>CM055127.1:66230091-66370091 GCA_029206835.1 Rana muscosa | reverse complement strand
TTTGCAGAGCTGCTCAAGCTCAGTTACATTTGATGGTGACAGTTTGTGGACTGCAGTTTTCAAGCCATTCCACAGATTTTCAATGGGGTTTAAAGTGTTACTAACCCCACAACAGGAAAATCAGTCCGTATATGCAGTTAAGCATGCTTGCTATACTCACTGTGGAACCTAAGGGGTTAATCCTCTGCATTTAAAAAAAAGGCTGTTTGATCCTGTCTTCTCTGATTATCTCCTTCTTCCACTTTCTCCAAAAAATGACCTGATATTTACAGAGCCAGGGAACAGGCTGCACATGCTCAGTTTGGTGTGTATTGCTAGAGAGTATTTTTTTTTTCTTGGGAGAGTGCGTGTCATCAGCACAGGGCCAATCAGCACTGTCCAGACAGAGGGTCAGGGGTCCTGCATTCTTATTGGACAAAAGTAGGAGAATGAAAACTCCTCCTACAAGCTTTAACCACACACTCATTGAAAAAAGGTATTTAGCAGTTTATATTTACTAAAATAGTTATATTTCCATGTTCTGTCTACTATGATATAGTGATTGCAGGGTCCTGGGTTTAGTAACACTTTAAGTCTGGGCTCTGACTAGGTCATGCAATGACATTCACCTTTTTCTCCTTCAACCACTGTGTGGTCATTGTTGCTGTGTGCTTTGGGTCATTGTCATGTTGGAAAGTAAACCTTCTTCCCATTGACAACTTTCTGGCAGAGGGCAGTAGATTTTCCTCAAGAGCTTGATGGTATTTTGCCCCATCCATTTTTCCTTCTATCCCGACAAGTGATCCAGTCCCTGCTGCAGAGAAACTCCCCCATTATATTACCACCTCCATACTTTACTGTAGGAATGATGTTATTTGGATGGTGAGCTGTATTGAATTTCCGCCAGACATATTGTTTGGTCTTGAGGCCAAATAATTCTATTTTATTCTCATCTGACCAGAACACCTGTTTTCATGTGGCCTGAGAATCTTCAAGGTGCATTTTGGCAAAGTATAGTCGTGACTGCATTTGGCCTTTCTTGAGTAGCTTTTTTCTTGCTACCCTCCCATACAAGCCACATTTGTGAAGAATTTGCGATATTGTTGTCACACAATGACCACTCTTTGTCATAAATTCCTGCAACATCTTCAGAGTTGCTGTGGGCCTCTTGGTAGCCTCTCTGCCCAGTTTCCTCCAGTTTGGTGCAAAATCTTGATACAGGGAGAGTCTGTGTTGTACCATATACCTTCCACTTCTTAATAATAGACTTCACTGTGCTTCTAGGCCGTAATAAAGCCTTTAAATTGTTTTGTATCCATCTCCTGACCTGTGCCTATCCACAACTTTATCCCAGAGATCTTTTGACAGTACCCTGCAACCCATAGACCAGCCTTTCTCAACCTTTTCAACACAGAGGAACCCTTGAAATAGTTCTCCGGTCTCGGGGGAACCCCTGCTAAAATTGAGAAATCTACAACTCATGATACATTAGTGTGACGGTCAGTTGGAAGAATGGTCCTTACACTTGTGGCAATTGGGAAAATTACCTCCTTACAGATAGCTAAAAAGATCAATGGGGTCAGTGTGAACTTATCTGAGAGGCAGATGCTGAAGGAACCCCTAGCAACCTCTGGAGGAACCCTAGGGTTCCACGGAACCCTGGTTGAGAATCACTGCCATAGACAATTGTTTTCTTCAGTTGCACTACCAGGGACTGAAATGCTCGGGGAAAGCTCTCTTCATGCTGAGCTAATCAAAATGACCACAGCATATCACAGTTGGAAATGGATTTGTGTGCCATTAAGAAGGTGATTAGCTACATCTGATTGAGTTTACAAGTCATTTTTAGGAGGGGGTGATCCTTTTTTCCAACATGTTGGTGTTCTATCTTTCACTTGGATGTTATAAGTTGCACTGAGGAAATACAACTGGAAAAAAACAAACCTGTGTCTGTCATTTTAGGCTACAAAGCAACAAAATATGATTCATTTAAAGGGGGGTGGGGGTGATCCTTTTCTGAACCCACTGTATGTATGTGTATAATTAATATATATTATACACACACACACATACAGTACATACTGCCAATTCATTTACAAATAATCTCATTCAAAACTGTAATGGCCAAGTTCTTATGGCTTAATAGGAGGCCCAGAAACAATGTCTGAGTTAACGGTCGGTATTGACCTACTAGACCCCAACATCGGTTCTGCCACGAAGAACCTTAGACTGGGCTTTCAATGGCCCTCAAAAGTTATCCCCGTCTACTGCTCTCATTAATAAATTTACTTTTGAAACTTATGGAAGAAATCCAGGCTGGCAAGAAATTCATCCTTGATGCTCTGCTCACATTTTTTTACCCTAGGCTTAAAAAAAAAAAAAAAAAAAGGTACTGCTTTTTATTAGCAGAGAGTGAAGGATTTTTTTTAACATCCAACATTTATTTAAATGGGGCTCTCTATACCACGTCCAAGATATCAAGAATACATATCCTCTTCCCTAGATTTGGAGATTAAATGCAAAATTTACTTATGACTTTGAATAAACCTCCTGAAGGTTATCAATAATTTCCAACAGCTATAACTTATATTTTTGAATGAAACCAGACCTTCCAATTGCATAGCTGTTATACAATATACATCCCTCTTGAAATACATGTCTAAGAGAAAACTACCCTCTAAACTCAAGAGCATTAAATGTAACAATGTTCACGTTGGCCCAAATCTTTTATCAACACCACTATAGCAGATTGTAATTAAATACTCTTTGCTAGATGGTACAAAACCCTAGTCTGCTTGCACAAGCTATATGTTCAACTCTCGCCTCCGTGCTGGAGAAAATGTCAATATATTGACCATTCTCTCACATATGCTGGGAAGGTTCTGTTATAACAGGATGCTGGAAAAAAAAAAAAAAAAAGCTGTTCTTCCACTTGTCCCTGGACAAGAATAAAATTGTAGATCAAGCTTTTTATACAATATGGGCCGGATGGCTGGCTTTTAAACCAACAAAGATTTACAGCTTACTACTGTACTATACCACCTGGTAACAAATTTACCCATTGTCCACTTGTAGTTTGTATTAATTCCACACAGTACTTTATTAAAGTTTTAACAAAAGCAATTAAAAGAAAGATTTTCCTATATATAGAATGCATGAAGGGGGAAAACCTTCAGACTCTACAACCACTTTAATGTATTTCTCGGTCTCATATGCTTTGCTAAATGAGCATCAAATGGCTGGTGTCATAGCTGATCACATGTGCAGCACCATGGCAAATGCAGATCAAACAGAGGCCAAGATGGCAGCTTCCTTGGCTGTAAATAAAAGGAAGGGTTAGACTTGTTTGCAAATGAGTCACTCTTAGGAACCATGCACTCTATAAGCTGTTATTAGAATTTTTGCTCCTAGAAGCTAAATGGTGTTATCCTATGCGTCCATACTACTTTAGGCTACTAGCGTTTCTTTGAGCTGCAGTCTAGGAGCAGAAAAAATTATTGTTTTCTGTAGTTTCTTAGAGTGTTTTTTCAGCAGAAACGCTGCCAAACGCTACTAAAAAGCTTTTAAGCATTTTTTCTCTTTTTTTTAACCTCCCTGGCGGTAATCCCGAGTTGGGCTCGGGGTGAGTTTTTACTACCAAAAGCGGTAAACCCGAGCCAGACTCGGGATCGCATCACAGGATCCAGGGAAAGTTACTTACCTTGTCCCCTGGATCCTGCGATGTCTCCCCGCAGTGTGTGCGAGCCGTCATCATCTCGCTTGATTCACAGTGCCGAGCTCCGTTCCTTGCGACGCACAAGGGCGGAGCACGGCTCCAAATTAAAAAAAACTTAAACACACAATACATACAGTAAACTGTAATCTCACAGATTACAGTACTGTATAAAATAATTACACATCCCCTTTGTCCCTAGTGCTTTGTCCAGTGTCCTGTATGCACTTTTATATTATAAATACCGTTTTTTTTTTCCGCCTGGAAACTGGAGATTGTCCATAGCAACCAAAAAGTGTCCCTTTATGTCAAAAGTGGTCTTAGACCAGCTAGAAAACAGCGATAATAAATTAGAATCACTTGCAGAATTGAGTGATATCGATTTGTGGGGAAATTTGTCATCAGACACTGAAAGTAATGACAGCAACAATTCAGCAACTGAGCAAATTTCAGTGTTTTTGATTTGATTACATTATTGAATAATTTTTATGATTATTATATTATTATTTGTTATAGTTATTTATTATATTATAATTTATGATTTTGTTTTTTAAACTTTATCATACCCGGGATGTCTACTAGACTCTGGTTTGGACAGATTTAAGCAAGTTATTCCTAAGAATTACAGGCCTACAATATAAAAACGCCAAATTTCCATGCAAAATAATTGTACCACTTTAAGCACCTAAAATCTGAAATAATCATACCGCCAGGGAGGTTAGAGAACTGCAAAAATGCAAATAAAACGCTAACGTTCCTAAAACACTTTTAAACACTTCTGGACCGGCCATGACATATATACTGCAGCAGGGCGGCCCGGCTGCCCGAAATCACGTACCTGTACGTGATTTTGTGCACGGGGTCTGAGGTGCACGCGCCGTGATTGGTCAAAGCAGGAGTCAATCAGCATTCCCTGTACAGTTAGAAAGCACTCCCTAGGAGCACACTTAACCCTTTGATCGCCCCCCATGTTAACCCCTACCCTGCCAGTGTCATTTATACAGTGACATGTATACAGTGACAGTGCATTTTTTTTTAGCACTGATCACTGTATTGTCACTGGTCCCCAAAAAGTTTCACTTAGTCTAGAAAAATATCCCATACTTTGTAGACGCTATAACCTTTGCGCAAACCAATCAATATACACTTTTTGGGACTTTTTTTTTTACCAAAAATATGTAGCAGAATGCAAATTGGACTAAATTGATGAAGAAATTAGATTTTATAAATTTTTTAATTGTATGTGTTTTATAGCAGAAAGAAAAATATTGTTGTTTTTTTCAAAATGGTCGGTCTTTTTTTGCTTATAGTGCAAAAAAATAAAAACCGCAGAGGTGATCAAATACCACCAAAAGAAAGCTTTATTTGTGGGGAAAAAAAAGCACATCAATATTATTTCGGTACAGCGTCTCACGACCGGTCAATTGTCAGTTAAAGTAATGCAGTGCCGTATCGCAAAAAATATCCTGGTAAGGAGGGGGGACCGTCCGGGCTGAAGTGGTTAAAACTCTTCTACAAAAAGCTATTATTTACCGTAATTTTTTATCCAGCATTTTCCAGTGTCTTTTTAGCTTAAAAGAAAAATGCTAGTGTGCATGAAGCCTTAAGGCCTCATGTACAACAGATATTTTTGCAGCTGCTTTTAGGGGCGTCAGGCATTTTTTTTTTCTCCTGCCTCTATACTCTCCTGCATGTTAGCCTATGTCTCCATGCACACATAGACTTTTAGCAGCGTTAAGTGGCAGGAGCTTTTAGAGGCAGGAAAAAAAAAAAAACACTGCCAGTGTATCCAGGAGCAGCAGAGTTTTGGCAGAAAAAATGCTTGATGCTGCTAAAACACATCTAAAAATGCTAGGCACATTTAGCACTTAAACGTTGATTCATTTCAATGGCTAGAATGAATAATTAATTCTGGCCAATAAAATGAATTAAACGCAGATGTTTTTTTAACTGCCTCTAACCACTTCAGCCCCGGAAGAATTGGCTGCCCAATGACCGGGCCATTTTTTGCGATTCGGCACTGCGTCGCTTTAACTGACAATTGCGCGGTCGTGCAATGTTGCACTCAAACAAAATTGACGTCCTTTTTTTCCTCACAAATAGAGCTTTCTTTTGGTGGTATTTGATCACCTCTGCGGTTTTTATTTTTTGCGCTATAAACAAAAAAAAGAGCGACCATTTTGTAAAAAAAAAGCAATATTTTTTACTTTTTGCTATAATAAATATCCCCAAAAAAATGGTAATAAAAAAAAAAAATCCCAATAAGCGTATATTGATTGGTTTACGCAAAAGTTATAGTGTATAGATAGATTTATGGCATTTTTATTATTATTATTTTTTTTTTTTTTTACTAGTAATGGCGGTGATCTGCAATTTTTATCGTGACTGCGATATTGCGGCGGACACTTTTGACACTATTTTGGGACCGTTGTCATTTATACAGCGATCAGGGCTATAAAAATGCACTGATTACTGTGTGCAGGGAAGGGGTTAACCACTAGGGGGCGAGGAAGGGGTTAAGTGTGTCCTAGGGAATGATTCTAACTGTGAGGGGGCTGGGCTACAAGTGACACGACAGTGATCACTGCTCCCAATGACAGGGAGCAGCAGATCACTGCCCTGTCACTTAGGCAGAACAGGGAAATGCCTTGTTTACATAGGCATCTCCCCGTTCTGCCGCTTCGCGACACGATCGCGGGACACCGGCGGACATAGATTCCCCGGGTCCCGCAGGCACGGTCACGGAGCTCGCGGCAGCACGCACGCACGCTAGGCGGCAGATTCAAAGCAACGTACAGATACGTTGCTTTGCCTGCCTGTGCCATTCTGCCGACCTATATCTACATTAGGCAGTCGGCAAGTGGCTAAAATCCCCTGCATGTTATCCTGTGTGTTCATGCACACATAGGCTTTTAGCTGCGTTTTTTGGCAGGAGAGTTTAGTGGTAGAAAAAACGCTGACAGCTCCTAAACTCTACTAAATGCCCCGCTGACAGCTGATGACTCATCCGTTGTTAAAGGGGTTGTAAAGGTTTGTTTTTTATTTTCTAAATAGGTTCCTTTAAGCTAGTGCATTGTTGGTTCACTTACCTTTTCCTTAGATTTCCCTTCGAAATATTTTTTTTCTTTGTTTTCTTTGTCTGAATTTCTCACTTCCTGTTCCTCCTCAGTAAGCTGTTCAGTAAGCTGTTCTGGCTGACTCCACACCACTCGGATGATGGTGTGAAGTTTACTGAGGAGAAACAGGAAGTGAGAAATTCAGACAAAGAAAGAAAAACATTTAGAAGGGAAATCGAAGGAAAGGTAAGTGAACCAACAATGCACTAGCTTAAATGAACCTATTTAGAAAATAAAAAACAAACCTTTACAACCCCATTAAGGATGCGGCAGCCAGCTTTCCGGCTCGCCCCTCAACAACCAGGCATTCACGGGTTAGGGCTCTTTCACACGGGTGGATCCGGTCATGATCCGCCCCGTAAATATCCGCTTGCTCAGTGGAGATCGCTCCATTGATCCCCGCTGAGCCGGCGGATGACTTGTCCGTCTCTGCACACTGTGCAGAAACGGACCGGTCGGATCGCCGCTTTCCTCTATGGGGGGGGATCGGATGAAAACGGACCGTCTGTCCGTTTTCATCTGATCCGATCCGCAGACGGATGGAAAAGTAGGATTTTCCTTCGTCACGCTAAACGGACCATAGCGGAGACTGATGTCGTCGGATGTCAGCGGATGTTCATCCGCCGACATCCGCTATCCCATTGGGATTCATGTATGTCTGTTTTTCATCTGAAAACGGATAGATGAAAAACTGACATACGGAACGTCCGTGTGAAAGAGCCCTTAAGGACACCGGCGGCCCCGCTCAACGCTAAAGCTACTAAACGTAGCTTACACACTAGGCTAAACACTTTAAAAGCTTTAATGGAGAGCTATTGCAATACGGTCACCTCACTGATTCCAAGCAGATGATCTTTTGCTTCTTACAACAACCAGCAAGGAGGGAAAACAAGATCAAAACTGTGCGTTCTTTTATCTTTTGAAAGAAAAAACATTTCTCAGACTAAACATCCAAGCAAACTCCAAAATACATTTTAGGTCCATCTTTTAAAAACAATAAGAATTAAAGCATCTAGCCAAATAAAGTAGAACTACGCCGCGAGTCCAACTCATGAAAAAAAACAACAACAAAAAAAAAACCACAATAATCGTTTGAACATGAATTAGTACAAAAAAAAAGAAAAGAAAACTTTCATAGGTTACTATATTATCAACTTGTGGCTAGAAGGAATTTGGAAAATTCAATGTTGTAGATTGAACACAGATGTTCCCCTAAACACAAATAATAATGGTCTCACTTCATGGCAACCAAACAGGTCAGCCCACTTCCTTCTTAAAACAAATGCTACAGGTCCCTGGAGCCTCGCAGCGCTGGTAAAATAAAACATATGCAAGGCTGCGTACAGACGGGTCCCCACAATGGGCTCCGCAGGTGGCCAATTGGGCACGTTACTTTGCCGTCTCATTTTTAATTAAGATTTAGAACATTATTTGAATTTATTAGGTCAAATTGTTTAAACATCCTTTTTCCTCCAGACATAGGCAACAGCGATTTTTCACAAAATAAAAATAAATAAATAAAAAGAAAAGAAGGAGCTGAAGGCCAGACGTTTTCTCAACAAGCCCTGAGGAAGAATGGCAAGGAATGTGGAAAATGATTCAACCAAGTACATTTTTTTTATGTATTACACTAGTTTAACATCATCTAAAGAACAAACCCTGTCTGCGCTTGCTAAACTTTTCCTACTTTAATAGAAGCAGGATGAGTAAGCAAGAACACACTGCAAACTCATGGGTAATATCATGCACAGCATTTACTAAACAAAAAAACAACAAAAAAAATGCACGCACAAACATGTAGTAAAAAAAAAAGATTTAACCTCCACATGCGGGCACACTCCTTACATCTGGAGGAAAAATAGATTTAACCTCCACATGCGGGCACACTCCTTACATCTGGAGGAAAAATAGATTTAACCTCCACATGCGGGCACACTCCTTACATCTGGAGGAAAATAGATTTAACCTCCACATGCGGGCACACTACTTACATCTGGAGGAAAATTGATTTAACCTCCACATGCGGGCACACTCCTTACAGCTGGAGGAAAATAAATTTAACCTCCACATGCGGGCACATTCTTTACATCTGGAGGAAAAAAATAAATGTAACCTCCCTTAAAGTGGTTCTAAAGGCTGAAGTATTTTTTTTACCTTCATGCATTTAGATGTATGAAGGTAAAAAACATGAGAGCAGCAGACCCCCCCCCCCCCCCCCCATTACTTACCTGAGCTCCCTTTCGAACCAGCGATGTGCACGAGAGCGTCAGCTCTCCGGGGACTCTCCCTCCACATTGGCTGAGACAGAAGCACGAGCCATTGGCTCCTGTTGCTGTCAATTACAGACAGAGAGCCAAAAGGAAAAGGGGCGGAGTTGAGCCACGGCTCAGTGTCTGAATAGACACGCAGGGCAGATGCTCGGGAGTGCGCCTGCTTGGGTGCCTTATTGCAAGCTGCTTGCTCTGGGGGCCCTCGGCAGGAGGGGCCAGGACCGCCAGCGGGGGACCCGAGAAGAGGAAGATCGGGGCTGCTCTATGCAAAACCACTGCATAGAGAAGGTAAGTATTACATGCTTGCTTTTTTTTTTTTTCCCCAATTGTCTTTAATATCACTTTTAGCCTCCTTTCACACCATTGCGTTTTTCATGTTTTTTGCAGAAAAGCAGGACATTGTTTTTAACATAGGTTCCTTTGAAACATGTTCACATTATTGCATTTTTGTAACTATGTTTTTGGAAAAGGGTTAGGGACTTTTAAAACGCAATACACTGCTTTTTTGGTTAAATAGAGAAGCTACAGAAAAGCATGTAGTGCACTTTTAGCGCGATTTTGGCATGTCCATGTACGCCCTCCCTGCCTGCTATAGTGCAGGCAGGAAGTGGGTAAGTAGTGGATAAGAATGGATTATTTTTTTAAAGAATAAAGGATATAATTTAGTCACTTTCAGACATGCATTTCTTGTCAACTCAGCCACAAATGAATGGAAGTTACAGACACCAGAGATGACAACGATTTTAAGTCAGTGCTCTCCAAAATGCGGCCCTTTGCTTGCTTTATTCCGGCCCTTGGGGCGCTATTCCTTCCACGAACACCAACAATGGGAAATTTTTCCTTCCACTAACGCCATTGATGGGACACTATTCCAGCAATGGGGATTCATTCCTCCCACTGACACCAGCAATGGGGATTTCATTCCTCCCACTGACACCAACAATGGGGATTCATAACTCCCACTGACACCAGCAATGGGAATTTCATTCCTCCCACTGACACCAGCAATGGGGATTTCATTCCTCCCACTGACACCAGCAATGGGGATTTCATTCCTCCCACTGACACCAGCAATGGGGATTTCATTCCTCCCACTGACACCAGCAATGGGGATTTCATTCCTCCCACTGACACCAGCAATGGGGATTTCATTCCTCCCACTGACACCAGCAATGGGGATTTCATTCCTCCCACTGACACCAGCAATGGGGATTTCATTCCTCCCGCTGACACCAGCAATGGGGATTTCATTCCTCCCGCTGACACCAGCAATGGGGATTTCATTCCTCCCGCTGACACCAGCAATGGGGATTTCATTCCTCCCGCTGACACCAGCAATGGGGATTTCATTCCTCCCGCTGACACCAGCAATGGGGATTTCATTCCTCCCGCTGACACCAGCAATGGGGATTTCATTCCTCCCGCTGACACCAGCAATGGGGATTTCATTCCTCCCGCTGACACCAGCAATGGGGATTTCATTCCTCCCGCTGACACCAGCAATGGGGATTTCATTCCTCCCGCTGACACCAGCAATGGGGATTTCATTCCTCCCGCTGACACCAGCAATGGGGATTCATTCCTCCCGCTGACACCAGCAATGGGGATTCATTCTTCCCGCTGACACCAGCAATGGGGATTCATTCTTCCCACTGACACCAGCAATGGGGATTCATTCCTCCCACTGACACCAGCAATGGGGATTCATTCCTCCCACTGACACCAGCAATGGGGATTCATTCCTCCCACTGACACCAGCAATGGGGATTCATTCCTCCCACTGACACCAGCAATGGGGATTCATTCCTCCCACTGACACCAGCAATGGGGATTCATTCCTCCCACTGACACCAGCAATGGGGATTCATTCCTCCCACTGACACCAGCAATGGGGATTCATTCCTCCCACTGACACCAGCAATGGGGATTCATTCCTCCCACTGACACCAGCAATGGGGATTCATTCCTCCCACTGACACCAGCAATGGGGATTCATTCCTCCCACTGACACCAGCAATGGGGATTCATTCCTCCCACTGACACCAGCAATGGGGATTCATTCCTCCCACTGACACCAGCAATGGGGATTCATTCCTCCCACTGACACCAGCAATGGGGATTCATTCCTCCCACTGACACCAGCAATGGGGATTCATTCCTCCCACTGACACCAGCAATGGGGATTCATTCCTCCCACTGACACCAGCAATGGGGATTCATTCCTCCCACTGACACCAGCAATGGGGATTCATTCCTCCCACTGACACCAGCAATGGGGATTCATTCCTCCCACTGACACCAGCAATGGGGATTCATTCCTCCCACTGACACCAGCAATGGGGATTCATTCCTCCCACTGACACCAGCAATGGGGATTCATTCCTCCCACTGACACCAGCAATGGGGATTCATTCCTCCCACTGACACCAGCAATGGGGATTCATTCCTCCCACTGACACCAGCAATGGGGATTCATTCCTCCCACTGACACCAGCAATGGGGATTCATTCCTCCCACTGACACCAGCAATGGGGATGCATTCCTCCCACTAACACCAACAATTAGGCACTTTTCCTCCTACTAATACCAATGATGGGGCCCTATTCTTCCTTCTACTGACTACAGGCAGTATGTAATTTGTTTACTCCCACTGAGGCTGGGGCATCTTCTACTGCCAATGGCTACTCTGCCGCCCCTCCTAAAGTCTGAAGGACACTAAACCAGGCCCTTTGTTTAGAAAGTTTGGAGACCCCTGTCTTAGAGCCGGTTCACACTGGGGCGACACGACTCTGGCCGCGACTTTGCGAGGCGACCTGAACATGACTTAAACGCGTGCAGCACATTGCGACTTGGGGCAACTTACAAAGCGACTTCAAGTTGCCTCCAGGACAGGAGGCTTTCCAGTGGCCAATCAAACAAAAATCAGCTCTGTGGGAGGGAGGGGTTTGCCTGAGAAAACAATTTTCTCTTCCTGTATTGTTGCTTCAGTTAAAACAGTGATCCGACTTTGGAGGCGACTTCCATTGAAATCAATGGGTACAAGTTGCCTAGAAGTCGGATTGAAGTAGTACAGGAACCTTTTCTGAAGTTGGAGCGACTGCAGTAGTGTACATTAAGACGGCTCCATTCACTTACATTGACTCTCAACCGCGCGACTTGGGGAGACTTGAAGTCGGATCCCAAGTCGCCCCTGTGTGAATCGGCTCTTAGGTAGAAGCACTAGTCAGGTAGCTACAACTATACAATCATACTGCATCTCTTCACTAAAGGGAAATGGGTCTAACCTTCTCTTTTACTGCTCCCTTTTTTTACTGCTTATCCATTTAGTTGCTGACACCAGTGTTAGTTCAGTCGACTAAAATATTTTTGTCTACTAAATTAATACTATTTTATTTGACTAAAACAATTCAGATGACTAAAATATGACTAAAAATATAATTACATTTTTGTCAAATGACTATGACTAAAATTAAATTGAATTTATATCACAACGGCTAAATCTTTGCATGTTCAAACCTTAAAGGGGTTGTAAACCCTCGTGTTTTTTCACCTTACTGCATCCTATGCAGTAAGGTAAAAAAACTCCTGTCACTCAGCAGTCCCCCAGCACCCCCGTTTTACTCACCTAAGCCCGTTCGTTCCCACGGCGGAGACGCGCTTTACCTCTCTGCCCAGAGTTCTCGGCTCCTGATTGGATAAATTGATAGCAGCGCAGCCATTAGCTCCCACTGCTGTCAAACAAATCCAGTGAAGATGGCGCCGGGGGCGGGGCAGAGTCCGGCATTCTGAGTCTATGGATGCAATTGCTGGACTCGGGAGCGCACATCCGCACGGTAACCCCTTGGGAGAGCGCTTCTCCATGGTGGCTTACAGATACCAGGAGGAGACGCGAGCGCCGCCGGGGGACCCCAGAAGACGAGGGTCGGGGACACCATGTGCAAAATGAACTGCACAGTGAAGGCAAGTATGATAGGTTTGTCTTCTAGTTAAAAAAAAAAAAAGTATGATAGGTTTGTTATTTAAAAAAAAACAAGAGTTTAGTAACCCTTTAAATCGGACCTTCAGTCATTTTTTCAACTTTCCATATGCCCTTGTTGTTTTAACTTTGGGTAGTAAAACTTTTTTTTCCTGCCAGTAAATACCTTCTACAGCCCACTTCCTGTTTCTTGTCTGTTCATTAGCCTAGGCTTATGACATCATGCACAGCTCTCTTGTGAGAGTGTGTCAGCAAGGGAGGGGGGATGAGTCATAAGAGGGCCAATGAAAGCTGCAGGACTGCAGAGCTGGAGGTGTGTCTCAGTGTAAATCTAGGAAGTGAACAGGCAGCAGCTTCAGCTGCCCACAGTTAAAATGATTGCAGCCAGACTCCGTGGAGAGAGATTTCTGCAGCATATTTGGCAAGTACAGAATAACAGTATATATAAAATATGCAAAGTGGTTTGAGGGAAGCTTCAGAATGGCAAAGATGTTTTTATTACAAATTATGTGAGCAGACTGCAGTTCCTCTTCAATACCGCGTAAATAATAAAAATGTTATTTGATTTTTTTACTCCGAGTATACAATGTTTGGCATGCCTAAAGAAATAATGCATTCAAATTTAACCACCTCAATAAAGGGCACATTCACCCCCTTCCTGCCCAAGCCATTTTTCAGCTTTCAGCGCTGTCACACTTTTAAAGACAATTGCGCTGTCACGCAACACTGTACCCAAATTAAATTTGTATAATTTTTTCCCCACAAATAGAGCGTTCTTTTGGTGGTATTTGATCACCTCTGCAGTTTTTATTTCTTGCGCTATAAACAAAAGAGGGACAAGTTTGAAAAAACACAATATTTTTAACTTTTTGCTATAATAAATATCCAATTTATTTTTATTTATTTTTTAAGACAAAACAAATTTGTTCCTCAGTTTAGGCCGATATGTAATCTACATATTTTTGGTAAAAAAAAAAAAAAAAATCTCAATAAGCGTATATTGATTGGTTTGCGCAAAAGTTATAGCGGCTACAAAATAGGGAATAGATTTATAGCATTTTTATTATTATTATTTTTTTTTTACTAGTAATGCCGGCGATCTGCGATTTTTATCATGACTGCGATATTGCGGCGGACACATCGGACACATTTTTGGGACCATTCACATTTATACAGCGATCCTTGCTATAAAAATGCATTGATTACTGTATAAATATGACTGGCAGGGAAGGGGTCAACACTAAGGGGCGATCAAGGGATTAAATATTGAAAGTACTTCTCTCAGGGACCAAGGGTCCCAGCAATGCACGTAGCAAATGAAGAAAATTAGTGAGGACAGCCGCACTCCAATCCAACGTATATTTATTCAGGCAAAACAGGCACTACAAAAGCCAGCAAAACTCAGGACAGCTGATGCGTTTCACACCAATTCAGGGTTTACTCACAGCTATGAGTAAACACTGAATTAGTGTGAAACGCGTCAGATGCCCTCAGTTTTGCTGGCTTTTGTAGTGCCTGTTTTGCCTGAATAAATATACGTTGGATTGGAGTGCGGCTGTCCTCACTAATTTTCTTCATTTGGGCGCGCGCCCCCTAGTGGCTCGGGAAGGCGAAGACGTCATATGACGTCCGCCCAGAACGAGAGCCTCATCGCCCCGCCGTCATATGACGCCGGGCGGTAGGCTAGTGGTTAAACTAAAATTGACTGGAGATTTTAGTTGAATAAAATACAACTAAAACAATTCAGATGACTAAAATATGACTAAAACTAGAATGGCGTTTTAGTCAAAAGACTATAACTATTGAAATTTGATGTTAAAATTAACACTGGCTGAAACACCACTGCAGAATCCTTGTAATATGAATTTTTTGGCTACACTACCTGAAAAGAGGACTTATTTTGAAATACATGGTATATTGTAATAGTTTTTATTACATAGAATTATTTCTGATGACACATAAAATTAACAAATTAAAGAATAACTGAATATTCGCCAACTATAAGGCCCCTTTCACACGGACGGATAGAATGGTGCTTTTAGCTGCGGATTTTCTAGTTTTCTACTGCAGCTAAAAGCACACAATGCTTTCCTATGGCCCCATTCACACACAGCGTTTAGCTGCGATTTCGTTACATGCAGTTCGGTGCGAATAGAAAAAATAGAATTGAATGAGTCCAGGTGCGATGTAGCGCAGCTATCTGCACATAACTGCAGGTAATCGCAGTGCACGGTGTCAGCTGCGGATAGCAGCGTGAACAAAATAAAAAAACAACAGGAAGCACATCAAAATAAAAATGGTTGCTATGGGGATGACAATAATGGCCAACCGCAGCTAAACGCAGCCGCATGTAAACGCACATAAACGCAGCTAATCGCTGTGCCTGGGGTCTTGAATTTCAAAAGAAAGAAACATGCTTTTAACTGCGGCAGAACAGCCGCCTGTGTGAAAGGGGCCTAATTTGTTTAGAAGTAGCTATGAGGCTGAACTGGACTCATGAACTAGATTTTTATGAATAGATTACCATCCCGGAAAAATGGCCACAACATTGGCACATGGATAGCAGGTTTATATTAAAGCTCCAAAACCAGGGCAGAAAACTGCCTCCTAGATATGTAATCAGTTAGTGACGGATTAAGACTGCAGATTAAAAAGCAACATTTCATCTCGACAGCTATCAATAGACTGGCATCGTCTAGCGTATAAGCAATGATGGCATCAGAGTGGTAAACACCGATAAAGCAGCTGTTCCTCCAAAGTACAAAGACAAAACCCTCTTTTCATAGAAATGTGATGAAGCATTGTGAAATTCTCTGCAGGGTTCACTGCAAGACAAAAAGTCTGTGATGCAAGAATGTGCATTCAGAACATCTCAAGACAACAATGAGCCATGCCCCTTGGAAAGAAGTCAACCTTATTGTCGTCGTGGCCTGAACGTCGTAATGACAGCAAAGCACCGGACCTCTCCAAGCCCCATTACACAGTATATATAGGCTACTGTCCTCTGTAACACACCTCCTACACTAGAAAGCTCAGCACACGTAAAAATCAACTCAGGCATTCATTATACACTGCCAAGGGTGGAGAAAAGAAAAACATACAGTTTCCTTGACTCTTCACCAAGTTCCAGTATCCATTGCAAGAGGATATGCAAGCCAGACAGGGTGCAGTCTCAGGAATGGAGACATTAATACTGCTTTTACTAAAAGTTTTGGGGGCTTCAACCACCCACGCTGTAGAATAACACAAAAGGATTTGCAATGGAATAAGCCAATCTCATAAATCTAGTGAAAATATATATTGGTTGACATTACATAAACTCTATAAAGAAAAAGTTGAAATCTATGCAGCCTGGGATTACTGAATACCTCTGACAATTATGTGGTCAAAACTGAGCAGTCATCTACATCTGTGGAGCTAAACGGACCGGAAAACGTTGAGTCCGAGTGTTATTCAGCGAGTACAAAGGGGATGCCCGAAATCTGCAGTGTGTCGGTCTACAATGGGCTTCCAGGTGCTAGAAGGCCACTGTGCTATGGAAAAGAGGTGTTAGAGAGCACCAGTGACAACTGCCCAGGGTGCCACTGTCCTAAGTTAACCAAAAGGTGGCACACCACTATCCAGAAATGTCAGTGCTCTTGCAACACTACAAGATAACACAAATGGTCTTGATACGGCCCCCCGTTACAATTTTACCATCGTGATAATGATAACTTATTGCAAATTTAGCCCATCTCCTTCCCCCAACCGTTCCACCGCTACAGAATCTCAAGAGCCATTTCCCATCATCATGACAATCAGAACACCACAAGCAATGTCTTACTGCACTTAATTACTTCAATTATAAATTTGGTTTCAACCAGAGCTCCATCTGCATGGAGTGTGTATGTTCCCCCAACTTATTATGCATTTCTTCCAGCTTCTCCACCATTCTTCCCTCCATACACACTAGCAGGTTAACACCTGACTCGAATACATCTACAGCAGCCAATTTCAACCAGGGCTCTTTGGAACCCTAGGGTTCCTCCAGAGGTTGCTAGGGGTTCTTTGAGTATGTCAGATTTACCGTCTATACCACAGGTGTCAAACACAAGGCCTGCGTGCCGAATCCAGCCCCCCCAGGCCATTTTATGAGGCCTTTGCACCTCTCCTGCAGCTGCCGGAGAGCTCCAGCCCTCCTCTGGTCCTACTCCAGACCCTTACTTTCTGCTTTCAAGGAATGCATCCAGCTTCTTCCCAGCAGCAGCATAAAGTAAGGGGGGTGAACTGTGATGTAAGGGAGAGTGATGGTGGGGTGGCTTTTGATGGTGGGGTGGCTCTTTACATCTAATGTTAAGGGGGGGGGTGCGCTGGACATCCAATCTTACAGATATAACTGGCCCTTTTGAGGGCAATCATAATGCTGATGTGGCCCACGATGAAATTGAGTTTGACACCCTTGGTCTATACGATGGTGCTTGCACAATTCCAGGGACAATGCCACTTGGCAAAGCCAGCTGCATTGACACCAATGTTCTTTTTAGCTGTCTGGAAGAATGGCATCCTGAGCACCACTGTAGGAGGGCATTCTTCCAACTGACCACCAATGTAATGGGCATTTTTAGCACTGCCCCCAATGAATGTGTTTTAGCAGGGGTCCCCTGAAATGTAAAAATACATTTCAAGGATTCCTCTGGGGCTAACAGGATGAGAAAGGCTGCCCTACAGTATATGTGCTTGTATGCCAAGGAACATTAGATTACAAGCTCCAGGGGAATAAAGACCAAAGTAATGCACAACATAGAAAATTGGAAGTGTACATATATAGGAAAAAAATTATCACACAGTTCAGGATTCATAGAAAGGACTATTATTCATGAAGATGCTGAAGATCAACACATCATAATTTAGTTATCACCAGGGTGTAGGGGACAGGAAGACTGCACACGGTCATAAACAACTGCCTGCAAAGATGACATGACTTCTGTATTGTGAACCACCGCTGATAACCACAGAGACAAAATACGTCAGGTACAAATATGACTGATCACACATGTAATGGCATTGTTTTTTTTTCTTCTTTCCCTGCGGGAGCACCATGCCGCGGGCTAATCCCCTACAGAGTGGTGGCCTCATTATGCATCACTGCTGAGCAGATTCTCTACCCACCTCCAGCTGGTATTCATCGACAGTATACTCCACAGTGGATGTAAGAGGTGGACCTTGCCCAGGATATTCTAAACAGGGTGCAATAGATGCTACCAATCTACACACCAATGTATGATTCTAGTACACTCCAGAGTGGATGTAAACAGGTGGTACCCTCCCAATATAGATTAAACAGGATAGGTACCACTGATCTACACCGTTACATAGCTAGTCAGATTGAAAAAAAAAAGACACTAGTCCATTTAGTTCAACCATAAAAAAGAGAAAAAAAAAAAAACACACCACAGAAATAGAAAACCTTCATATACACTGCTATACCCACAGTTGATCATACATATGAATGTCTAATTCTAGTACACACCAGCGTGAAATCTAAGAAGTGGCACCGACCTTCCCAATATACAATAAACGGGGGAAAAATAGGTACTACTGATCTACACACAGGTATATAATACTAGCACACTCCAAGGTGGATGGAAGAAGGTGGTACCTTCCAAATATACATTAAATAGAATGCAATACATACTACTGATCTAAACACCAATATATAAATTCCAATAAACTTAAATGTGGATCACAGCAGGTGGAACCTTCCCAATACATGTTAACCGGCATGCAATAGGGTACTATTGATCTACACACCATAGTATAATTCTAGTAAACTCCAAGGAGTAGAATTACCAAAACTGGAGCACTCATAATCTGGTGCAGCTGTGCATAGTAGCCAATCAGCTTCTAACTTCATCTTGTTCCATTAAGCTTTGGCAATAAAATCTGGAAGCAGATCGGTTTCTATACAGAACTGCACTAGATTTTGCACTCTCCAGTCTTAGTAAATAACTCCCCAAGGTGGATGTAAGAGGTGGTACCTTCCCAATAAACAGGGTGCAATAGGTACTACTGATCTACACACCAATGGATATTTCTAACAAACTCTAGTGTCAATGCAAGAGGTGGCACCTTCCCAGTACATGTTCACCAGGCTGTAATAGGTACTACACAGCTAGACACCAATGTATAATTCTAATAAACTCCAGCATAGAGGTAAGAATGTGGTATCTTTCAATACATATAAAAATGGTGCAATAGGTACTACTATCTACACACCAATGTAGAATTCTAGTAAAATCCATGGTGGTATCTTCACAAAAAGTACTACTGATCAACACACCAATCGATAAATCTAGTAAACACCAGTATGGATGCAAGAAGATGGTATCTTTCTATTACGTATAACAGAGTGCAATAAGCACTGCTGATCTACACACCAATATATAATTCTAAGAAACACCAGGGTGGGTGTAGCACTTTCCCAACACATAATAAACATGCTGCAATAGGCACTACCAATGTACAATTCTAGTACAGTTAGGGTAGATTTAAGAGGTGGTACTTTCTTAGTACAGTTGACAGACGTGCAACGGTTATTACTGACCTACACACCAATGTACAGTATAATTCTAATAAACTCTAAGAAAGATATAAGAGGTGGTACCTTCCTAATACATAGTAAACAGGCTGCAATAAGTACTACCAATCAACACACCAATGTATAAAATTCTAAAAAACACCAGGGTAGATGTGAGATTGTGATATCTTAATAGTGCATATAATAAAAAAGGGTGGAAAATGTATTAGCAGTCTACACATTAATGTCTAATACTATTAAACGCCAGGAGTGATGTAAGAAGATGGTACCTTCCAAATACATAAACATTGTGCTGTAGGTATTACCAATGTAGAATTCTAGTAACCACCAGAGTGGATGGATGAAGGTTGTACCTTCCCAATACATAAACATGGTGCAGTAAGTACTACCAATATATAATTCTAGTAACCACCAGGGTGGATGGATGAAGGTTGTACCTTCCCAATACATAAACATTGGGTTGGATGAAGGTTGTACCTTCCCAATACATAAACATGGTGCAGTAAGTACTACCAATATATAATTCTAGTAACCACCAGGGTGGATGGATGAAGGTTGTACCTTCCCAATACATAAACATTGGGTTGGATGAAGGTTGTACCTTCCCAATACATAAACATGGTGCAGTAAGTACTACCAATATATAATTCTAGTAACCACCAGGGTGGATGGATGAAGGTTGTACCTTCCCAATACATAAACATTGGGTTGGATGAAGGTTGTACCTTCCCAATACATAAACATGGTGCAGTAAGTACTACCAATATATAATTCTAGTAACCACCAGGGTGGATGGATGAAGGTTGTACCTTCCCAATACATAAACATGGTGCAGTAAGTACTACCAATATATAATTCTAGTAACCACCAGGGTGGATGGATGAAGGTTGTACCTTCCCAATACATAAACATGGTGCAGTAAGTACTACCAATATATAATTCTAGTAACCACCAGGGTGGATGGATGAAGGTTGTACCTTCCCAATACATAAACATTGGGATGGATGAAGGTTGTACCTTCCCAATACATAAACATGGTGCAGTAGGTACTACCAATGTTTAATTCTAGTAACCATAAGGGTGGGTGGGTGGATGAATGTTGTACCTTCCCATAATAAATAGGGTCCAATCGGTACTAGCAATGTATAATTCTACTACACGCTAGGAAAGATGCAAGAGGCGGTGTCTCCCTAGAACATGTTGATCAGGGTGCAATAAGTACTATGGAGCTACACACCATTGTAGAATTCTAGTAAACACTGGGGTAGATGTGAGAAGGTGATATCTTTCTAGTACATGCAATAAACAGGGTGCAATAGAACTTCTACTGATCTACACACCAATATACAATCATAGTAAACACCATGAGGGATGGAAGAGCTGGTACCTTCCCAGCACACATGTAAATAAGGTGCAATAGTTATTAGCAATCTACAAATGCAGCAATCACCGGTGGATGTATGATGTTAGTATACTGGGAGTATCTATGACCAACATCAATATACCATGTATGAAGTCTATCACTGTATATTACTCATGTAACCCCTTAGATGCCAGTGCAGTACCCCGAGTCCTGTGCCCCCCTATGAAGTCCACATACACACACACACACCAGTAGTAATGCAGTATGATCCGTCCTACAACACATCCAGTACATAGATCCAGTCCTCCCCCTTGCTCCCTGCTGGAGGTGACCCCACCATGTCTGCAGAGATCCATCCATAGCTGGGAATGGCAGCTCACTGCACACAACAGGATGATTGCTGACAGCCCGGCTCCCACCCAATAACAGGGCACAACCTACCGGCTTCCATCCACCCTATAGCAGGGCACAACCTACCGGCTCCCGGCCATCCGCAATGCATCTGCTCTCATGTACTAAGCGATCTACCAGTGCAGATGACAGATCAGCTCCGAGCTGTCATCGGGGGATCTGCTCTATGTCCACACTGTACAGTCTACTATATACGCCGCCACCGTCCTTACCAGCCGCATCCTCCTCCATCCCTGCACGGTGACCGGCGGTATGCAGAGCCGGAATGGTGACAGCTCCAAGGACTCCTCCACACTACAGAACACCGAGCCTGACTCCCAGCCGCAGCCCGACTCCGCCCACCGTCACATGACGCCCAGCACTCCGGCCCGTGACGTCAGAAGACTTCTCGGGTATATAAGAAGTAGGACAAGGCTGAGGGTTCCGTGGGGTGTTATATATATATATTTTTTCTTTAATATTTTCTTCATTTTTAACCACTTGCCTATTGGGCACTTTTACCCCCTTCCTACTCAGGCCAATTTGCAGCTTTCAGCGCTCTCACACTTTGAATGACAATTGCGCGGTCATGCAACACTGTACCCAAATTACGTTTTTATAAAAATAAAAAAAAAATTCACACAAATAGAGCTTTGTTTTGGTGGTATTTCATCAATGCTGGGTTTAAATTTTTTTGCTAAACAAATGAAAAAAGACCAAAAATATTTGAAAAAAAAAAAAAGTTTTTAATAGTTTGTTAAAAAATTTCACAAACAGGTAATTTTTCTCCTTCACTGATGGACACTGATAGGTGGCACTGCTGGGCACTGATTGGCCGCTCCACTATCGATGCTTCCGTCCCCTAATCTACATGCAGTGCGCCGGACACATGGATTCCAATGGGGGTTTTGCTATTATCTCATTCTCCTCCCAGCCAATCAGGAAGCCCCTATTGGCCAGGGAGTTTTAGGACACTTCCTGTTCCTGTGCAGCCTGGAGAAGAACGTCTCACTGTGTGCTAGCCGGTGAATCGGTCAGAGCGGCCCCGGCTCTTCCCTCCCCCTGCCTCCATGAGGTAAGGCATCATTCTCATGGCACATTCAAAGTGAATCGCCGCTGTCTGTCTCCCGTGGAGGGGGGGGGGGGGTGATCGCCGCTGTCCATCTCCAGTGGTGGTTGGTGATCGCCGCTGTCCATCTACCGCTGTCTGTCTCCCGTGGGGGGGTGGTGGGTGATCGCCGCTGTCCATCTCCCATGGGGGGTGGTAGTGGGTGATCGCCACCGTCCATCTACCGCTGTCCGTCTCCCGTGGGGGGGGGGGATTGCTGCTGTCCATCTCCGTGGGGGGGGGGTGGTGGTGGGTGATCGCCGCAGTCCATCTACCGCTGTTTGTCTCCTGTGGGGGGGGGGGGTGGTGGGGGATCGCCGCTGTCCATCTCCCGTGGGGGGGTGGTGGTGGGTGATCACCGCCGTCCATCTACCGCTGTCTGTCTACCGTGGGGGGCTGGTGGTTGATCGCAGCCATCCATCTACCGCTGTCCGTCTCCCGTTGGTGGTGTTAGTTTGTGCGGCCCATCCTCCAAATTTTGAGCACCAGCCGCCACTGTTATCGGCTCTCCTCTTTTCACACACGCTTGTGTTTACATCATGATCAGCTGTCATTGAACACAGCTGATCACGTGTTCAAGCGGAGTTCCACCCTAAAGTGGAACTTCTGCTCATCGGATTCCTCCCCCCCTCCAGTGCCACAATTGGCACCTTTCGGGGGGGAGGGGGGACAGGATACCTGTCAAAGACAGGTATCCTTTCCCACTTCCTGGAGCCCGGCCACGGCCGTGACACAACCGTGACATCACTGTGGTGCTCCCTCCTCCTCCTCCCCTCGCCGCCGGGCTAATAGGAGAGAGGAGCGGGGCCTCACGCATGCGCAGTAGGGTTCCCGGCGTGAAGCCGAAAGCCTGCGATGCCGACATCGAGGGACACCAGGACAGGTTAAGTCTCCATTTATTAAAAGCCAGCAGCTGCAGTATGTGTAGCTGCTGGCTTTTAACTTTTTTTTTTCCGGGGTTGCCTGGAACACCCCTTTAAAGAGGAAGTAAACCCTCTCTAAAAAATTAAATTAAAAAAAACACCCTGCAAGGCAAAGGCATAATGAGATCGAAGCCCCCGCAGCAGTCCTGGGTGACCTCCTCCGTCGCCGCCATGATATCCGGAGTGACTTCCGGGTATCGCTGCTCCGGCCAGTCACAGCAATGAGCGCATGTGCGCGGGTGCCGCCACTAACGGCATGATCGCCGTTAGAAGCAGCATGCTCAGTGCGCCTGCGCCGTAGACATCGGTGTCGGTTTTTTCTGCAAATATCTCCTAAACCAAATATCTCCTATCTCCTAATCTCCTAAACCAGCCCATTGACTTGAATAGGCTGTCCTACGTGTGACAAATGCACCAAGGAGGCTCTTGCATCTTTCTCAGGTTTCTGGAACGCTTATGTGTGAATGGGGTCCCACAGGCCAGCATGCTTAGTCACTAAGACTTTAGCAGGAATATCTTACACCAACCAAATAACAGTTTACCAACCAATTTCCAACATTACCTCATAAAGATTGACCATGACGAGAGAAAATAACAGAGGGGGGGAGGTCAGAGGATTTGAAATATGAAGGCTGAGGAGCAAGTCTGGCCCAAAACATTGTGCTGCCTGGGTCCAAAAATGAAATGTTGCCCCCCCCCCCCCCAAAAAAAAAAATCACGCCCACCAAAAGGCCCCCACATCCATTATTTTATATTATGATAGATAAAACTAAAATTACATTTATCAGGAAGTCAGATTTTGCACTAAACGCATACATGTGAACCTGGGTTAGGGCTAGTGTAGTATACAGACGGGCTAGTGTAGTATACAGACGGGCTAGTGTAGTATACAGACGGGCTAGTGACGGGCTAGTGTAATATACAGACGGGCTAGTGTAATATACAGACGGGCTAGTGTAATATACAGACGGGCTAGTGTAATATACAGACGGGCTAGTGTAGTATACTGACAGACAGGCCAGGGTATATACAGACAGGCCAGGGTATATACAGACAGGCCAGGGTATATACAGACAGGCCAGGGTATATACAGACAGGCCAGGGTATATACAGACAGGCCAGGGTATATACAGACAGGCCAGGGTATATACAGACAGGCCAGGGTATATACAGACAGGCCAGGGTATATACAGACAGGCCAGGGTATATACAGACAGGCCAGGGTATATACAGACAGGCCAGGGTATATACAGACAGGCCAGGGTATACACAGACAGGCCAGGGTATACACAGACAGGCCAGGGTATACACAGACAGGCCAGGGTATACAGACAGGCTAGTGTAGTATATAGACAGGCTAGTGTAGTATACAAATAAGAAGCACACCACTCCAGGCAGAATCAGGTGCAAGGTAGATGACAGGTGCAGACCTCGGCTCACCACAGTGGAAGACGAATAAAACAAGAAATTGGTCGCACACTGGAACTCCAACTTATCTTGTTGTCATCTTTATTGTCAAAAGGATCAGACAGATACAGACAATGGTAGACGCGTTTCACAAGCAATAGCTAAAAGGATCAGACAGATACAGGCAATGGTAGACGCGTTTCACAAGCGATAGCTAAAAGGATCAGACAGATACAGGCAATGGTAGACACGTTTCACAAGCGATAGCTTGCTTGTGAACAAGCAAGCTATCGCTTGTGAAACGTGTCTACCATTGCCTGTATCTGTCTGATCCTTTTGACAATAAAGATGACATCAAGATAAGTTGGAGTTCCAGTGTGCTACCAATTTCTTGTTTTATTAGTGTAGTATACAGACAGGCTAGGGTATATACAGACAGGCTAGTGTAGTATACAGACAATATGCAGACTCACTTGGCACCACCCCTGCTCAGAAGCTCGTGTGAGAAAGTTCCTCTCCCGACTCTATCATATGGGTGGAGCCTTGCTCTCACACTGATCTCCGGGCTCTGTTCATTGCTAAAGTATCGGGTGCAGACTCAGTGAGAGCGGCTGCGGCTGTGCGGGACAGTCTGCACTCAGTGTGGATTGTGTAGGTAGCGGCGGCCCTGCTCTGCTGCCCCTCTCAACTTGCCGCCTGGGTCCCATGGACACACTGGGACCCATGGTAAGGCCAGCCCTGCTGAGGGGAATCCAGAGGTGAGTCCAGATGGCAGATCGGAGATAAGTGCTTCATGATGAGCCAGGTAAGCCTGAGAACCACTGGAAAGTGACAGGAGGGGTGATTCCTCCTGCCGTTTCTAAAAGTGATCCGGCGGCTAATCAGCCCCTCGGATGACTTTTAGGAAAAAGAGCAGCGGCTGCTGAAAATTTTAATACCAGGGTTATTGCATCTAGCTGCAGCTATAACCCCAGTATTCTTCTGTAAAATCATGATGTATTTTCCTAGTTAGGCGGTCAGCAAGTAAATAGAAAGACAAAACCAAGCAAGCCCTTTATCACATTTCTGATATAGGATCCTTGCATGGTCGGTCCTAAACATTGTCTTTTTATGTGAAATTACTGAGCTTTGCAACAAGCTTGTCGGTGTGCAGACAACATATCCTATTCAGATTAAACACTATAGCTCTGTACACACGATCGGTTTGACCGATGAAAACAGTCCAGATTCAGATAAGCCCCCCGCCCGCAGACCCCGACAACCACCGGGCAAGGGTTGTCGGGAAGAGGCCCTTGTCCCCATCAACATGTTGAGGGCATGCGGCCTGGAATGGTTCAGGAGGGGGGGCGCTCGCTTGTCCCCTCCCTTTCCTGACCTGCCGGGCTGCATGCTCGGATAAGGGTCTGGTATGGATTTTGAGGGGACCCCCACACCATTTTTTCAAAATTTTGGTGTGGGGGGGGGGGGGTCCCCTCCAAATCCATACTAGACCCAAGGGCCTGGTATGGACCTGGGGGACCCCACACTGTTTTTTTTCGCGAATTTTTTAATTTTTTTTAAGCCGGCCATTTATTTTTTTTTACCATTCAGCGGGAAGCCTGCTGATAACTGATGACTCATCGGTTGTTAAGGACACGGCGGCCGGCTTCCCGGCCCCCTCCTTAGCAACAAGCTATATACAGTGTAAAAGAAGAAATAAAAAAAAAAACGCAAATCGCTGCAAAATCGCGGTAAAAACACGGTACTTGCGTTTTGGATGCGGGTCCATTGAATTCTATTACATGCAAAACGCTGCTTTTTGCGGGAAAAAAATTCCCCGGCCCTTTCCAAAAACGCAGAGGCACAAAAATGCATTGATGTGAACATGTTCCATAGGAACCCATGTTAAAAAATTTCTGCAAAATGCATCAAAAAACGCATTAGTGTGAATCAAGCCTAATACAGCCTTTCCCAACCGTTTTAACCCCTTCGCGCCTAAGGGTAAAACAAATCTTAATGCCTAAGCACCATTTTGCAACTTTGAATTGCATTAGTAAAACCGTACATATCATCACAACTACTTTGTGCATCCAGGTGGATTGTACCTTGTTTTTTTTTTGTTTTTTTACACACACTCTCTGCAAGGAGAGAAAGATAAAATGTATCCTTCCTCTCTATTCACAGAGAAAAACACAGTAGAGCTGCGCGATTTTTTCCAATAAAAAAATCTGCAAATTTTTTATAAAAAACTTGATTTACGTTTCGAATCGAGTTTATTTTTTTTGATGGACACCACGCCGGACCTGAGGAGCTGCGGGTAGGAGTTTTTAGGTGAGGCCGCGGTTTCGGCCTAGTCTGCGGCGTCCGACCTCGCGGACTAGGCCGAAGCCACGGCCTCGCCTAAAAACTCCTGCCTGCAGCCCCTCAGGATCGCCGCGGTATTAGCGCCAGTCCTGGGGAAAAAAAAATAGGATTTTTGTACTCACCGTAAAATCCGTTTCTCTGACGTCCATGGACCGACGCAGCTCTCATACTGATTACATGTGGGTATATGTCCCTGCTCGCAGGAGAAGACCTAGGCAGAATGTTAGAGGTTAAAACATTCTAGAACAAGCCAGAGCTGAACAGCCCCGCCCAGGGGGGCGGTCCCTCCAGACATTACCCTCCCACCTGCAGCTAGCAGCCTCAGTTCGTAACAAAGCAGTACAAACTTAAAAGGAAGGGTGGGTGCTGCGTCGGTCCATGGACGTCAGAGAAACGGATTTTACGGTGAGTACAAAAATCCTATTTTCTCTTATCATCCATGGACCGACGCAGCTCTCATACTGATTACATGTGGGACGTCCCAAAGCAGTATAAGAAAAGGGTGGGAGCAAAAAAAGTAAGGAACAACCAAAACTTCACTCCAAACCAGCAGAGCCCCTCAACGGAGGAGTTGCAACATTAGACAGCGGCCTGCAACACTTTGCGGCCGAAGGAAGCATCCGAAGATGCAGCCACATCAACCTTGTAGAACTTTGAAAAGGTATGAACGGACGACCAGGTCGTCGCCTTGCACATTTGTGCAACCGACGCTTGATGTCGGAAGGCCCGGGAAGCACCAATTGCCTTGGTGGAATGCGCCGCAACCGGAAAGGGAGGCGCCCGCCCCTTAAGGGCATAGGCCTGTATGACGGTCTGCCTGATCCACCTAAAGATGGTGGCAGACGACACCGCTCGGCCCTGTTTTGGACCAGACACAGATTTCCGAATGGAAACAGTAGCAGACAGGTACACTCGTAAGGCTTGTACCCATCTTAATGTATGAAGCGCAAACTCTCAGGGATGCGATGGGTGAGGACACAAGGATGGAAGAACAATGTCCTTCTTAAGGTGAAAGGCCAAGACCATCCTTAGAAAAGAAGGATGGTCGTGGGCGCAACACCAACATATCCTTATGGAGGACCAAGTAAGGCGACTTGCCAGACAAGGCCGCCAACTCAGACACCCGTCTAACCGAAGCAATGGCCACTAAGGCCAACTTCCGGGACAAGGTCAAGAGAGGAATCTCTCTGATATTCTCAAAGGGATGTTCTTGGAGAACCGAGATGCATCAGAATCAGATCCCAAGTAGGGAGAGGAGGCTTGACAGGGGGGATCACATGGCGAACCCCCTGCACAAAAAGGTGCTAATCAAGGAATGGCCCGGTAACGGTCGTTGAAAAAGACAGCCCGGGCCGAAATCCGACCCTCAAAAAAGGCATGCAAGGCCAGCTTTTGGGTCACACCATGCTGTAAGAACAGCAAAATCCTGGGAACGGAATACATTCGAGGATGCCACTCAAGTTCCTCGCACATAGCGATGTAAGCCTTCCAGGTACGGTGAGATATCTTTCTGGAGGAAGATTCCCGTGTCAACAACATAGAAGAGATGACCGAATACGAGAGAACTCGGTCCTTTAGCACCTGGCTTTAAACAGCCATGCCATTAAAGCCAAGGACTGTAAAGCAGGATGAAGTATGCTCTGCGAAGCCGGCGAGGCAACAACAGTAGCAGAGGGTAAGCATATATCAGGCGATACTGCCCCCACGGGCTTCCAACGCGTCTAACGCATCCGCCCAGGGATCTTTCCACCTTGTGAGTGAGTCGAGAGGCCACAAGGTCCAACTTCCGGTGCCCCACCTCCGGTAAAGAAGGTGGAAACACCTCCGGATGCAAGGACCCTTCGCCTGCAATGCACACGGCCGACAGGACCGTCTTGCAGCGAGATGTATGAAAATCCCAAAGAGACTCCGCAATGTATCGGAGAAGGGAGGCCCCAGTGTACAGGGTGCCTCAAATGTTGGCCAATAAAGGCAACTTGACGGAACTTCCCTAGAAACTCGGTCAGAGGACTAGTACCTCAGCCTCCACAGGTGGCGCAAACCCACCCCGGGCACAGAGACCCTAAAGGCTAAAGCAGTTGTAGTGCACCTGCTAGACGACTGATGGATGAAGCAGAGGCTTTTGCCCAGTCATTGAGCTACAAAAAATGCCAGAGACGCAGCCACTAACGGGCGCAACGCCAACCCCAGCCTGGCAAACACAGTCCAAGCCAGCGCTTCTGATCACCACTGAAAGCAGGTGGAAAGTGATACCCCTGAAACCAGGGATCCTTGTGACAATGCTCCATCCAGCAGCTACCCATGGATAGGTGCTGATTGTGCAAACACATAGTTTATACTATGTATTGCGTCAAACGCACAAATGGAGAGTGTGGGAGGAAACCCACCCAGCCACAAAGAGCATAATACCACCACATACGGCGTATGTAGTTTAGTATTTGTGGATAAACCTATTAAACGCGTATATACTGTGCCAGCGACGAAGGCGCGCACATCATCGGGGCCTGGACGTAAACCAGCCACGCAGATTGCGTACACAACCGTGTAGGTATGTTAGCCTGCGAATAAACAAATTGCACATGTTTATACTGTGCATAGCGCTGAGAATGCGCACACCATTGGAACGCAGGGGAGAAACCTGAGCACCCGGATGAAACCCATGCAGACTGCATACGCATACCGTGTATGGTATTATAGTATGTGTGCTAAACATTTTGCACAAGCCCATGTGTGCATAGCACTGAAGGCGCGCACACTGTTGGCGCGTGGGAGGAACCAAAGTACCCCACGCATACTCAGAGAATGCAATACCTACAGCTACTGTAAATGTATTTAGTGTAGTGTATAGACATAATGTGTATGTTTACACCGTGTATTGCACCAAAAGGCATGCATGTCATGTAGCATGGGCAGAAACCCACGCAGACTGCATACGCATACCGTGTAGGTATTATAGTGTGTGTGCTAAACCTTTTGCACAAGCTCATGTGTGCATAGCACCGAAGGCGCGCACACCGTTGGCGCGTGGGAGGAACCAAAGTACCCCACGCATACTCAGAGAATGCAATACCTACAACTACTGTGAATGTATTTAGTGTAGTGTATAAACATAATGTGTATGTTTACATCGTGTATTGCACCAAAGGCATGCATGTCATGTAGCGTGGGCGGAAACCCACGCAGACTGCAAAGACATACCGGGTAGGTATGTTAGTATGTGGATATCCAATCGCACAAATTTAGACTGTGCATAGCGCCGAAGCGCCCATACCAATGGAGTGTGGGAGGGAACCGGAGTACCCGGAGGAAAACCACACAGACTGCCTACACATACCGTGTAGGTATTATAGCATGCGTGATAAACATTGAACATGTTTAACTGTGCAGAAGGCCAAAGGCGCACATACCGTCAGCGCGTGGGAGGAAACCGGAACACTCAGAAGAACTCCACACAGACAGCACACAGATACCGTGTAGGAATGATAGCATGTGAATGAACATATTGCACATGTTTATGCTGTGCATTTCCATTGGAGCGTGGGGGGAAACCGGAGTAACCGGAGGAACCCCACGCAAACAGTATACCCATACTGTAAACATGTATAATATGTGCAATAAACATATTGAACATGTCTATACTGTGCAGAGAGCCGAAGCGCACATACCATGAGAGTGCGGGAGGACACCGGAGCCCCCGCCAACCCAGAGAGTATAATACATATATATACTGTGAATGTATCTGGAGTCGTGCATAAACATATTTTGTACATTTATATCATGTATGGCACTGAAACACAGCATTGGAACGTGGGGACAGCCACGCAGACACAGAGACCAATAACACATACATACACTGTGAATGTATGCAGTGTAGAGGTATAGGATGAGTTTAAATTATGGCGCAGAGGCGCATAATCTTCTCTGTATCATTCCAACCTGCTTGACTGTGCTGCTGAAGCAGCATGCAGGTAACAAGTAACCTCTGATCCTCAGACCGTGTGTCTGTCAGAGCTCAAATCATTCCCCAGGAAATGGCGGGAAATGTTACCTCAGGTATCACACACACAAGGCTCACAGGGATTAGAGACATAAATGAATAAAGTCCTCCCTCATCCATGCTGCTCTTGAGGCAGCGTGTGAGGAAAACAGTGAGGAAACTGTGTAAAAGAAAAGCTTGTCACAGCAATTCCAGCCTGAGTGTGTTTCTCACATCATCAATGAGATCACTTACAAGCGCCCTGTCATTCACTGACACAGAACTGGAGTCTTCCTCACAAGGGAATGTCCTGTTCATAAACATTAAATATTCAGAGGTAGGGTCCTGAGCATAGTAGCTAGGCCCATATCTGACTCAGAGCACCCCTTCAGTAAAGATTTTTGTGGGGGGGAGGGGGCTTATAGCTCCTTTTGCTCACACACCGCTTCCATTCTGACAGGAATGATTCCAGGACTGCTGACAACTGGTCCATAAGGACCGCAGGTGCAGGAAACATATGAACATGTTTAACTGTGCGGCACTGCCAGTTGCCCCAGGCAATGTGGAGAGCAGATGTATCAGACTCCATAAACGCCACCCTCTGAGACCTTATACACTATACAGTGAATATACAGTCCACCCACTGGCTACGCTGAGGCTGAGGAGGGGATACCTGGGAGGACCCACCAACCCTTAAGGACAGCTCAGTCTGTGAGGAGATTGTGAGGGTATTCGCGCCGCCGCCAGAAATAAATGCGCGGCGGCCACAAGAAAATGGCCGCCGGCCGCAGCTATAACTGCGCCACTGAACGCCAAGATGGCCGCCGAGCGCAAAATTCAAAGCTCTAATGCGCGCCAATGGCGCACGCAATAACCACCTCAAACAGCACCAATGGCGCACGCAATAATCACCTCACACACCAGAAAAAACTGCAGACATGAGCGCCCAGCCAGGCCAGAGTGATCCCCAAGCACCCCACAGCACCAGTACAGGGTGCAGAAGGCAGCATAACAGGGGGGAGACAGGGAGAAACCCCCACACACAGAAACACAGCCAGCATGTACTCACCTGCAGTAGGAGAGACTACTTACCCGTCCCTTTCAGGGACCCACTGGCTTGTTTCAGACAGACCTATCACAGAGTCGTACTGCGTAGCTGTCGGCCCGGTCCACCGCGAGAGATACAGTCAGTCAAGTACTGTTCAATCTTGAGAGGACCGCGGGAGCATGAAAGCAACCCGGCCACCCCTGGAGCCATGGGGTATGTCGTGAACTGAGTCTCACGCACACAAGGCGAGGATCAGCACGCTCAATGGTCGGACAGGGAAGACTACGAGGATACTAGTGTACCCAACCTGTTGCCCAGCTGACAGTTGATTGAAGGTCTCAAAAATAAAATAATAAAATTCCCAAAGGAATAAAAATCAAAAGTAAAATCTTCCAGGAGACTGGCTCCTGAGAGCCACGTCTTCTCCTTCTGCTAGGCAGAAAAAAACTGAGGCTGCTAGCTGCAGGTGGGAGGGTAATGTCCGGAGGGACTGCCCCCCTGGGCGGGGCTGTTCAGCTCTGGCTTGTTCTAGAATGTTTTAACCTCTAACATTCTGCCTAGGTCTTCTCCTGCGAGCAGGGACATATACCCACATGTAATCAGTATGAGAGCTGCATCGGTCCATGGGCGATAAGAGAAAAATCAATTTTGTCAAAATCTGAATTGATTTGACCTACCAACACGATTTTTAAATCGAATCGATTTTTTGCACAGCCCTAAAACACAGGGGTGGGCTTCACAGTGACTGATTACTGTGATAGCCAATTAGAGGCTATCAAAGCGATCAGGTGACCCGGGGCTCTCGGTGAGACCCCGGTCTCTGTGCACAAGACCCACAGAATAAAGCCTATTATCTGTACTATCAGCGTCAAGGGGTTAAGCTGGAGGAACCATGAAAATGACTTTCTGATCCCAAGTAACCACTGCTAATAATGTATTTCTACAGCTCACAGTACATTAGCTTGGTGGTCGGTGGGAATAATGCTGCTCAATTGGTGGTGAGTGGGAAGAGTCTGCCCTTACACATAGCTAAAAAGATCGTTGATGTCACCTGAAAGTCAGACATTGTTCAAGGAACCCCTAGCAACCTCTGGAGGAACCTTAGGGTTGAATGGAACCCTGGCCGAGAAAGGCTGCTCTACTATTTGGATATTTTATTGTTGTTTTTATGCTCTGCTGAACTAAGCATCATGACATACAAAACATTATATATTGTAGAAACAGTAGCAGTTTATGAAAATACATGTAGTATCACAAGCTGGATAGTTTGTATCTACACATTGGCGACATGTAAAAAAAAAAAAAAGGCTCCTCTGTGGCCATGTGTACTTTGCTTCAATGTTACCAAAGTATGAAGGCAATACAAGCAGCCCCTAAGCCACTGGTTATTACAGTTATGGGATAAAAAGGGTATTGTACCTATGGAATATTTTCTGATAGTTTATAAAAACATACTTTGTAAAGTATGCAAGGCATGAATTCGTTTTTACATTTTAGAATGGGTTGCCTCGAGACTGTCCATAATTTTTAAAGTGTGAAAACAGATGCAGCCACTACATCTAATGATTGGTAAGCTCCAATATAATATATTCTTGGTTTCGGGTTTAATACCGCTTTATTGAAATCGTTGAGAGCCTGTGCTTAGAGGTTTTTGGTCAAGTCAAAACGGCTTCATTCCCAATACAGGTCAATGAAAACACAAAGCAATATGAGGCAGGTTGTTGCAGCTTAAAAGGAGGTCAAGTGCAGGTCAGAAGTAGGTCAACTGCACGTGTCAATTAGTTTTTAATTATCCCAGAAATGTCCTAAACTGATCTCAAATGCAAGCTCAATGCAACTGAAAGCAAGCTGCCAATGACAATCAGCCAAGCCTGTAGCCCATCGACAAAGGCCCTAAAGCAGTGGTTCTCAACTCCTGTCCTCAGGACCCACTAACAGGCCAGATTTTAAGTATTACCCTGTGCAGATGCAGACTAGAATACTGAGGGGGGGGGGGCTTGGAGAGAGACAGATGGATGGAAAAAAAAAATAGGTAAAGGTGGTTATGATAATGGAATCCAGTAGTTGGGGGTGGCTTGGACCCTGGAAAAGTTCAGTTCAGGCTTTAATGTGTTAAGAACAAGTTTGGAGTGTTAAAAGTGTATATAGCGCTCCAGAGGCGCAGCCAGCTGTGGAAGAGAAAGCAGCTCTGTAGATTTATAATGTGAAGAACGGCGGCGCTCAGTATATTAAAAGGATTAATGATAAATTAAGATAAAAAATTTAAATAAGAATTAACTCACAGGGTAAGGATTAAAAAGGTTAGTCACAAGGGGGGGCTCGCTGTGTAGTCCTGATCCAGATAGCCGGCGGTGTGGGGTGCTGCTGCTGTCTCGCTAGCTGCAGGTGTTTCCAAGGCTCCGAGTCAAGCTGGCAGTCGTCTCCCCATTGGTTGTGATGTCACTGGATGTGGGACACAGGGCTGTCAGACAGGTGTTCGGAGCATGCGTGCTCCTTCTTCAGGCTGTGATCACTGGATAGACTAGAACTAGAATACTGCAATCACTAAGCAGCAAATGAGATCACCTGTGATGTATTTCAGTTATCTTGCAAACCTGGCCTGTTAGTGGGTCCTGAGGACAGGAGTTGAGAACCACTGCCTTAAAGCATAGAGATTCTATACCCTTGATGCCTGCTCAGTATACATTAACTTTTGGTCCTGCTTAGCCTGCCTCTTCTCCCAGGCCTCACCCATCTGAATGAGAGGTATCAAACTCTGAAAAATATGAAGAAGTTGAAGAGGCTGGCACAACAAAGTTGTTTTAAGTTTACTCTAGAAACTTGCTAAAAGAGGGCCTGGTTAAGGCTTTATCCAATGAACATGAAATGTATGTAGAACTTCAAGAGAAGAAGGGAAGTACCGTAATTTTTTCTATTCATTCTACCATGCTTGGAAAAGTGGAAAGATGCAGGTAGAAAATAGTTCTATACCAAGTCTTAATAACTACTTGTCTATCAAATTCATTTAAAAAAAATTTGCACACATCATAAAATGCTCATTTTAGTCTGAAAAGCAGGTTGTTCAGTCCTAATTCGGGCACTACTTGCGTGACCAGACTCCTAATTATTTAGCTTAACCAGTTAGAGGATCACCTGAAACGGAACAAAAGAAGAAATTCTGGAATTCATAAAACTTTGGTAGCCTTTTGGGTTGATACTTCAGTAGAGACAGCAAGATCTAATGCTTTTAATACAACCTTGTAGTTTCTTTTTTGGGGGATTTTAATTCCATCCAACATTACTGTAGATGATATTCTGGCTTAAAGAAAAAGTTGTTTTACTATTAATGGCGGTGATCAGCGATTTTTATCGGGACTGACTGCGACATTATGGCGGACAGATCAGACATTTTTTACACATTTTTGGGACCATTGACAATTATACAGCGATCAGTGCTATAAAAATGCACTGATTACTTTGTAAATGTCAATGGCAGGGAAGGGGTTAACACTAGGAGGCGATCAAGGGGTTAAATGTGTTCCCTTGTGTGTATGTGTGTTCAAACTGTAGGGGGATAGGACTGACTAGAGGAGATGACAGATCGTTGTTCCTAGCTAGTAGGAATACACAATCTGTCTCTCCTCTCCTCACAGAACAGGGATTTGTGTGTTTACACACACACACACATGTCCATGTTCTGGCTCTCGTGCCCGCGATCGTGCATGCCCAGCGGTCATCGCAGCCACGTGCATCGGCATCCCCGCAGTGCAGCAGGTGCGCGCGCCTGCTATCCTTGCTTAAAGGGCCAATGTACAGCTACGACGGTTCGTAGGAACGTGCCGACCTGCCACAGTACAATGATGGCGGCTGGTCAGGAAGCGGTTAAGAGCAGAAAGTAAACAATATTGGTTTTTTTTCAAAACTGTCCGTCGCTCTTTGATTATTGCGCAAAAAATAAAAAACTCAGAGGTGATCAAATACCACCAAAAGAAAGCTCTATTTGTGGGGAGAAAAGGACATACCGGTACATTTTATTTGGGTACAGTGTCGCACGGCTGCGCTATTGTCACTTAAAGTAATGCAGTGCTGTATCGCAAAAAATGGCCTGGTCAAGAAAGGGGGTAAATCTTCCAGAGGTCAAGTGGGTAATAAGGAATAATCATTCCTTACTCTATCCAAAACCAGAAAACAAGTTTTGGGCTTGACATACATAATATTAATGTACCCCCAGCACTAATTTTTTGTTCAATGCTTCTGCCATTGAGCTGAATTATTCAGTAGTTGTTACATTTTTCCAGAATGTGTGTTTATAGTTTGTTGATTTTTTTTTTTTATACTTTATTTATTTTGAAAAACATACTGTAGATACAGGACCTGGCCACATTCGCAGGTTGTGCAGAAATATACCATACAACATCTCAATCAAAGTAATTTGGTAAAGTGGTCTTTGTTTCATTATTTTGTACAGAAGTACTTAGTGTCTAGGGTGGTTATGACCATGTCCATATCGTCACTTTTTATGATCTGTAGGAGTTGGGGAAAGTATGGGGTGGGGGATGTGGAAGCTCGGAGAGATAAGAACTTGGGGGTATAAGTAACAGGGGAAAGGAAGGTTTAGATTGAATGGGATTAGGAGCTGTAGTAAGAGATGTCGGAGGGGAGGCTGTAATGAAAACAAAGGAGGAAGAGTAAGCCGAGGCTAGGATGAGGAGAAGTAAGAAGTAGGGGCACAGGGTTGTGGGGAAGGAAGAAGCTTACAGAAGGGGAGCGAAAATCAGAGAGGGGGACTGAAAAGGGTCTAATATATCATAAGGACCTTTCAGTGTAGTTTTGCCATAATACCTGCTATCTGTCCTGGAGGGTTGATATAAAGGAGAAGGGCATTCCCTGCCAGACCAGTAGGCAGAAGCAGGGTATCTGGGACAACGTGCTTACAGTATACAGTGCATTAATCATAACTTTCCCCAGGCAGCAAAAATATTTTCCTCCACTTCTGTACTCTGCAGTACATACACCGTACCCCTGTACTCTGCTTTACATACTACTGACCTCTGAACTCTGCAATACTTGCTACTACAGACCCCTGAACTCTGCAATACTTGCTACTAACCCCTGCACTTTGCATTGCATACTACTGACCTCTGAGCCCTTCAATAGTTACTCCTGACACCTGAACTTTGCATTATTTACTATGGACCCCAGAACTCTGCATTACTTACTCCTGACCCCTGCACTCTGCCTTACGTACTACTGAGTTTTGCACACTGCATTACACTGATCCTTGCAGTCTGCATTATATAATGTTGCCACATCCACTATTCACTTTGGCGTGTTCAGCATGCCACCAAATTTTCTCATCTGAGTGACTAAAAGGGGACACGTAGCCAGGCAGGCTGTACAGGGCCCTATGATTTTAATGGCTGCCCTGAGTAGATCATAGGGTTCATGCCAAGGTCAATGTCTGTATGTGGGAAGGTGCAGCATGGTGGGGTGGCAGTAAACACCCGGAGACGAGGTGTAATGACAGAACTGTATTGTAGTAAGGTCCAAGAAAACACAACTACCTGGTGGGGAGACAACTCAACCGGTTGCACTCACATAATGTTGCAGAGGACAGGGTAACGGCAGGTCTTGGATGCTCCGACAGCATCTGTATCGAGGGATAGAATGTGGCCTGGCCAGTCTGTGCCAAAACGGGGGAGGCTTCCACAAAAGATAGCGTGTCCCTGCTCTTTCACTAGTAATCAGGAACCTCTTCCTACCGTTATTACTGTCCCTGTCAGATGAGGGATCTGTCCCTACACTACTTACATGTGGAATGCACCCCAAGCCTGGGAGGCAGGGCCTTAAATAGGCTCGGCCTGACCCAAGATGGCTGACATAGGGTCACATAGGGTGGAAGCATTCAATCTTATAGCTTCCCCAGTGACCTAGGAAGCCATTGAAGAACCATGTTCAGCTTGACTTCCTCTCCAATTGCAATGCCGCTATGGTCGAGCACCACCTGCAGTGGAGAAAATAGACTGCACCTGCTTACATGTAAGTTTCTGAATATTATCTTGCACAGAAGCCCAGAGAATTTTGAGCTGGGGACATTCCCAAAATATGTGTATCAGTGTTTCTATATGAGACGGTCATCTCCAACACACTGGGGACACTTGAGTATAGATTTTGTGTAGGAGGATGGGCATTTTGTTCCATGTTCTCAGACGTTTATAACCTGTTTATTAGTGTAGCGCCCTTCCCCCAATGATCGGGGCGCTATTGTAAATTTAGGGGGTGTCTGAGCCAATAGTTGGGCTCAGATCTATATGATTATATCTAAATTGCCTCTGTTCTGGCTATGGTGGTGCCTGGTAGTGTTTTCCCTTGTTGCCTGAAGGTGGTGGTACCACCTCAGGCTCATGTTGGAATACAGGCAGACCATGGTGTATTGGGTGTCCTTTCTCAGGAGCGGTACAGTGGGAGTGGTTCCCCCGCTGTGCATGCTGGGGAGGGATACTTAAGGGGCAGACACCATTGTTCGGGTCGTTTTTCATCTCGCTGCCCTCCAGGTGCGAGGTATGTGTGCGATTCTGGCCTCGGGGCCACATTGGCCCGAGGCTGCATCGCTATATGGTAGGCCCGGCTAGTCTGGCTGGGGCCTACAATCCTAAAGGGGATCCCAAGCTGTCCACCAAGAGGGAGGAAGCTGATTAATGAAGGAAACCGGGGGAGGACCTGCCCTGGAGGAGACCAGTAAAGTGCTAATCGGGAGAGGCCTGGTGACCTTGTTAAGCAGGGATCCACTACTTTACAAGCCAAGCAGTTCTCTGGATCGGCTTAAAGGTTCTTTAACTGCACGGCTGGAAGTTCGGGACTGCAATCCTGTGGCAGAGGATTCCTGGCTATCCACATTTGCTCTCAAATGGTCTGTGGCCGAGACTGTCCTGATACTGGTTTGTGCGTCATCCCGGCTGCTAGGCCAGGAGAGAGGGGTCTATCCGGGTGAGCAATACCCACTCAACAGTGAGAGTGGTGGATGACTTTAGACATTTGTGTGTTCCGCAACGTGTACCTGAACCTCCCCCTCTCTTCTCCTACCTTCTACTTTCTATACGAGTTATTGCAGCAAAAATAAAACCAACAGTTGCCTGTGTGGACATTGCATTTAATACAGACTTTCTCACCCTGACAACGAAGCTGAAGAGGTAATGTGCAAAACCCAAAAACAAACCAGCAGCTCCTACGGGGGTAGTGCTACATTAGATATTGTAGTCATGTGGGCTAATTGTAAGAAGAGGTCTATTTGTTTTGGTGTCATTAGGTCCCAAGATAATCTTGATAGGAAGGGTTTTGGGATTCTTGTACAGTTAAAAGCAAATGAAGAAAAGCCAGAGAGTGATGAATGGGACTGAGCTCTAAGCACTTGCTTTCAAAATGTGCAACTGGTCTATAAAATTCTTTCTGGGAGGAAATACATTTTAAGTAGGGGCTTGGTTGTAGGGCCCATTCACACCACATGCAGTGCAGTGCTTTTTTTTCTGCATAGTTCATACCAGTGCAGTGCATTTCAGAAAAAAAAGTACAACATGCTGCTTTTTTCCTGCACAGAATTGCACAGAACCTGTACTGCTACGTGGTAAAAAGAATGAAAAATGCATCAACAATGCATCAGACCCCAGTACAGTGAAAAAAAAAAAAAACTAGAAAAAACGCAGCTGGAATACAGTTGGAATGCATCCAGAAATGCATGAAAAATGCATAACAAAAATGCACCAGATCTTTTGTGGTGTGAACAGACATGTAGGGTTCTGTTTGAAAACCAAGCCCTGTTGAAAATGGCCACTAAGGTCTTCACATTTTAGAAATTTACCTTCAGAAGAGAAATTGAGACACCTGAAGATTCCATGTTTGCAAAGGCATTTGATTTACTAAAACTCTTTAGTTTTAGTAAATCAACCCCATGGTCTCTCTAATTACTGTCTTGGTATAAATAGATTAGTCTGAAACAGCAGTATCAATACTAAAGCCAGTAAATACAGACTGGTAAATTTATATATATATATATATATATATATATATATATATATATATATATATATATATATATATTTATTATTCTAAGTATGACAGCGATATATATGTAGCGGACTCCCACATTTGGGGTCGCTATGCCTGAAATTTAGAGGGCAGCCTGAGCTATAGTTTGGCTCAGGCTATTTGATTTGCCTAGATTGGACTCTGCTCTGCTGGAATACTACCTGATTGTGTAGTTCCCTTTGGCCTGCGGGTGGCATTGTTGCCCGGGTCTTGGGTCGAACCGCGGGTGGCGTTGCGGCGTGGTTGGGTGTTCTCTCTCGGCGGCTGTGCGGTGGGCGTGGTCTGCCTGCTGTGCATGCTAGGAGGGGATATATAAGGAGCAGACGCCATGATCTGAGGAGTTCGGTTCGCACCCCTTTTGGCCCTCCAGGCCGGGGGTGCGTGTGTGGTCAGTCCCGGGCACCTTTGGCCCGAGGCTGCATCGTTCCAGGTAGGCCCAGTACCATTTAACTGAGGCCTACAACTAAACCAAACCACAGAAGTCCCAGGGTGCCCGTGGAAGGGTAACCTGCTCTGAAGGAGAGGAAACCAGGGGAGGACCTGTCCAGGGAATCGGTGAAGGAAGTCACTGTCTCGGGAGAGGCCTGGTTGCCTGTCAGAGGGAAGGATTCTGTGATCTGTGAAATAGCTCCTGTAACGTGCCCCATTGGCACCTATGGTCTCTAAAAGTTACAGGTGCTTAAGAGTTCCGGATTTGGGGACCAGAAGATTCTGTGGCAGAGGATCTCCTGAGCCTGTCCCTGGAGGGGACAAAACTCTAAAGTAACTGTTCGTGCTTTACTCCGACTGCTAGAACCATGAGAGGGATCTATCACTCAGGCTTGAGTGGCGACGAGGGTAAATAAGTGCCGCGTGCCTGATCCTACCTCCCTACCCAACTCTATCTCTATCTTCAGTTTTTCCCACTAAGTTCCAAGCAAGAAAAATAAACTCGTCTGTTGGAGTTTAAAACTTTCTGGACAATGGCCTTCTTTTAGGAAAGAGAATAGACTTTTCCCTACACTCTAGGGACGAGAACCAACGGAAGGAGGTAACTTGCTGCAGGACCCAAAAACTGTTAACACCGCTCACCCTCTACAATATGGAGGATACTGGGCTTGTGGCATGGTGTGTCCTATCCTGCTAGTGGAGGTAAGCAGGACAGGGATTGTGACTGCTACATATATATATTTTTTAGATATAGGGTATCTATGTGGGTAATGTCTGGTCATATTCTTTAAGAACAAAAAGGTCTACTATTACCCCATGTTTGTTCAGCCTACACAGACACCCATCCATTCTGATTGTCCCTGAGTTTACAGAGAGATTGTGTATCATGTGTTCTCAGAAGTTTTAGGTTTATCTCTCATCTGTACTTTAATGTTTTCCCATCCAGGCTATTGTAGTTTAGGCAGTTGAGCACAAATATAATCTGTATTTAGAATAATAGACCTAGAGATATGTACCCAAAGAAATGATTAAATCTTTTTTTGTTTGCTTGGTCAGTAAGATATAATATATTACCAAGGGCAAATGTTTCTGACTGTTTAACCACATACCAAATATGCACTGTACTAGGAAATAATAGACATACAGAGAGATATGCACAATAGCATAGTGAGAAAACTGAGAATGTTCTGAAACACTTGATTCTACTGGATAGAGTTCTCTTGTTCTCCCGAGTATAGTCAAGCTCTCTCCCCTCATAATTTTCTGTAGTAAGGAACCAAAACCTCCATTACCCCCCCACCCCCCCCCCCAACTCAACTCAACCCAACCCAACCCTACCCTACCCTATCCAACCCTAAAAAAAAAAAACGACCCTACCCTACCAAATCACTCCCAAGTATAGTCAAGCTCTCTCCCCTTATAATTTTCTGTAGTAAGAAACCAAAACCTCCATTACCCCCCCACCCTCCCCAGCTCAACTCAACCCAACCCAACCCTACCCTACCCTATCCAACCCAAAAAAAAAAAAAAAAAAACGACCCTACCAAATCACTCCCAAGTATAGTCAAGCTCTCTCCCCTTATAATTTTCTGTAGTAAGAAACCAAAACCTCCATTACCCCCCCACCCTCCCCAGCTCAACTCAACCCAACCCAACCCAATCCTACCCTACCCTATCCAACCCAAAAAAAAAAAAAAAAACGACCCTACCAAATCACTCCCAAGTATAGTCAAGCTCTCTCCCCTTATAATTTTCTGTAGTAAGAAACCAAAACCTCCATTACCCCCCCACCCCCCCCAGCTCAACTCAACCCAACCCAACAAAAAAAAAACGACCCTACCAAATCACTCCCAAGTATAGTCAAGCTCTCTCCCTTCATAATCTTCTGTAGTAAGGAACCAAAACTTCCACCCCCCAACCCAACCCAACCCTATCAAATCACACTGTTCCCCCTACTCTCCTTTCCCCTGCCCACTCCCCTAATCCCTACTGCTATCCCCACTCTATTCCCAAACTACTACCTTCACCCCTCCTTCCCCCTTCCAAGTTCTTTGTCCCCTAATACAGTCGCCATTAGATTCCGCCACGGCTCACATAACACCTCTTGAGTATCAGAAGCTTGAGACTCTGATATCTAATTGCTGTAAGTTGTTTAGCCTAACACTCATATTGTTCTCAAATGAAATAAGTGCTACTGTAAGTGTATGTAGCGCCCTGCTCCCAATGAGTGGCCGCTATATGTTGAAATTATAGTTGTCTGGGCATTAGTTTAGCCCAGAGAGATTGTATTCAAATTGCGGCGCTGTTTCAGTTCAGCTGGCTGGTTGCATAATTTCCTTCCCCCAGCGGTGGGTGTGGGTGTTGCTGTCACCGCTGGTCAGGGTTGGAAAGGCATCAGGCTGGACGTGTTGGGTACCTCTTTCCCAGAAGCAGCCCTGGGGGGCGTGGTGAACCCGCTGTGCATTCTGGGAGGTGGTACTTAAGAGGCAGAGACCGCACTATCGGTGTGAATAGCCGGGGGTCATTCTTTGATCCTCACCTGAGGGCCCTCCTGGCCTCAGGGATGTGTTGGCAGTTTCTGCTTTGGGGCCACGTTGACCCGAGGCCTCGCAACTGAGATGTAGGCCCAGGAGTTACTGGGGCCTATTGATCCAGGGATGATCCTGTGTCGCCTTGCCTGATGGAAGGGACCGAGCAATTGAGGACTCAATTGGAGGATGTATCCGGATCCCAAAAATCGACCTCACAGTGCTGCCGGAGCGGATGAAAGATCCTGGCACTGAGAGCTGTGTTCTTTCAGAGGGAGCTAACCCAGCGAGGGGTTATACGAGTCTGTGGCAGAGACTATTGAACAAATTCTAATACCGAGTCTGTGGCAGAGACTATCTTTGATCGAGCTTCGCGCCGGTTGCTAGGCCGGTGAGATTGGGCCTATCCGGTGGTTGCTGAGTCCAGCGTGAAGACAGTTGCTCCTCTGGACCTAGGAAAGTTGCGTGATTGACAAGATACCTGAGTCCTCCCCCTTCCTCTATCCCCTCTGTTGGAAAGTTTATTCAATAAAACCCTTGAAAGAGACTTTGTGTTGGTCCAGACATTTCTTCCGGAGAAACTCTTCAAGGAGAACCCCTGAGCCGAACATTTGGAACAGTAAGGTAACGTGCAGACCCAAAACTAAACCAGCAGCTCCTACGTGGGTACCGCTACATGTAAAAAGTAGGTAAATCATCAAACAACAATTATCACAAATACACTGTCCGCACAGATAGCAATTACCTGCAGTAATCACTGCTGGACACACAAAGTGTGTTCAACAGCGATCATCGCAGGTAATCGGTGGCTGTGTAGAGAGCCGTAAATGTAGCCTTAGGGGTTGATTTACTAAAGGCAAATCCCCTTTGCACTAAGTGCTCTGCAAGGGCACTTGGAAGTGCAGTCGCTTTAGATATGAAGTGAGGGGAAGCTCTGCTGATTTTATCATCCAATCATGTACAAGCAAAAATGCTGTTTATTATTTTACTTGCATGTCCCCCTCAGATCTACAGCAACTTTACTTCCAAGTGCACTTGCAGTGCAAAGCAGATTTGCCTTTAGTAAATAAACCCCTTAGTGTTCAATAAGGAGTTAGTCAAAGTGTATGGCACATTGCAATTTGAGTTCTTTTTATATTGCTTTTAAAGTGGTTGTAAACACTTTACAACAACTTTATGCTACAGGTAAGCCTATATTAACCACATAGCAACCAGCGCACGCAGATATACGTCTGCATAATAGCACGGGCAGTCAGATGGGTGTACCTGTACGTCCCTTTAAATTTGCCACCCAGCGGGTGTGCGCTCACGAGTCCTAGGAACTCGATGTTTGTAAATAAGGCATTCCCCTGTTCTGCCTAGTGACATGTCACTGATCTACTGTTCCCCGTGATCGGGAACAGTGATCAGTGACGTGTCACTGGTAGCTCCTCCCCCTAACAGTTAGAATCACTCCCTAGGATACGCTTAACCCCTTCAGCGCCACCTAGTGGGTAACCCCATTCACTGCCAGTGTCATTTTCACAGTAATCAGTGCATTTTTCTAGCACTGATCGCTGTAAAAATGACAATGGTCCCAAAAATGTGTCAAAATTGTCCAATGTGCCCGCCATAAAGTCGCAGTCACGATAAAAATCGCAGATCGCTGCTATTACTAGTAAAAAAATTAATTATAATAAAAATCCCATAAAACGATGCCCTATTTTGTAGACGCTATAACTTTTGCGCAAACCAATCAATATACGCTTATTGCGATTTTTTTTTTTTTAACAAAAAATATGTAGAATACATATCAGCCTAAAGTGAGAAAAAAATAGCTTTTTTTAAAAAAAAATGGGATATTTATTATAGCATAAAGTAAAAAATATTGCTTTTTTTAAAAAATTGTCGCTCTATTTTTTGTTTATAGCGCAAAAAATAAAAACCGCAGAGGTGATCAAATACCACCAAAAGAAAGCTCTATTTGTGGGAAAAAAAAGGAGATCAATTTTGTTTGGGAGCCATGTCGCACGACCACGCAATTGTCAGTTAAAACGACAGTGCCGAATCGCAAAAATTGGCCTGGTCTTTGGCCAGCCAAATGGTCCGGGGCTTAAGTGGTTAAGGCTTATCTGTAGCTACCCATGATATCTCCTAAATCTGCACGGTTTAGGAGATATCCCTGTCATCGGCACATACGCACTAGAGCAAGCTGAAGCAATGGCACCTATGTGCCGTTGCTTCAGTCAGCGTGCCGTTACCGGCGGCTCCCGCGCACATGCGCGGAAGTGACGTCATCGCGGCTCCGGCTAATCACAGCGCCGGAGCCGCGATACCCAGAAGTAAGCCCCAGGATAGATGTTGCCGGCCAGAGGGGGAGAAGAGGACGGCTTCGATCTAAGGGAAGTAATTCATAACGAGCTAGTATGCTATGCATACTACCTCATTATGCCTTTGTCTTGCAGGGTTTTTTTTTTTTTTTAACCAGGGTTATTGAAATGCAAGAAGAGCCTCCACATAAGAGGAGGAGAGAGGAACAAAAGAGAGTGAATTCAGCTAAAGCGTGTGTTTTCGACTAACGTAAGCCGGGTACACACTCCAGTCACCAAGGTTGGAGCCGCTGTACTAAACATGCAAGATTGGTTTCACTGATCTCCCCCTGCTCAGCTGTTGGTTAAGAGTGCTGATCGGGAGTCGGTCGGCTGCTGGTTTTCCAGCATGCACGTCTGACATACACACAGGCAGAATGGCGCCTGTTTTTTTTTATTTTTGAACCAGTAAATGTCTCCCGACATTCTGACAAGTGTGTAATGGGCTTTAGAGATAAGTAGTCAAAATCATCTGGTGACTGCTTATCCCTTAAAGGAGTTGTAAAGTCAGAAGGTTTTGTATCTGAATGCATTCTATGCATTAAGATAAAAAGCCTTCAGTGTGCAGCAGCCCCTCTCAGCTTCCCTAATACTTACCTAAGACCCATCTCTTTAGAGGGATGTCCACGAGTGTCTCAGCTGTCCCAGACTCTCCCTCCTGATTGGCTGAGACACAGCGGTGGCACCATTGGCTCCCACTGCTGTCAGCCAATCAGGAGAGTAGGGGGTGGGGCTGGGCCACAGCTATGTGTCTGAATGGACACAGGGAGCTGTGAGTCGGGTGCCCCCATAGCAAGCTGCTTGCTGAGGGGCACTTGACAGGAGCGAGGGGCCAGGAGCACAGAAGAGGGACCCGAGAAGAGGAGGATCCAGGCTGCCCTGTGCAAAACCACTACACAGAGCAGGCAAGTATAACATGTTTGTTATTTTTATAGAAATAAAAACAAGACTTTACAATCACTTTAAAGCGGACCTTCAGTAATTTCAACGTTCCATCTATTAAATCTTCTGCCCTTGTTGTTTTAACTTTGGATAGTAAAACATTTTTTTTCTGCCAGTAAATGCCTTATGCAGCCCACTTTCTATTTCTTGTTTGGTTAAAAGCCTAGGCTTATGACATCATGCACAGCTCTCTCTCACGCACTCTTATGAGAGTTTGCTAGGAAGGGAGGGGGGGGGGATGAGTCATAAGAGGGCCAATAAATGCTGCAGGGCTGCAGAGCTGGAGGTGTGCCTCTGTGTGTCTGTGTAAATCCAGGAAGTGAACAGGCAGAAGCTTCAGCTGCCCACAGTTAAAATGGATGCAGCCAGACTTAGTGGAGGGAGATTTCTGCAGCATATTTGGCAAGTACAGAATCACAGTAGATATAAAATAATATGCAAAGTGGTTGGAGGGAAGCTTCAGACTGGCAAAGATGTTTTTATTACAAATGTGAGCAGACTGGAGTTCCTCTTTAAGCCAGCCATACAAGGATCAACATTTGTCTGGTTCAGCAGGGACCGGCCGAATTTAGATCAATGTATGGGCAGGCTAGTAGTACAAAAGTTAATGTATCAATCGACTTGTGTACAACCAGCCTGTGTTTTTTTTTTTTTCCCCAAACGATCAGTGCTGCTGGGTATAGCTGGCAACACTGATCATTTTATTCTGATGCTAGGGAATCTTCCCCACTGTCAAAATACAATACCACAATGGGAGTGATTCCCTCATCCACATCGAATGTGTGAATGGGGGAATCAAGGTATTTTCTTTTGTTCAACCTAGTGGTTGAACGAAAAAAAAAAATCATAATGTATGGGCTGCCTTAGGGTGTGCACTGTGGTGGATAATTGACAAAATTGGAGGAAGACACGCAGTAATTGAAAACAGTTTAGGCACATCTTGCACTGGGCACTTTATTCCCAAGGACAGACGTTGTCGTCATCTGGTTTGGAAGACAAAGAATATTATCAGAGTGGAGTCTTTTTTATGAAATGCACGGTATTATTGATACTTGTATATGCGATTACTGCTGATTATGACTGCCACAATTTGTTATTTTTAAAGGAGAAGTAGGGCAAAAGTAAGGATCACAGGAGTGGACTTTGTTCTGCACTTCTGTGACCATATTCAACAGCGGACTAAAATCTGCTGTCAGCTGACTTCACATAGGTCCAGGCACTGGAGGAATCCTGACTTAAAGACCCTTTTCACACTGGGGCATTTGCAGCCGCTATAATGCTAAAAATAGTGCCTGCAAAGCGCCCTGAAACAGCCGCTGCTAAAAGTCCTGCTAGCAGCATCTTTGGAGCGGTGAAGGAGCGGTGTGTATACTGCTCCTCCACTGCTCCTGCCCATTGAAATGAATGTGGCACCGCGTCTATACCGCCGGCAAAGCGCCTCTGCTGAGGCGTTTTGCGGTGGTTTTACCCTTTCTCGGCCGCTAGCAGGGGGGGTAAAAGCGCCCCGCTAGCAGCTGAATAGCGCTGCGAAATTGATGGTAAAGCGCCGCTTAAAATAGCGGCGCTTTACCGCCGACGCACCTCCCGCCCCATTGTGAAAGGGGCCTCAGTGTGCACTGAGCTGCTAGCTCCTGCCCCCTCCATAGCACGGCGCTCCAGTGAGAGATGGAGGGTAAAAGTAGGGAGCCAATGACTGACAGTCACTAGCTCTGCTCACTGAAAGCCAAGAACTGAGCAATCAGCGGTCATTGATTGCTCAGTTATTGGTCTGTGGGGCAGCGAAGGACACGTGCAGTATCGCACCGATGCTGCATCCACCTAGGTAAGTATGAATGCGTTTTTTTCCGTACATCTCTCTTGTAATCTTTTTGTTTGATGGCTTAGAAACTTTTATACACTTAGGCACCATTCTTACCTAGCAAGTTGCGGTGGTGTGTGTGTGTGTGTGTGTGTTTTTGCGCAATTTGGTGCATCATTTAGGGCAGCTCATTTATTTTAAAGGGCTGCCCTAAGTATGAAAATCATACAAAAGAAGTGAATGATCATTATTTTTGAATTGCACTGTACCACATTGCATCGTACTTTGTTACTATGCGTTTTGGTGCATTGGAGTGCCGTTTTGAATTGATGGAATTTGTCATGCGTGTTTCCCTGCAATGCTCAAATGTGAACCTAGCCTAAGGCAGACCATACATGATGCCATTTTCTTTCCTGCAACCACAGGAGCTGTCCCTTCTGGAAAAACACAGTGATTATTGCTAGCGGCTATAGCCTCTGGAAATAATCGTATGTAAAAATCCAGCATGTTGTTTGTACCAAAGTCAATCTGCCTGCCCATTTGAACCCTCTATGGCCGGCTTTAGTCAGCACTTATGTAGTTTACAGCTTTTATTCACTATTTAAAACAAACAAAAAACTATTTGTTCAGGCAGTGCTACATAAATCAGCACTCTCCAACTCTTTAGAATATGCAATTATAAAAACTTGTAAAATATTTGTAAAATATGTAAGTTTAAGGTTCAATATGTTTGCAACAATGTGATCACTTCACCATTACGGTGTCTTAAGGCCTGTACATACGATCGGATTTTCCGATGGGAATTGTGTGATGGCAGGCTGTTGTCGGAAGATCAGACCGTTTGTATGCTCCATCGGACAATTGTTGTCGGATTTTCCGCCAACAAATGTTGGATAGCATGCTTTAAAATTTTCCAACAACAAATGTGTGTTGACTGATTATCTGATCGTGTGTACATAAGTCCTTTGGACAAAACGTCAAAGTACAAACACGCACGCTCAGAAGCAATGCTCACCATAACATAGCATTATCAGAAGTTGCCCAAAGGGTGGCGCTAAAGAGCAGAAAAACCACGTAGTTTCGTGTTTGTTGGCCGACAATTCTTTGCTGTTTGTATGCAAGACAAGTTCATGGCCAACGCCCTTCGGACAAAAGTCCTACGCTTTGTCCGTGGAAAATCCGATCGTGTGTACCAGGCTTTAGAGTTCAAATAAATGTGCAACAGTGCGTTCACTGAACCTCCTTAGCGGTATTCCCGAGTATGGCTCGGGGTGAATTTTCAGTGACAAAAGTGGCAACCCCGAGCCAAACTCAGGATCGCATCGCAGGATCCATGTACAGCTTACTTACCTTGTCCCCTGGATCCTGCGATGTCTCCCCGCTGTGTCTGCGAGCTATTTTCTCCTCCGATCGATTCACAGTGCCGAGCTCCGTTCCCTGCGAGCATTGCGACGCACGGGGACGGAGCTCGTCGCCAAATTCAAAAAGTGAAAAACACACAATACATCCAGTATACTGTAATCTTACAGATTACAGTACTGTATCAAATAATTACACATCCCCTTTGTCCCTAGTGGTTTGTCCAGTGTCCTGCATGCACTTTTATATTATAAATACTGTTCTTTCTGCCTGGAAACTGGAGATTGTCCATAGCAACCAAAAAGTGTCCGTTTATATCAAAAGTGGTCTTAGACCAGCTAAAAAACTGCGATAATAAATTAGAATCACTTGCAGAATTGAGCGATAGCGATTTGTGGGGAAATTCATCATCAAACACTGAAAGTAATGACAGCGACAATTCTGCAACTGAGCAAATTTCAGTGTTTTTGATTTGATTACATTATTAAATAATTTTTATTATTATATTATTTATTATATTTATAGTTATTTATTATATTATAATTCATGATTTCGTGTTTCAAACTTCATCATACCCGGGATGTCTACTAGACTATGGTTTGGACAGATTTAAGTGAGTTATTTCTAAGAATTACAGGCCTACAATATAAAACACCAAATTTCCATGCGAAACAATGTACCGCTTTCAGCATCAAAAATCTAACATAATCATACCGCCAGGGAGGTTAAAAGTGAATCTCCAGAGTGGGACACAGATGGCAATAAAAACCTGACAGAGGTTCTAACCCTTCTTCCTGCTATCTAAATTAAGACCAAAAAATGGCTATAGGTACACACTAATGCGAGGTTAATTGACCCTCTTTTCCATGTATATTGGGAATTAATATTGGAAGCCGTGGCACTGACAAGAAGACCCATCCTTTGGGGGACTAAGTGTTAAACGCGGTGAGACAAGTCATAACAAAGTCTTGGTTAGAACCACCTATAATAAGTAGTGTAAAACAGATGTTGAGCAAACACTGCCCCTTGAAGGCATCTGATAAAAAGTATGGTTCTATAAGGGATAAAGAGCAATTTCTGGAATGCTGGAATCATTGATTTCCTTATATAGCATCAGAACACCAAACATATGTTAAAGTAAACCTCTCCTCACCCTAAAAAAATTTAAAACTAAACCTGTAACTGCAAAATAGTTACCATAAGGTTCCTAGCGTTCCCTTTAGCTGCAGAGGAATCCTCTTGAAAGAACTGTCTGAGCCTCTGGAGGATGTAAATACCAGTGAAAGTCAGTATTTGCACACTCTCAGTAACGCCGCCCCCTATCTTCATTCTTGAGGCTTGGCAATGTATTGCTAATTCTATCACATGTAGGGGCTGGGGGGTGATTGTACTCCCTATACCCTATAACGAATCAGCTGAAAAATTTAAATGATTGTTTTATATGCTTTAGCGTCTTTAACAAACCCTAGTGTGTAGCTTATATCAAGTAAATGGAAAATGTAGCACTAAAAAGTTGAGTAAGCAATATTCAAATAATCAAATGTTGCTATACACATGAAGGTAGGTCACAAAGTGTGAAAACATAACATATATAAATATAACTCATATATGGAAGATTAGGGGAAATGTCCAAATGAATGAACCAATCCATGTAGTGAACACATAAAGTCCAGTATAAAATAGTTGTTGCTCAGAAGTGAAGCACAGTGATATAGTGAATACGTGGAAACATTGAGGTGTTGTATCTTCAATCAAAATAATGGGTTATGTACTCTTACCAGAGATGGTGGACTCGAATGTCGATGAGAACGAGTCAAACACAGAGAGCCAAGATGGGCATTCTTCCACAACGATCATGGGAACCCAGGCGTTTCAAGGAGCAGCTTCCAGTGGTCTTGTAGGTGACCGTAAGGTTGAGAAACCAAGTTGAAACAGCCGGATGGAAGGGCCAAAAATCTCTCATAGAGGAAGATGTAAAGAGAAAAAAGGGCTCTACATGGTATAGATCAAAAAGGATAGGTTTTATTAAATAAAAAATTATTGGCATCCGTAGTAATAAGAATTTGTGATCACAAAAGTAAAAAGGAGCAATATTGAGAGCAATAAGCCAAGCCCAATGCGTTTAGTCTAAGTAGACTTCAACAGGGGCGTACGCCCCTGTTGAAGGCGTACGCCCCTGTTACTACGGATGCCAATCGGTTTTTATTCAATAAAACCTATCCTTTTTGATCTATACCATGTGAAGCCCTTCTTTTTTCTCTTTACATCTTCCTCGATGAGAGATTTTTGGCCCTTCCATCCGGCTGTTTCAACTTGGTTTCTCAACCTTACGGTCACCTACAAGACCCCTGGAAGCTGCTCCTGGAAACACCTGGGTTCCCATGATTGCTGTGGAAGACTGCCCATCTTGGCTCTTTCTGCTCGATTGACTCGTTGTCATCGACATTCGAGTCCACCACCTCTGGTAAGAGTACATACCCCATTATTTTGATTGAAGATACAACACCTTGATGTTTCCACGTATTCACTATATCACTGTGCTTCACTTCTGAGAAACAACCATTTTATACTGGACTTTATGTGTTCACTACATGGATTGGTTCATTAATTTGGACATTTCCCATAATCTTCCATTTATGAGTTATATTTATATATGTTATGTTTTCACACTTTGTGACCTACCTTCATGTGTATAGCAATCTTTGTCACATTTTTATGTAGCAGCTTTCCACGTTTCACCATTGGGTTAGCGCAGTATTATTCACTTTTTACACTTTCTGTATCTTATATAACCCATATTTACTTTTACAATAATTGTATTCGATTTTCTTGTTTTGTCAAGAAGAAGAGTAAAACAATGTCAAAATGGTTACTGTAAAGTATACATACAAAGTGATAAAATGTAATGTCAAATGGGCTTACATAAGAGCTTTATTTTGCAAAAGGTCATTGTGGGTAAGAGAGGCAGACAGTTGATAGGAAGGGGGTGAGCTGGGAAGGTCACGGGGAATATACACTATATTACCAAAAGTATTGGGAATCCTGCCTTTACATGCACATGAACTTTAATGCCATCCCAGTCTTATTCCGTAGGGTTTAATATTGAGTTGGACCACCCTTTGCAGCTATAACAGCTTCAACTCTTGTGGGAAGGCTGTCCACAAGGCTTAGGAGTGTGTCTATGGGAATGTTTGACCATTCTTCCAAACACGCACTTATGAGGTCAGGTACTGATGTGGACAAGAAGGCCTGGCTCGCAGTCTCCACTGTAATTCAACCCAAAGGAGTTCTATTGGGTTGAGATCAGGACTTTGTGCAGGCCAGTCAAGTTTCTCCACCCCAAACTCGCTCATCCATGTCTTTGTAGCACTACCCCCATAGGAGCTGCTGGTTAGTTTTGGGTTTTGCACGTTACCTCTTCAGCTTCGTTGTCCGGGTAGGAAAGTCTGTAGTAATGCAATGTCCACACAGATGTAAAACCTTCAACAGTCAGGCTTTATTTTCTTATGCAGTAAACGTTGAGAAAGTAGAAGGTAGAGAAGAGCAGGGGAAGGTTCAGGCACTCGCCACAAGTATGCAAAGGTCTCAGTTTAAAGTCACTCGCCACTCTCAATGTTAGAGTGGGTATTGGTCACCTGGATAGTCCCCTCTCACATGGCCTAGCAGCCGGAGTGACACACGAACCAGCAACAGGGCAGTCTCTGCAACAGACTGCCCAGGATGAATTTGGTGTCTGCCACAGCCCTTTTAATGTTGAGCAAATGGATAGTCCGGGAATCCTCTGCCACAGGATTTCCAAGTCCCAAACTTCCAGCCGTGCAGTGAAAGAGCCTTTAAGCCAATCCGGCGAACTGCATGGCTTGTAATATAATGGATCCCTCCTCAATAAAGTTACCAGGCCACACCCAAGATGTCAGCACTTTGCCGGTCTCCTCTAGGGCAGGTCCTCCCCTGGTCTCCTTCATTAAGACAGCTTCCTCCCATTGGACGGACAGCTTGGGATCCCCACTTGGTATGCAGGCACCAGCCAGACTAGCCGGGCCTACTATGTAGCGATGCAGCCTCGGGCCAATGTGCCACACACACACACCTCGCTCCCGGAGGGCCACGAGTTGTAAAACGACCCCCAGCAATGGTGTCTGCCCCTTAAGTATCCCCTCCCAGCAGGCACAGCGGGGCGACCACTCCCACTGTACCGTTGCCGAGAAGGGTCACTCAATACACCATGGTTCACCCATGTTCCAACAGGTGCCTGAGGTGGTAACGCCACCTTCAGGCCAATAGGGAAACTACCATCCGGCAAACCACAGCAAGAACAGAAGCAAATTTCAATGTAATTTAACAGTGTGAGCCGAGCTACTTGCTCAGACATCCCTCTATATTTAAGATAGCGTCCCAACCTTTTGGGGAGGGCGCTACATACACCCCCTCCACAAAAAGACACTGTCGACAGTGGCTGAAAAAAAATTAAAACCCTCAAGCCTGAGGTTTTAGTACCTGAACCAAAAACCGGGAAAGGGGAGAGAAAAGGGGGAAATACACAGCATATAATAAAAGGCATGACATAACTCTCCAGATATGACATTGATATACTACACATTATATATGTACACTACCACCCATCACTATCTGTCTAATCCCACCCCATTCTCTGATGGTCTTGCAGATCCGGTACCTAAGAGAAAATACAAAGAATATGCATAGCAAACATATATTTCTAAAGTATTAGACATATGTACACAGAAGCAGAACTGCATCTCCGTGAAAATGCAGTTTTCCTTCTTTAAGTTCTAATTGCTGTGTCAGCACAAAAAGTCTTTCCCTAATTCGGCAAACCACTGCCACCTAGTGTCAGAGGCATCACAATGTCCTTTTTGAGTATGGGCTGGAACATAAGCATACTAAAGAACCATTGTTTAACGCAGCGTTTCTCAGCAACCCTACTCTATCTGACTGACCCCCAAAGTTCAGTTAGAGAAAAAAAAAACTGTTCTTCAGAGATAAAAGAAAAGCCATTCTCTGTCTCTTTTTTTTTTCTTAAAGTAACAAATCTCTTATGGCAGAGAACAAAGTCACCCTGATCCAGAGCGTTCTCCACTTGTTGAAGAACAGGAGGCAAAAACAAGTTTGAAGGAATTTGGGTGCCCCAAGCAGTTGAGAAGCGGGGGGGGGGGGGGGTGTTGAGCAAATGGATAATAGTCCGGGAATCCTCTGCCACAGGATTTCCAAGTCCCAAACTTCCAGCCGTGCAGTGAAAGAGCCTTTATGTCAATCCAGCGAACTGCAGGGCTTGTAATATAATGGATCCCTCCTCAATAAAGTTACCAGGCCTCACCCAAGACGTCAGCACTTTGCCGGTCTCCTCCAGGGCAGGTCCTCTCCTGGTTTCCTTCATTAAGACGGCTTCCTCCCATTGGATGGACAGCTTGGGATCCCCACTTGGTATGCAGGCCCCAGCCTGTAGCGATGCAGCCTTGGGCCAACGTGGTCCAGAGACCAGAACCACACACACACACCTCATGCCCGGTGGGCCACGAGGCAAAGAATTACCCCCAGCAATGGCGTCTGCCCCTTAAGTATCCCCTCCCAGCAGGCACAACGGGGCGACCACTCCCACTGTACTGTTGCCGAAAAGGGTCACTCAATGCACCATGGTTCACCCGTGTTCCAACAGGTGCCTGAGGTGGTAACGCCACTTTCAGGCCAATAGGGAAACTACCATCGGGCGAACCACAGCTAGAACAGAAGCAAATGTCAATGTAATTCAACAGTCTGAGCCCAGCTACTGGCTCAGACATCCCTCTAAATTTAAGATAGCGTCCCAACCTTTTGGGGAGGGCGCTACATCTTTATATGGAAAGATAAGATAGAATAAAGTGGGTTGGGGTACAAGGGGGATCTGACTTGGACAGCACAAGTTCGACAAAAGATCAAAGGGTTGATGGTGTAAGCAATTAGGAATCAAGTTTGGGTAACTGATGGTGTTCTGTGCATAGAGATCGGACTTTGTGAAAGGCTTTTTTGGTATAAATCAGAATAGCCATACCCTTTCCTGTATCATGGTACCCATTATTTATTGCTTAACCTCTAAAAACACAGCACCATTTGCTTCTACACTTTCGTGATTGTTTCTCTAGTTGCTAGGAATATGAAGATTGTTAGTTTTGCACATAATGGAAAAACTGAGATACTGGCCCATTAACGAGGGTTTTCATATTTTCAACTAACCAAATACAGAGTACGGCTATAAATCACATTTCCTTATGCACTAGGTGGATTATGTTAAGACAGCATGAACATGTAAAATTAAATATACAGTACTTATTATGTATTGTAGTATAGATTCCATATGATGCAAAATTCAATACAACATCAGTTTATGGAAAGATCATGATTGAAAACAGATCTATAGTCCGTTTAGAAATGACGTTTCCCAGAATCTGCAGGGTTAACCTTACAAGGATGATTTAATTAGAAGAACTGATTATAGCGAAAAATAAAACAAAAAAAAAATAAAGTATTTGAATTACACAACTCTACGGAACAAAATATATCAATAAATGGAATTTGAGGCCAGTTTTCCAGTCACAGTGTAAAACTGATTAAGATCTAGCCAAGACTGCTCTAAAAAGTAGCCCTAGCAAATGTTTGGAAAGCATCCAACAAAATCATCTGTGTATGTATTTCTGTTTCTAAATGTGCATCAAATTAAATCACTGGAGAGAGTCCGGGCAACGCTGTTTCAGGTATATGTAACAAAAAACTTAAAGTGTAACTCCAGCCATTTTTTTGTTTTTTATTCGACTGGGTGGGAGGGCACAAATCTGGAAGTGAGGGAAATTCTTCAATGTGGCCATAGACTATTATGCTGCGTACACACGAGCGTAATTTCCGACGGAAAAAGTCAGATGGAAGCTTTTCATCGGATATTCCGTCCGTGTGTATGCCCCATCTGACTTTTTCCGTCGGAAATTCAGATAGAGAACATGTCCTCAATTTTTCCGATGAAAAAAATTTCTATCGGAATTTCCGGTCGTCTGGATGCAATTCCGACGGACTAAAAACCACGCATGCTCGGAAACAATTTGACGCACCCTCGGAAGCATAGAACTTCATTTTCTCGGCTCGTCGTAGTGTTTTACGTCACCGCATTCTTGACGGTCAGATTTTAGTGTGATCGTGTGTATGCAAGACAGCTTGAGCGGAATTCCGTCGGAAAAACCGTTAAGCCTCGTACACACGACCGGTTTTCCCCGGCAGGAAAACTGCCAGGAGAGCTTTTGGCCGGGAATCCCGGCCCTGTGTATGCTCCCTAGAAGTTTTCCCAACAGGAAAACTGCTGGAGAAAAATAGAGAACCTGCTCTCTATTTTCCCGTCGGGATTCCCAGGAGAGTGTTTCCTGCCGAGAAAACCGGTCGTCTGTATGCTTACCTGAAGGGGAAATAAACCACGCATGCTCAATGACAATTTGACGCATGCGCAATAACATAGAACGTAATTTAGCTGGCTCGTCGTAGTCTTTGACATCACCGCGTTCTTGCCATTCAAAAGAACGGTGGGTCTTTTGTGTGGCCGTGTGTATACATGGCTTTTCAAGGCAAGCTTGGCAGGAATCCCGTCGGGAAAACTGACGGTTTTCAAACAGACGGGATTGCCGGCCGTGTGTACAGGGCTTCAGCGTTTATTCCGACGGGAAAACCGGTCATGTGTACAGGGCGTTCGATTTTAGCCTGCAGTCTGAACAAAAAATAAATCTTAAGTCTCGTACACACGGCCGAGAATCCCGTCGTAAAAAAAACTTTGGTTTTTTCGACGAGATTCTTGTCAAGCTTTCCTTGCATACACACTGTCAATTAAAAATCTCGTCGTAAAGCGTGGTGACGTACAACACGTACAATGGCAGTATAAAGGGGAAGTTCGATTCCAATGACGCCACCCTTTGGGCTGCTTTTGCTGATCTCGTGTTACCGCGTGTTAGTAAAAGTTTGGGGAGAGACGATTCACGCTTTTCAGTCTTCATGCTTTCAGTTCGTTACAGCATGACGAATGTGCTATCTCCATTACGAACGCTAGTTTTACCAGAAGGAGCGCTCCCGTCTCATACTTGATTCTGAGCATGCGTGTTTTTTTTAAGACTCAGAAAAGCATACACACGACCAGTTTTCCCAACGAGAATCCTTGACGAGAAAAACGAGAATCCTGACGAGAAAATAGAAAGCAGGTTCTCTATTTTTCTCGTCGAGATTCCCGGCAGTTTTCTCGAAAAGAAACCATACACACGAACGGTTTTCTCGCAAGAAAGCTCTCCCAGCAGTTTTCTTCTTGTTTCTTGCCGTGAAAACCGGTCGTGTGTACGAGGCTTTACAGATCCAACCATTCATGCTATACAATGTGGAAGGTGTAACTCCCCCTGCTGGATTATTGTGTTATGGCACCTGCCACCAGCAGCTGTCATAGTACCCAAACATTTGCTGCATCTGATGATTTTCCCCATGATTCCTTTGATTTTTTTTAAACAAAGGAAGTAGAGTAGGAAGGGGTCGACAAGGCCACCCACTAAGCGAATTTCATGACCAGCGTAAAAAAAACAGGTGCTTTGTTGCTCTGTGTTCCTCTGTTGGGAGATCTCACCTTACTACCAGTTCTTGTGAAAAAATTGCAAAATTATCAAAATAGGACTACAGAGATCATTGACTAGCAAATGAGTTTCTTACCCTTCCCCAATTAAAAAAAATGTATAAAAATGTTAAGATTCACTTTAACCACTTGCTTACTGGGCACTTAAACCCCCTTCGTACCCAGACCAATTTTCAGCGCTGATGCACTTTGAATGACAATTGCGCGGTCATACAACGCTGTACCCAAATTATATATATATTTTTTTTTTCCCACAAATAGAGCTTTCTTTTGGTGGTGTTTGATCACCTCTGCGGTTTTTATTTTTTGCGCTATAAACAAAAAAAAGACAGAAAATTTTGAAAAAAAACACAATATTTTTTTACTTTTTGCTATAATACTATCCCATTTAAAAAAAAAACAACAATTTTTTTTCTCAGTTTAGGCCGATACGTATTCTTCTATATATTTTTGGTAAAAAAAATTGCAATAAGAGTATAGTGATTGGTTTGCGCAAAAGTTATAGCACCTACAAAATAGGGGATAGATTTATGACATTTTTATTATATTTTTTTTTTTTTACTAGTAATGGCGGTTATCTGATTTTTGTCAGGCCTGCGATATTACGGCGGACACATCGGACACTTTTGACACTATTTTGGGAGCATTCACATTTATACAGCGATCAGTGCTATAAAAATGCATTGATTACTGTATAAATGTGACTGGCAGGGAAGGGGTTAACACTAGGGGGCGATCAAGGGGTTAAATGTGTTCCCTGTGAGTGATTCTTACTGTGTGGGGGAGGGGACTGACTGGGGGAGGGGACCGATCTGTGTCCCTATGTACAAGGGACTCAGCATTGGTCTCCTCTCTGACAGGACATGGATCTCTGTGTTTTCACACAGAGATCCACGTCCTGCCTCTGTAACAGATCGCGTGTACCTGGCGGACATCGCGGCCGCCAGGCACGCGCATCGGCACCATGTGACATGGCGGGCACAGCTGTTCCCCGCCGCGTGCCCTCGGCGGCGCGCAGGGGGAGTGAAAGAGGCAGGACATCCAGGGACGTCCACTTAGCACTTGAGAGCCGCGCTGCAGACGTCTTTCGTCTATAGTGCGGGTCTCAAGTGGTTAAAGAGGAACTCCAGTCATTTGTAAAAAATAAAAAAATAACTATAGTTGCTGACTTTTAACAAGTACTTACCGGCCCAGATTTCCAGCACTGTCTTCACCTGGGCCGTTTCTTCGCCAGTCTTCAGATCTTTGGATCAGTGCGGTGTAATCTCTCTCCCTCTCCATGTGCCATGGCAGCTAGTGGAGGAGTAGGGAGCTGTGAATAGGCAATGAGGATAATTGAAATCTAAAGCCTATATCAGCTCTGGTCGGAGCCGTTGTACTAATGATCCGATGTTAGTACAGTGATCCCCCAGATGAGCTGTTGTGATCTGACATGGGGATGCACCCCCCCCCCCCGCCAGAACATTAAGGGCGCTGAACAGGAGCCAGTCGGCTGCTGGTTTTCGAGCATGCTCGTCTCACAGAAGCCAGCTTCTGTCGGACCGGCTCCCCCACACACGGGCCGAATATCGGCTGTTTTTTATTGAACCAGCCAATGTCACCCGACATTCGGCCCGTGTGTATGGGGTTTAACTCTTGCTTTGCCTTTAGAGATGATGATTTTTGAGTATAACTATCTATTCTAAACATTGAAATAAAACTTAAGAATACATCCCACCAAAAGGAATCTATGCATGGGGAAAAAAGGTGTCTACAATACTGCCCCTTGAACATGCCATTTACCTGGCTGTCTACATGGACCAAGTTTGCAGATCAGGAATGTCCAAACTCCTGATCTACAAACTTGTTCTAGCTCCACAACCCACAAAACCCTTAAGTCACTGGCTCAATATGACAACCAGGGAACTAGCATTTTTTAGAATCAGAAATGGTAGCCTGCATATTTCTTCAAATCAAATTCCTTTAAAATTTTTAGTTGGTATAAAGTAGACTATTTAATTTTACTTTAGGTAACCGTTGCATAAACAGATAGTGAAAATGGGTCAGTTACAATATTCTCTATGCACACATCAGATTGGTGCGTACCAAGCCACTGAATCAAACGTTCATTTTTGTAAATGCTGTTGCAAAACAGTTGTTACATTTCTAAAAAGTCTTTTAGCATGAACAGCTGTTCTGTGCAGCAACAAATGGTGATGTCCGTGTGCCATAAAACAGTACAGTTAAAGCTAAACTCAGTCAGCTTGTAAAAATGCACTTTTGGTCAATCCCCTGTCTTCTTTAGTAAGGCACTAATGCTCAATAAAGGTGCTACTCCACTTTTGTTGAGAGAAAAAAATAAAAAAACTTTTGCCTCTGGGTGATCCGTGTACATTGCAGGGATTTTAACAAACTTTGTTGCAGATTCCTACCTTTTGTTATTCTGAAGAAATAACTGTTTGTCTGTGTCCATGTGGTAAGTGACTCTAAGAGCCCATTCACACAGGGGCGGCACGACTTGTCCCGCGACTGTGCCGGGCGATCCTAACACGACTTCAGAGGTAGGAACGAAAAAATCTTCTGGATAGCACAACTCCAAAAATAAAAACCTTTATTTAAAAATGCAGGAATCCAAACACACACTGTACATCACGACACACTGGTCAAAAATGGCTAACACGTTTCACACTGTACTAGTGCTTGAATAAGCACTAGTACAGTGTGAAACGCGTTAGCCATTTTTGACCAGTGTGTCGTGATGTACAGTGTGTGTTTGGATTCCTGCATTTTTAAATAAATGCTTTTATTTTTGGAGTGCTGCTATCCAGAAGATTTTTTCGTTCCTGTTTGCTGATATTTGCATTGCTTGCACCCTTGGCTGCTGGGAGGAGGTAATTTGGAGGATTTCTACACCTGAGCGGCTCCCTTTTCCCTACGACTTCAGAGGTGACTTCAAAAATGACTTCTGTATTGAAGTCAATGGAAGTCGCTCTGAAGTCGTCTTGAAGTAGTACAGGAACCTTTTTCTAAGTCGGAGCGACTTGAGTCGCTCCTATTAGAACGGTTCCAGAACGGGACGCGACTTGTCAGGCGGCTGAGTCGCCTGACGAGTCGCCCCTGTGTGAATGGGGTCTAATGGGAGTGATTTTATAATTATAAATCAGCTGCTACACTTGCAGAAGTTCTGATGAGGAAAGTGGCAGGGTTTGCATTCTTTAGATGCGCTTTCTCTTTGCGAGTATCTCACCCGGTCAGTACTACCTGGCTCAAAAAAAGAAAAAAAATGAACTGAGCCAGGTGTAAAATTATCCACCTCACTGTTCTTCCTTATGGCCCATACACACGATTCGAAAATCGGATGACAGATCGTCCGACTTTTTTTTCGCTTAATAGTCGCAAGTAGAAATTTAATAGGTTCCGAAAGTCACGAAAATTCTCGTACGACAGAAAAAAAAACGGAAGTGATGTCATGTGTTGTAGTGTATTTGTATTGTATTGTATTGTATTTTCGGATGACAACTATACTGACTAAACGAAAATCGTACGATCTGGTTTCCTACGAGGAAAATTTTCATGCATGTCCGATCGAATAATATCGCATGAATTGTCGTGATCGGCTCTCGAAAGCTCTGTACTAACGATCCAATTATCGTACGATCCTTCCTCGGACGACAGTTTTCATCTGATTTTCGGATCGTGTGTACGGGCCATTAGGCTGGCCATACATTTATAAAATTTTCTGTACAATGTTCTTTAAATTTACTAAACTATGTAGTGCGAGGGCCTGCCTAATTGGAAACAATTGAAAGTGTTGTTTAGTTTTGACCTCATATTATATGGTTTTTGGTAAATCGAAAGGAAAATTGAACATGTATGGCCAGCCTTAAACCCCTTTCACACTGGGGCGGTTTTTAGGCCTCTGCCCCTCATTCATTCCAGTGTGCCTTTTCACACTGGGGCGGTGCGCTTGCAGGACAGGAAAAAAAAAGTCCTGCAAGCAGCATCTTTGGGGTGGGCTGGGAGCATACAGCGCTCCCAAAACGCCCCTGCCCATTATGCCCCGTACACACGATCGTTTTTAATGTCATTTTTTAAACCAACGTTTTTCTCCTCGTTTTTTTCATGTTTCCTCTCAAGCCTGCCTTGCGTACACACCATCATTAAAAAAAACGATCAAGCAAAGCGCAGTGACGTTCAACACGTACGACGGCACTATAAAGGGGAAGTTCCGTTCGAATGACGCCACCCTTTGGGACGCTTTTGCTAATTCCGTGTTACCGCGTGTTAGTAAAAGTTTGGTGAGAGACGATTCACGCTTTTCAGTCTTCGTGCTTTGAAGATCGTTTTCGGGAGTTCAGTTTGTGCCTGTGGGTTCGTATCTGTTTAGCACTGCTTGTAGTCAGTTCGTATCTGTTTATTCAGTGCGGCCTGCTCTGCACGTTCGTGTTTTTCAGCTTGTTCTTCATAGGCCTTGCTGTTCTTCCGTGCGTTCCTCTAGTTCGTTCTGTTCAGCCGACCGTTATCTAGCCATGTTGCGGCTACGTACTCGTCGTAGAGTTCGTGCTGTAGTTGGTGCAGGGGTTCATGCTGTATCCGACTCCATGCCATGAGCAGGGTCAGGAGGAGTTCATGGACCAAGAATTGGTTGCTCCAGCGGCACCAATTCTGTCACATGCCTTTGTTGTGGGAGATCAGGGAGAATAATCCTGATGATTTCAGGAATTCTCAGGATGTCTGACCCCGTATTTCAGCAGCTGTTTGCTTTGGTGTCCCCCTATATTACCAGGCAGGACACCGTTATGCGGGAAGCCATCAGTGCTGAGCAGAGGCTCATCGCCACGTTGCGATACCTGGCTACTGGGAGAAGCCTGCAGGACCTTAAGTTCTCCACAGGCATATCCCCCCCAGGCTCTGGGGATCATTATACCAGAGACTTGTTCTGCCATCCTTCAAGTTTTGCAGGAGGACTATATTAAGGTAAGTGTTCTTCTTCAAAAATTCACATTGTATGGTTTTTATTTTTGGATATTTTTAATTTGCTTTATTTGCAGTCCCTAATTCACATGATTCTTAGCTGCAGGGAATGTCCCCTTTCTCCCCATGTTTTATTATTTAAAGTTTTGGGTTTGAGGCCTACCTGTAAATTTGGCTTACCTAACCTCTCCAGCATGCTATCCTGGGGCCATACCTACCTTGCCTAGTCATTTCCATGTTTTTTATTCTATGTTCCATCGTAGTGCTTTACCCAAAACGCACCCTAAATTTTGCCTAGGAATGTTTCATTTTTGTTAACTTCAATACGGAGTGCTACAGCCTTCATGTGTGATATTCCCAACTCATCTTCAACCCCCCCCCCCATAATTTTTTGGTTTGTTTGTTTTTTGTTGCTTCCAATTTTTTATGTTTTGAACAGTTTCTACCAATGTTGGCCATGAATGTGTGTATGAAATCAGCTTTCAATGTTTCTGACTCCAAGTATTAATTTATTATTTCTTTAATTCCACAGTTCCCTTCTTCGCCACATGAATGGCAGAATGTGGCTTCCGAGTTTGCCCAGCGATGGAACTTTCCGAACTGTGGAGGAGCCATCGACGGCAAACATGTTCGGGTCGTCCCACCACCCCATTCGGGATCCTTTTATTATAATTATAAGGGGTTCCACAGCGTCGTGATGATGGCAGTGGTGTCGGCCACCTACGAGTTCCTCTATGTGGACGTTGGCAAGAATGGCAGGATGTCTGATGGAGGAGTTTTTGCCCAGACGGAGTTTGGGGAACGGCTCCTTTTGGATCTGCTGGCCTTGCCACCAGCAGAGCAGAATGTGGAGGGACTACCTTTTGTCTTTGTGGCGGATGAGGCGTTTGGCCTGGGACCCCATTTGATGAGGCCATTCCCGCAACGCACCCTCACCCCTGAGAGGAGGGTGCTCAATTATTGGCTGGCCAGAGCCAGAAGGGTGGTGGAAAATGCGTTTGGGATCATGGCCAGCCGATTTCGCCTCTTCCTTACCTCCATCCACCTTGCCCCATGCAAATGGAACCATGTGGTTATGACGTGCTGTGTGCTGCATAATTTCCTAAGGGTGCATTCAATGAGTTATATATCTTTGAGTGGGCCTGAGGCCTCTTTAATCAATGCAGAAACTTTGGTGGCCCTGGAACCTGGCTGTCCTGGCTTGGCCCCCCCAACCGGACGTGAGGTCCGTAACCAATATGTGGACTATTTTATGGGTAGGGGGGCCATTGAAATGCCAGACAATCTTTAATAATTTTATACCAAAAAAATAAAACTTTTTCTTGAGTAAAGATTGGTTTGGATTTTTTATTGTATAATGTTTGATGTTTCTGGTAGGTTTACCTAGTGCACTTGTTTTGCCATGTGGATTAAACAATCTTAATTAGCCTTCATTGTCAGTGTAAACACCAAACATTGATTAGTTCACTCAGCACCACATTTACATAATGAAGCCACAATTATTTGTTATGTAAAAATACCTTTATTTCTTTTTTTAGGTGGGAAACTTCCTTAGAAATGTGGATGTTCCCTTAATTTCGGGTGTATTAAAACGCATGACCAGCCATGCATAAACAAACTATATTCGTCAAAATTTTGAAAAAGCTAAACATGTGCTAGTCATTAAAGGGTAAAATAACAAAAATACTTATAAAACTCTGCAAGTAAAACGTTATTTGGTGTAAAAACATTAGACACGCCCAAGCACAGCCATGATATTTTGGAGCCTTTCCTCCACCCGCTTTGTATTTGCCCTGATCTCTAGCAAGTCTCCCTTAATTTTTTCGAGGTCACGACAGCAGACCATCAGGTATTGGATCAGGATCTGGGCACTGTGATGTGTCAACTTATTGGGGTCTTCGGCCAGAACTGCACCTAAATGTAAAAAGAAATATGTAGGATAGAATATGTAGGCCTACATCTATTTAACATGCATGTGTCTGGTTTCTCTCTGACCTGTGGTGGTGCCACTTTCCACTTCCACAACATCACATTCCTCTCCATCCTGGGGTTCTGGGGGTATTGTTGTAGGTGTTGCAATTATCGTCTCATCTGAGGTAGCTTTTCGAATCCCTAGGGAGATTGAAAAAAAGGAATAGTTTCATTAGTAGCGACTCAATTTTGCTAAAATAAGAAACATGAAAAAAGACTTTGTAATAATTCTTTTGAAGCATGCTCCATTTTAAATTTTACCCCCTGTGCCAACCGGGACAAATGATTGGATACATAGCCAAAACCAGAGCATATACATTTTGAACACAAATTTGACACATTGTAACACCCCAAAGTATCTACACAGGATCACCTGTGTGTGACACCCTCAAGATTTTTGGCTTTAGGCCCACACTTGTACTACTGCGTTCAGATGTTTCATCAGCTGCTGAGCATTCACTCCCTTAACATTACCATGCATATCGTTTTTTCTAACGAACAAATGTCCTTTGGATTAGCACCCAAAAAATAAGTGAGGCCCAAATTTACTCCCCCAAATAAACCAAAATACATGGGTGTTCACCCTGGATGATCCTAAAACATCGTTTGAGGAACTGTACGGAGAAAGAGGTTTAATACGTCCGTTTACTGTGCGGACGAACCTGAAAGATGGTATCTTTCAGTGTACTATATGAAAGTTAAAAATACACGACAGAATACAAGAAAATAATATGTACCATGGAAACTAAAAAAAAATTACTTACTTTTTACTATAACTTTCTTGATTCTTTTATATTGGTCGGCCTCCCGCAACTTCAGATCTGACCATCGTTTTCTGAGCTGTTCCTTCATTCTGCACACCCCGAATTTTTTGTGAAGAGTTTTGACCACTTTGCCCATAATTCTGGACTTGACCAGATTAGGCCTTTTATACGGACCATGCTTGGCATCATAATCCTCCTTTAAAATGGCGACCATCTCCACCATTTCCTCGAATGACATGTTGGATGCCTTATATCTCCTGGATCTGGATTTGGGCTCCTCTGGAATTTCATCCTCTGTAGAGGTAATCTCAGCCACCTGTGTCTCTGCCATGTTTTGTTCAGCACTACGACCGAGAAGGGGCGGGGAAAGTACAATATCGAACGTCAGGGGCGGGGAAAGCGTGCGGAGTTTCACGCATGCGCTGTGTATATCAAGTGAAGATCCATGTCTGGGAAATACGTTCATTTGTCGGGAGAGGGAGTTAGCAACGAACGTCGTGACGAAGGTACCTAACAATTTTACTTTTTGAGCTTCAGACGAGGAGATTTGTGTGCTCAAAATATGTAGACAATGCACAGTTGAGGAATGTTGCCTGAAATATATGTAGCGGGGTGTTCCCCTTTAATCAGAGACAGGAAATTCCAGAGAGAGGGGAGTCGGGGGCGAGGCCTAGCTCTTTCTCTTTGGACACGGGGCGGCAGAGAGAGATACACCTGTGCGGATCTGTGCTGTTCCAGGCCTGAAGCCTGGGGCCTGGGGAGCGAACCAAAGAGCCTTCCACCCCCCCTTTGCGAGCCTGGGTGGCATCCAGACTCATCTCTTCTAAAGTTATCTGGATCGGGGATCCGATCGCAGAAGCCGCCGTGGACGAGGACCGACACAGCCGGTGGAAGTTCCGGACTGAGGGAAGTGTTCCGGAGTGGTGAGCGAGCGAAAGCTCATCTTTGAACTGTTACTTTTATACTTTGTGCCTACTAGACTTCCGAGGCCTAACACCTCCGGTGAGGGAGAATTACCCCCCCCTATTGGATTACAAATACATGGTTTTAAATACTTCAAGTGCACCACCTTTACAGATCCTGTGCCGGTGAAGACTTGTGTTTCCTCTAAGACTGAGTTTCATGGTTAGGGATCAGGCCTGATCCGTTAGTTAATTATAAGTTAGTTATCACACCACAGGGTGTTTAGGTAACGGTCGCCCCACGTGGCGTTCCGTCCCCTTTCCATTGCTGGTACACACACACACACAGTATTGTGATTTATAACTGCAGGGACCTGCTTATGTGTTGTGAACCAAATGTTACATGCATGTTATTCCCTTTTATCTTACCACTAGCAGTAAAGTCAGTTATTATTAACAACATTGTCTATGAGTCTGAGTTATCAATCCACACACCCACATTTAAAGCATAAGTGATTGTTTATGTGAAATTGCTGTGGGTTAACTGTGCCAGAGCGGGTAGAGCAGATTGCCGGGGGGTTGTGGAAGCTGTACTCAGGGCCCAAATCAAGACTTGCGGCTCTCTTAAGTTGAGGGTATCGCTACACGTGGGGGCTCGTAAATCCGGGATTACTGAGACAGCGGTGAGAGCCCGCCAAGACTTACCGGCATGGACCCGAAAGACATCAGAACGTGGTGTGAAGTAGCCAAGACAGATCCAAGCCAGTCAGTGGTCATTAACATTCCGGGTCAGGAATGGTCGACCGAAACGGTGGAAGGGTTAATGAAGTCAGACCCAGACACCTCACACCAGTATACGCTAGTGGAATATTCAGATGGGAAGCCAGAGGCTTGTAAATGCAAATATGCGCGGATGCCGGATAACAGATCTTATAGTTTGGCGTACGCTACTAAGAAAGAGCTATCACCAACGGGATCACCGCAAGTTGCGGCCCGTACCCCGCCAGAGAGGAAAGACGGAGCGACACCTCCGGTGACGCCTGCACCTGCCACGGCCATATCACCCGAACTGATAAAGGCGTTAGGGGATCTACTAACAAACTGTCAGAAGACAAGCACAATGCACGTAGAGACTAGCTACCGGAGACTAAAAACATTCTCGGGGGAGCTCCCCGTCCCTGCGGGGGAGGAAGATTTTGACACTTGGGTGGAACAGGCATTACAAGCAGTAGAGGCATGGGAGGTGCCTGAAGCACAGAAAAGACAACGAGTTTTAGAAAGTTTGAAAGGTGCCGCGGCAGAAGCGGTGAAGAGCTTCCGTTTTGGAAATGCAAACTGTACAGCTCAAGATTGTCTGGCCATGCTGCAGGAAGAGTTTGGACAGCTGGAGAAGGTGACAGAGATGGTCTACCAATTTGAACATACTTTCCAGCAGCCGGAGGAGAAACTGTCAGAGTATGTTAGAAGGTTGAACAGGCTGTTATGCAAGATCGTCCTGAAGGGAATGCTGCCCAAAGATGCAGATGAAGCACGAATGAAGCAGATCATGAGGGGAGCGCGGCGCTCAGACCCAGTCTGGCTGCACCTGAAAACCTCAGGAGGAGGAATGTCACTAACCTACTCTGATCTAATAAAAATTATTAGGGACGAAGAGGCGCTGCAGAGAGATCAGCAGGTGGCCAGAGTGAGTGTCACCCCTGTACCAGTGTTGGTCAGTTCAGTCAAGAGCCCGGAAAGAGATGCAGAAGTCGACACTTTGAAATCACAAATGTCCCAAGTGTTGGAGATGCTGACCTCTTTGATGGAGAAAGATCAAAGAAGAGCAGAGAAACCAAGTCCAAGAAAGGAGTTGTTCCCGAATACCTCAGAACCAGCTTCCATACAGGACCGAGAAGAGATGCTATGTTACAACTGCGGGGGCAGTGGTCACTTTGCCAGTAGGTGTTCCAGTCCCAAGAAGAAGAAAATGGATAATCGCCAGCCGGCGGGAAACTCCAGAGGGCCCCGGTGAGGGAGTCAACCGGGTGCCCATCTCTTTCAGTGAGCTCCAAACTGAATGGAAGGAAGCAAAAGAGAGGGGACAAGACCCCTCAGAAGAAATTTAGCACTCCCAAGAAGGAATGTCTACAACCAAGAGACAATAACATCCCTCAGCGGGTTTGTACTCCCATTAGGGTGGGTAAGGTCAATGCATACCGGGCTCAAGAGAGAATAAAGTCAAAAACAAACTGGATGAAGACAAGTCCTCAGAAGAAAGTGACCTCAACCCGGCCGTACCCAGAAGAATTGGTCGGCCCGTCCCCCACTGTATCTATCCAGGTGGAAGAAGTATATACGAAGGCCCTCCTGGACACTGGAGCTCAAGTGACTTTGTTGTACAGAGACTTCTACGATAGGCACTTAAGCCATTTGCCTATACAGAAGATAGAAGAACTGGAGATATGGGGCCTGGGAACGCAGAGGTTCCCCTATGATGGTTATCTGCCCATAAAGCTGACATTCGACCCCTCTGTGGCTGGGAAGACAGAAGTGTTCGACACCCTGGCAGTTGTGTGTCCTAGACCACCCGGGGCCAGCAAGATGTCCCTCATCATAGGCACCAATACGGATCTAGTGAGAAGACTTCTGACCCCCCTGGTGAAGATGAGGAGCCATCAAGATCCAAACATCCATCCCATGCTGAAGACAGCCTACCAACGGTTAGTGTTGGAGCAGAAGACCCCAGGAGAGGGGATAGGGAAGGTGTGGAGACTGGGGAGAGAAGGAGTGGTGCTGCAGCCCGGACAGGTGGCTTGTCTCAGGGCCACTGTGAAGCTCACCTGGAAGCAGCCTGGTCCCTTTGTCATGCTGGAATCCGACCCAAGGGAAGATCACTCAGGCCTGGAAGTGATACCGGAAGTGATTCCAATCAAGGCCCTGAAGAAAGCCAGGGGAAGAGTCCCGGTGAGTGTGAGGAACTCTACAGAAAGGGACATAGAGATCCCTGCCCGGATGCTGTTGGGACAGGTGAGTCCTGCTGTCCCAGTCAGCTGGTCAGAAGTAAAGGGGACGGGTGAAGGAGATGTTTGGGAAAAACTTTCCATGGAGAACCCGAATTTACCTGGAGCCTGGAAAGAGAGAGCCAAGGCCCAGCTGACTAGATGGGAGAAGATTTTCTCCAAAGATGAGTTCGATGTGGGGTGTGCGAGGAGTGCTACCCACCGCATCCGCCTGCAAGAAGACAAACCGTTCAGGGAGAGAGTCAGGCGGGTTCCGCTGGCAGATCTGGAGGATCTGAGGGAGCAGCTTGCAGAACTGAAAAAGACTGGGGTGATTCGAGAATCCAGAAGCCCCTATGCCTCTCCAATAGTGGTGGTCAGGAAGAAGAATGGGTCGTTGAGGCTCTGCATTGACTACAGAACTCTCAACAGGAGGACCACCCCTGATCAGTACACCACGCCAAGGATAGAGGACGCCTTACAGAGTTTGTCTGGAGCCAAGTGGTTCAGCGTGATGGACCTCAAGAGCGGGTACTATCAAATCCCCATGCACCCAGAGGATAGAGAAAAGACCGCTTTCATAACTCCTGTGGGATTCTTTGAGTTTAACAGAATGCCTCAGGGCCTATCTGGGGCCCCAGCTACTTTTCAACGTCTCATGGAAAAGACTGTCGTAGATATGAACCTCATAGAAGTCCTCGTGTACCTGGACGATGTCATTGTCTTCGGGAGAACTTTGGAGGAACATGAGGCCCGATTGGAGAAAGTGTTGAGAAGGCTTAGTGAAGAGGGACTAAAGCTTTCCCCCGAGAAGTGTCGGTTCTACCAGTCTTCGGTGAACTATCTGGGACACAGTGTCTGAAAAGGGGGTGGCTACTGATCCTGAGAAGTTGGAGGCAGTTACCTCCTGGCCAAGACCCACAACAGTCACTGAACTTAGATCTTTCCTGGGCTTCTGCTCCTACTATAGGAGGTTTGTGGATGGGTTTGCCCGTATTGCCAAGCCCCTAAATGAACTGCTCAAGACTGAAGGGGAAGAGGATGGCCAGGGACCCAGAAGACCCGGGGAGTCGGTTCAAGATCAGTGGACCCCCAGGTGTGAAGAGGCCTTCAGAACCCTGAAGAGGAGCCTCACCACAGCCCCAGTATTGGCCTATGCTGATCCCACCAGACCATACGAGTTACATGTTGATGCTAGTCATCAAGGCCTAGGTGGAGTGCTCTACCAAGAGTATGAAGAGCAACTGCGACCAGTGGCCTATGTGAGTCGGAGTCTGACCCCCTCGGAGAAGAACTACCCCACTCATAAGTTGGAGTTCTTGGCCCTCAAATGGGCAGTGGTGGACAAACTAAGAGACTACCTCTATGGGGCAGAGTTTACAGTAAAAACAGATAACAACCCTCTGACTTACCTATTCACCACTGCCAAGTTGGATGCCACAGGACACAGGTGGCTGGCTGCATTATCTGGGTTCAACTTCAGTCTTAAATACAGACCAGGGACTGGAAATAGGGATGCAGATGCCCTGTCCCGAAGATCTCATACCATGGCTGATGACTGGGAGGACTGGACTCAGGTAGCACCGGACGGAGTGCGAGCCCTTTGTCAAGGGGCTGAATTTCAAGCCAGAGGGGGCTCCAGAGCCGAGGAGATAGGAGTTACCACAGTGGGAGTCCCAAAACACTACTGCAGGGTGACTCAACTTGAAGAGGAATGCTTACCGAAGCTGTCTAAGAAGGAACTGAGGTGCGACCAATTGGAAGACCCCATGGGGAGATTGGTCTTTGAAGCATTGGAAAACGAGAGTCCAGAGAAACTTCGACATCACCCCTCCAAGGAGGCTCGTCTGCTAAGGAGAGAGCTAGACAAGCTACAGGTCCATCAGGGAATGGTCTACCGAAGGGGCCCCTCTGATGACTCCGAGGATAAATGGCAGTTGTTTCTCCCAGAGAAGCACCGAGAGACTGTGCTGGTTGCCTTACATGACCAGCATGGTCACCTGGGAGCTGAAAGAACCTTCCAACTTGTCAGAAGCCGGTTCTATTGGCCCTGTATGAGGGCTGAAGTGGAGGAATATTGCCACTCCTGTGCACGATGCATCCAGAGGAAGACTCTACCCCATCAAGCTGCCCCAATGGGCCACCTACAGAGTCAAGGCCCAATGGATCTGGTATGCATTGACTTTCTCTGCCTCGAACCCGATTTGAGTGGATTGGGAAATGTTCTGGTGGTAACCGATCATTTCACCCGTTATGCACAGGCGTTCCCCACCAGAGACCAGAAGGCTTCCACTGTAGCTAAGGTGCTTGTAGAAAAATACTTCGTCCACTATGGATTACCACAGAGAATCCACTCCGACCAAGGAAGGGACTTTGAGAGTCGCCTGATCCGGAACTTACTGGACTCCCTGGGAGTGGAAAAGACCAGGACTAACCCCTATCATCCACAAGGAGATGCCCAGCCTGAGAGATTTAACCGGACTTTGCTAAACATGCTTGGGACTCTGGAGACAGAGAAGAAGCAGCATTGGAGTCAACACATATCCACTTTGGTGCATGCCTACAATTGCACCACCAGTGATGTGACGGGTTACTCTCCCTACCGCCTCATGTTTGGGAGAGAAGCAAGATTGCCAGTGGATCTGGCCTTTGGCATTTCTCTAGACTATACCTCTGCTACCTCCCACAAAGGATATGTAGACAGACTTAGGTATAATTTGAAAGCGGCCTATGAACAAGCCCAAGCGGCCTCAGACCAGAGAGGGGCCCGAAATAAAAGGAACTATGATTTGAAGGTTCGAATGCAAGACCTGCAGCCTGGAGACCGCGTTCTGCTACGCAACCTAGGGATCCCATGGAAGCACAAACTTGCTGATAGGTGGAGGTCTGAGCCTTACGTTATTTGTAGGAAACTCCCTGGACTACCGGTGTACAAGTTAAAGCCAGAGGGGAGAGTGGGACCCTTGAAGACCTGGCACAGAAACCACTTACTCCCGCTTAAAGAAGCAGTCAGGATACCTCCAGTGAGGAACCTATCGGAATCCGTTTCCATCTTGGATACTCCCAGACCCAACACTCGGTCTCAGACCTCTCGATCTAGAGGTGGACAGGCTTCTCAACCAAGTGAAGATGGGAGAGGAGAACTGGAGTGGCTATGGCCTTCCCCAACCCCGGAAAATCCCACCATAGACCTTCCACCCACTGAGGATATGCAGGATGGGACCCTGAACCCAGAAGCTACAGAGTTCATTCCATCCAGTGGCGTGCCTGAATGCTGGGAAGATATTCCGGGCCTGTACTGAAGAAGAGACAGAGGCCCCAGAACCAGTGACGATGTCAGAGAGTGTTCCTGAAACAGAGCCTGTGGCACCAGAGCCTGAAGTCCCAAGGGAGCAGAGAGCTCGCAGAGTCGTGAGGCCTCCCATGAAGCTAACCTACCCTCAATTGGGAAAGAGCTCAGAGGACTCTGTTACCACCGCTAGAAGAAGTAACGAGTGCTCCAATCCTTCCACTGTTCATTTGGTGGAGGGCAACCCCAGCTCACTCTCTGGCACAGTTAGGCAGGCCACTCATGCCAGTGTGACCTGTAGGACAGGGAATCCCACCTCTGAGTTTTGGTGGCAATTCCCTGTACCAACATCATACTCCGCACTCTCTAAAATGGTTCAGAAATGTTGTTAAAATGTTTATCTTTGGGGACCAAAGAGTTTTAGTGGGGGGAGTGTGTAGCGGGGTGTTCCCCTTTAATCAGAGACAGGAAATTCCAGAGAGGGGAGTCGGGGGAAGGAATATAAGGAGGGGGCGAGGCCTAGCTCTTTCTCTTTGGACACGGGGCGGCAGAGAGAGATACACCTGTGCGGATCTGTGCTGTTCCAGGCCTGAAGCCTGGGGCCTGGGGAGCGAACCAAAGAGCCTTCCACCCCCCCTTTGCGAGCCTGGGTGGCATCCAGACTCATCTCTTCTAAAGTTATCTGGATCGGGGATCCGATCGCAGAAGCCGCCGTGGACGAGGACCGACACAGCCGGTGGAAGTTCCGGACTGAGGGAAGTGTTCCGGAGTGGTGAGCGCGCGAAAGCTCATCTTTGAACTGTTACTTTTATACTTTGTGCCTACTAGACTTCCGAGGCCTAACACCTCCGGTGAGGGAGAATTACCCCCCCTATTGGATTACAAATACATGGTTTTAAATACTTCAAGTGCACCACCTTTACAGATCCTGTGCCGGTGAAGACTTGTGTTTCCTCTAAGACTGAGTTTCATGGTTAGGGATCAGGCCTGATCCGTTAGTTAATTATAAGTTAGTTATCACACCACAGGGTGTTTAGGTAACGGTCGCCCCACGTGGCGTTCCGTCCCCTTTCCATTGCTGGTACACACACACACACAGTATTGTGATTTATAACTGCAGGGACCTGCTTATGTGTTGTGAACCAAATGTTACATGCATGTTATTCCCTTTTATCTTACCACTAGCAGTAAAGTCAGTTATTATTAACAACATTGTCTATGAGTCTGAGTTATCAATCCACACACCCACATTTAAAGCATAAGTGATTGTTTATGTGAAATTGCTGTGGGTTAACTGTGCCAGAGCGGGTAGAGCAGATTGCCGGGGGGTTGTGGAAGCTGTACTCAGGGCCCAAATCAAGACTTGCGGCTCTCTTAAGTTGAGGGTATCGCTACATATATTTTTTTTTTGGTTTCTCGCTTTTACAGATATCATGAATACTTTTAAAAACCCAGACTTCATGGGGGAGTTCATCGACAAATGGCAAGAGCTCCCTATATTATGGCAAACAAAAAGTGGCGCTAATAAAAATAAAGACGCCAGGAAAGCAGCACTGGAGAGCCTGCTTGCATTTGTGCAAACAAAGATACCCACAACAACTCTCCAAGATGTCAAAACCAAAATTGCGACCATCAGAGGGACATACAGGACCCAGAGGACTATGGTCCTGAGGTCCCAGAGGTCAGGTGCACCAGCAGATAAGGTTTATAAACCCAGTCTGTGGTACTACAGTAAGCTTGCTTTTCTGGATGACCAGTTGGAAGTGCGGGAATCTCTCTCCACCCTTCCCCCCAGAGGTCAATCCAGCCTTCCTTGTACCCAACCCTCCAGCCTTCCCTGCAGCCAGTCCTCCAGCCTTCCTGTCAACCCTGCTCTGGCTTCCTCTGAGGATCAAGATCAGGGCCTTGAGGAGGCAGATTTGGCGATATGGAGCCAGCTAAAGTATTGATATCTATATTTATATCTTACAAAATTGTAGAATTTAAATAGATGTTAGTATTGTTAAAGGTATGTACACTTCTACCAATAAAGTTTGTGAAGAGCAAGATACAGTAGTGGCCTAATTTTATGTGCACAAGACAACAAAACCAGGATGCGGAATCAATGAAAATGACATAACTTTTGGCATTGATTTCAACAATGTCTAGAGGTGAACAATGTCTGTGAATGATGATGTGGCAAAATAAATAAGGTCCCTTTCTTTTTTTACAGCCAGAGCAGAGCCAGGAAGAGGGTGATGTTGGGGATCAGGAGGAGGCAGGGCTCAGTGGCACCCAGGAGGAGGCTAGGCCCAGTGGCACCCAGGAGGAGGCTAGGCCCAGCACAAGAGCCCAGATGCCTCCCCTGGTAGTTAAACCACGAGGGCCAAGGAGAGGTAGGCAGGTGGAGGAGGAAACCAGGGCCTTCCTCAGAGAGGCAACAGCGGCCCTCAGAGAGGCACCCTCTGTTGATGAGGGATTTGCCGCAGTCCTCGCCCACAAACTAGGGCAAATGGAGTTGCGGCAAAAAATTTACAGTGAGACCCTGCTATTGAAAGTCATCAATAAGGGCGTGCTGGGTGAACTCACTAGGTACACGGACATAACGGAGGTTGTCCCTACTCCTCCACCTCCTCCTCCTACTACTCCTCCTGCCACAACCTCTCCTCCTGATCCCCAGCCTCCAAGGAAGAAACCAACCAAGGCTGCAGAGAAGGCTGGAGAGAAGGCTACAAGGAAGAGGAGAAAATAATGCCTGCTGTAGTACCACAGACTGGGGACATATAGGACTTATCTGCTGTGGCTCCTGACCTCTGGGAGCTCAAGACAAGATTGGGCTCCTTTTTTTTGGGGATCTAATCTCTATTTTGATTTTGACATCTTGGATGGTTGTTGTGGGGTCAAAGGGATGCACAAATGCAAGCAGGCTCTCCAGTGCTGCCTTCCACTTTAATTTGTTAATGTTCTGAAATAAAAAAATTTTTAGTGCCCTTAAAAAACTTGACTATGTGATTTGTATTTCAAAAGAGAGCTTGCTAGGGAGCAGGCAGGGACATCTCAAATTATATTATTGTTATTATCAGGGGACACAAACCTCCCTGAGGCCAAATGAGACACATTTTGAAGGTTGTTGTGGTAACTTTACACAAGAATAATTTAAGCCAAAATAATAAAAAGGCCACAAAAAAAAAAAACACAATAGTAAAATATAATTTAAAGAAAAAAGGAGAATTACATTATTTTATTATTATTAGTATTATTTAGGAGGGAGGTGCGGCTTATAAATAATATTTTACAATCATTAGAGCAATTTGGAATTACTTTAGAAACAAGTTTGGCATAACCCTCAATGTCATTATCAAAAGAGGGTAATTTTAAAGCATTATCAAAAGAAGAACGGAATGCGCAGCATTAAAACGATGCTATTAATTCCACCGTGACGAATGTGCCATCTCCATTTCCAACATTAGCTTTACCAAAACGAGCGCTCCCGTCTCATAGTTGCTTCTGAGCATGCGCGTTTTTTTCACGTCGTGAAAGCATACACACTATCGTTTTTCACGTCGTTAAAAAAAACGACATGAAAAACGACGTGAAAAAATAGAGCATGTCCGGAATTTTTAATGGCCGTTTTTCACGTCGTTAAAAATGCTCTGGAGCATACACACGATCATTTTTCAGGGCCATTTTTTAAAATGGCAGTTTTAACGGCATGAAAAACGATCGTGTGTACGGGGCATTAGAATGAATGGGCAGCGCTTTCAAAGCGCCGCAAAGCGGGAGTTTTTAACCCCTTTTTTTAAAAGTGCCGCTAAAACGAGTGGCGCTTTAGCGCTAACACGGCCACGGCCCCAGTGTGAAAGGGGTCTTAATGCCGCGTACACACCACCGTTTTTCATGACGAGAAAAATGGCATTTTTAAAAATGGTCGTGAAAAACGGTTGTGTGTATGCTCCAGAGCATTTTTCTCAACGAGAAAAATGCCCGAAAAAAAATTAGAACCTGCTCTATTTTTTCTCGTCGTTTTTCACGTTGTTCTTTTTAACATTGTGAAAAACGGTCGTGTGTGTATGCTTTTAAGAGGGGAAAAAAATGCGCACGCTCAGAATCAAGTATGAGACGGGAGCGCTCGTTCTGGTAAAACTAGTGTTCATAATGAAGATAGCACATTCGTCACGCTGTAACGGACTGAAAAGCACGAATCGTCTCTCAAACTTTTATTAACACGAGGATCAGCAAAAGCACCCCAAAGGGTGGCGCCATTTGAATGGAACGTCCCCCTTTATAGTGCCGTCGTACGTCACAGCGCTTTGCTCGACCGTTTTTTTCATGAACGTGTGTATGCAAGGCAGGCTTGAGAGGAAACACGAAAAATCACGTCGAGACAAACGTTGTTTTTTTCCATGACATGAATAACACGGCATTAGTTGTGCAAATACCCCCTCATTAATGCCATTTTACAGAGTGCAGGACCAGCGGGAAGGCTAGTATAGAAGTACAACATGCTCTGGGGGAAAACTTTCAAGTGAATTTATAATGTTCACATGCATGGATAAAGTTCAGTTTAACCTCTCATGCCGCGTACACACGGCAGTTTTTCTCGTCGAGAAAAACGATAGTCTGTGGGCTTTGTCGTTTTTTTCGATGAGAAAAACGGCATTAAAAACTACGAGAAAAATTAGAACATGTTCTAATTTTTCTCGTTTTTTTCGACATGTTTTCCGCGGCAGTGTTTCCCATAGGGAAACACTGCCGCGGAGCCCACAGACGGTCGTTTTTCTCGACAAGAGAAAAAACGACGTGAAAAACGACCGTGTGTGGGGAACAAGCCGTTCCCTCGTTTTTAATGACATTATTCACGGCGGTTTTTTAACCGCCGTGAATAATGATCGTGTGTACGCGGCATCAGTAGTAATTTTCCATTGTACATTAGCTTTACAATGACCAGTCTTCATATTTGCAATAACCCATCAGTGGCCAGCCTCTAGAGTTTGTGCAGATCATCCTCTTTGTGTAGCCTCCCTGGCGGTATGATTATGTCCGATTTTTGAATCTCAAAGCGTTACATACAAAATTTGGCGTTTTTATATTGTAGGCCTGTAATTCTAATTAATAACACACTTAAAGCGGTGTTCCAGCCGCAATTTTTTTTTTTTTAAAAGTCAGCAGCTACAAACACTGTAGCTGCTGACTTTTAACCACTTAAGCCCCGGACCATTTGGTAGCTAAAGGACCAGAGGTGAATTCAGAATTTTGCACTGCGCTGCTTTAACTGTAAATTGTGCGGACATGCAATGTTGTACCCAAACGAAATTTGCGTCCTTTTCTTCCCACAAATAGAGCTTTCTTTTAATGGTATTTGATTGCCTCTGCAATTTTTATTTTTTGCGATATAAACAGAAAAAGACCGAAAATTTTGAAAAAAAAAAATGATATTTTCTACTTTTTGTTATAAGAAAAATCAAATAAACTCAATTTTAGTCATACATTTAGGCCAAAATGTATTCAGCCACATGTCTTTAGTAAGAAAAATGTCAATAAGCGTATATTTATTGGTTTGCGCAAAAGTTATAGCGTTTACAAACTAGGGTACATTTTCTGGAATTTACACAGCTTTAAATTTATGACTGCCTATCTCATTTCTTGAGGTGCTAAAATGGCAGGGCAGTACAAACCCCCCCAAAATGACCCCATTTTAGAAAGTAGACACCCCAAGGAAATTGCTGAGAGGCATGTTGAGCCCATTGAATATTTTTTTTTTGTCCCAAGTGATTGAATAATGACAAAAAAAATAAAAAATTACAAAAAGTTGTCACTAAATGATATATTGCTCACACATGCCATGGTTATATGTGGAATTGCACCCCAAAATACATTCTGCTGCTTCTCCTGAGTACGGGGATACCACATGTGTGGGACTTTTTAGGAGCCTAGCCGCATACGGGACCCCGGAAACCAAGCACCACCTTCAGGATTTCTAAGAGCACAAATTTTTGATTTCACTCCTCACTACCTATCACAGTTTTGAAGGCCATAAAATGCCAAAATAGCACAAAACCCCCCCAAATGACCCCATTTTAGAAAGTAGACACCCCAAGGAAATTGCTGAGAGGCCTGTTGAGCCCATTGAATATTTTTTTTTTGTCCCAAGTGATTGAATAATGACAAAAAAAAAAAAAATACAAAAAGTTGTCACTAAATGATATATTGCTCACACATGCCATGGTTATATGTGGAATTACACCCCAAAATAAATTTTGCTGCTTCTCCTGAGTACGGGGATACCACATGTGTGGGACTTTTTAGGAGCCTAGCCGCGTACGGGACCCCGAAAACCAATCACCGCCTTCAGGATTTCTAGGCACAAATTTTTGATTTGACTCCTCACTACCTATCACAGTTTCGAAGGCCATAAAATGCCAAAATAGCACAAAACCCCCCCAAATGACCCCATTTTGGAAAGTAGACACCCCAAGCTGTTTGCTGAGAGGCATGGTGAGTATTTTACAGCTCTCATTTGTTTTTGAAAATGAAGAAAGAACATTTTTTTTTTCTTTTTTTTTTTCAATTTTCAAAACTTTGTGACAAAAAGCGAGATCTGCAAAATACTCACAATACCTCTCAGCAAATAGCTTGGGGTGTCTACTTTCCAAAATGGGGTCATTTGGGGGGGGGGGTTTGTGCCATCTGGGCATTCCATGGCCTCCGAAACTGTCATAGGCAGTGAGAAGTGAAATCAAAAATTTACACCCTTAGAAAGCCTGAAGGCGGTGATTGGTTTTTGGGGTCCCGTACGCGGCTAGGCTCCCAAAAAGTCTCACACATGTCATATCTCCGTACTCAGGAGAAGCAACAGAATGTATTTTGGGGTGTAATTCCACATATAACCATGGCATGTTTGAGCAATATATCATTTAGTGACAACTTTGTGCAAAAAAAAAAAAAAAATTGTCTTTTTTCCGCAACTTGTGTCAACATATAAAATATTCCATGGACTCGACATGCCTCTCAGTATATAGCTTGGGGTGTCTACTTTCCAAAATGGGGTCATTTGGGGGGGTTTTGAACTGTTCTGGCATTTTATACACAACATTAGGAAGCTTACATCCACTCTTCTAACCACTTGAAGACAAAGCCCTTTTTGACACTTTTTGTTTACATGAAAACATTTTTTTTGCAAGAAAATTATGTTGAACTCCCAAACATTATATATATTTTTAAAGCAAAGGCCCTACAGAATAAAATGGTGGGTATTGCATTTTTTTTTTCTACACAGTATTTGCGCAGCGATTTTTCAAACGCATTTTTTGGGGAAAAATACACTTTTTTAAATTTTAATGCACTAAAACACACTATATTGCCCAAATGTTTGATGAAATAAAAAAGATGATCTTAGGCTGAGTACATAGATACCAAACACGACATGCTTTAAAATTTCGCACAAACGCGCATTGGCGACAAACTACATACATTTTTAAAAGCATTTAAAAGCCTTTACAGGTTACCCCGTTAGATTTACAGAGGAGGTCTACTGCTAAAATTACTGCCCTCGATCTGACCTTCGCGGTGATACCTCACATGCATGGTGCAATTGCCGTTTACATATGACGCCAGACCGACGCTTGCGTTCGCCATTGGGCAAGAGCAGGGCAGGACAGGGGTGCTTTTTTTTTATTTTTATTAATTTTGCTTTTTTATTTTATTTTTAAACTGTTGCTTCCATTTTTTTTTTATTTTTTTTATAATTTTTATTGTTATCTCAGGGAATGTAAATATCCCCTATGATAGCAATAGGTAATGACAGGTACTTTTTTTTGAAAAAACTGGGGTCTATTGGACCCTAGATCTTTCCTCTGCCCTCAAAGCATCTGACCACACCAAGATCGGTGTGATAAAATGCTTTCCCAATTTCCCAATGGCGCTTTTTATATCCGGGGGGGGACATTCCCTCCCACTGCTTGTAAAAGCAGTCCAGAGGCTAATTAGCCACTAGGATTGCTTTTACATGAAAGCCGGCCGCTGGCTGAAAAGAATGATACCAAGATGATACCTAAACCCACAGGCATCATTCTGGTATAAACATTCAAAGTCCAGCAACATACCAGTACGTTGCTGGTCCTTGTTGGACATGTATTGTAATCTTTTTTTTCATGCAGCCTGTTGGCTGAACGAAAAAAAAAGATTGATCGGTGGGTATGCCCACCATTAGAATACCGCCCTTCATCCATCCACTTCTAATGATGGGCATACATGCACCATTTATATATGCCGAAGCATGGGGGCATCTTCCCGCAAAAGTTATGCCACGTACACATGGTCAGACTTTTCCACGGGCAAGCCTCCGTCGGAATTTCGACCGTATGTACGCGGCATTAGGAGCAAAATCGCTCCTCCGCCCCTGCTGCCCCAATGCTTCGGCATATATGCTTCTTTTTTTTTTTAACTGTGGTGGTGAAATCACCTCCTACAGCACTGGAGTCGCAGGGATCAGGCCTGTCTCTGCGAACGCTGCAGTTATGTGTGTTGTGTTTTGCAAGTGACAGTGATCGATCGATACTGCACTTGGGTGGGCTGGGCTGAACGGAGGGGCAAAACGCAGGTGCTAGCAGGTATCTGGGCTGATCCCGCTAACACTGCGTTTTTGGGAACCCTAAACTGCTGGGGACGCTAGTATAGATCTGATCAGATCAGATATTGATCTGTTCAGATACTATACCACTAAGGGGGGTGTATGCTTAACGCGTGGGTGTTAGCGCTACTGGCACTAACCTGACGCTGCCTGGGGTGTGACGCAGACCCTGACGCTAAAACCTAATTGATATCACCCGCCAGGCGATCAGGGGGTTAAACCTTTATTGGGTTATATACGGCGGGTGCCCTGACACTATAAAAAGCAAACTAACCAGCGTCACCCGTAACACTTATATGATGATCACTGGTGAAAGGGTTAACTAGGGGCAATTAGGGGGTTAAAACCTTTATTAGGTAATATATGGGGGTACCTGACGCTATATAAAAACCTGACGGCAAACCTAAAAAAAAAATTACTGGCTACCTATCGGCATCACCGACACTAAGACAACGATCATAAAAACGATCGCTTAGCGACAGTGGTGATAGGGGGTGAAAGGGTTACCTGGGGGGCGATCAAGGGGGTTAAACCTTTATTAGGTAATATATGGGGGTACCCGACGCTATAAAAACCTGCGGCGAACCTAAAAAAAAATTACTGGCTACCGATCTGCATCACCGACGCTAAGACAGCGATCAGAAAAATGATCGCTTAGCGACAGTACTGATTGGGGGTGAAAGGGTTACCTGGGGGGCGATCAGGGGGTTAAACCTTTATTAGGTAATATATGGGGGTACCCGACGCTATAAAAACCTGCGGCGAACCTAAAAAAAAATTACTGGCTACCGATCAGCATCACCGACGCTAAGACATCGATCAGAAAAATGATCGCTTAGCGACGGCGGTGCTAGGGGGTGATCAGGGGGTTAAACCTTTATTAGGGGGCTACACTGGACCTAAAACTAAATGTAGTGACACTTTTACAGTCACAAATGTCACTGATTGCAGTGATCACTAAATAAATGGTCACTGCAATCAGTGACACTGTGACTGGGGGCTGATCTGGGGGGTGATCTGGGGGGCCTGGGGGGGCGATTTATGTGCCTATGTGTCCTAGTGTCAGTGTGCTGTTTTGTGCACTAACCTGCATCTTCTCCTGTACGGCGCTCGGTATATGTGAGCGCCGCAGGAGAGATGACATCACTTCCTCCTGCCTGTGTAAACAGTACACAGGCAGGGGAAGCTCTCATTCGCCGGGAGCGATCGAGAGGGGGGGGCCGGAATCGAACGGCCGTCCCCTCATGCCGGATCGCTCCCGAAGGTAAAACGACCACCCACTGTAAAGAAGGGGGGTCCGATCGGACCCCCCAACTATACAAAGGCAATCACGTATATGTACGTGATTCTGCCTGTCGGTGCCATTCTGCCGACGTATATTTACAGTGGGCGGTCGTTAAGTGGTTAATAAGGACACTTACCTGTCCAGGGAGCCCACGATGTCGGCCCCCCGAGGCCAAACAGTCCATCAGATCGGGTGCTGGCGCCGCCATCCTAATGAAGGGAAACAGGCAGTGGAGCCTTGCGGCTTCACTGCCCGTTTCCTACTGCGCATGCGCGAGTCGTGCGGCGCTTTGTGAATGGGCGGCTGTCTTCTGGGACACACACAGGTTACAGAAGACGGCGCGCCCCATTTCCCAGGAGGCAACGCAAGGATGAGACCGAAGAGCACCGTGGAGAGGGAAGTGGCAGCCATTTCTGGTAAGTAAAAATTTTTTTTTTTCAAATATTTTTGAAAAATTTAAAGGAGTCTTTTAATGTTCATTTTTTTTTTTTTAGGGTGGACCTCCGCTTTAATAACACACTTAAATCTGTCCAAACAAGAGTCTAGTAGACATCCCAGGTATGATAAAGTTTGAAACACAAAATCATAAAATATAATATAATAAATAACTATAATTATAAAAAATATATACAGTATATATATGAAAAATTTAAAAGTGCAGGCAGGGCACTGGACAAAGCATTAGGGACAAAATGGAGGTGAAATGACTTGATACAGTAATGTAATCTGTTAAGTTTACAGTGTACTGTGTTATGTTTTTTGTAATTTTTGAATTTGCCGCCGGGCTCTGCCCCCATGCGTCGCGACACTCGCAGAAAACAGAGCCCGGAACACAGAGCAGGGAAATCACAGCATCCTAGGGACAAAGCAAGTAAGCTGTACCAAGATTCTGCAATGCAATCCCGAGTGTGGCTCAGGGTTACCGCTAATGGTACTGAAATTTAACCCCGAGCCACACTTGGAAATACAGACAGGAGGGTTAACAAGCTGCCACTATTCTTTTGCATTCATTATTTCTGGTGAGTGATTCATTTATATGGTGGTTGGTAGGGCCGTCGGAACAGGACAGGCAAACCAAGCAACTGCTTGGGGCCCCCAGCTGCCTCCCCTTCCGCGATTGGCGGCCCCCTCCTCCTGCAATTTGGCGGCCCCCTCCTCCCGCGATCTGGCGGCCCCCTCCTCCCGCGATCTGGCGGCCCCCTCCTGCGATTTGGCGGCCCCCCCACCCGCGATTGGCGGCCCCCCTTCCCACGATCGGCGTCGATGTCCCGCGTTAGCACTCCCCCCTTCTGAATTTAAAAAAAAGTAAAAAAAATTGTGTAGCAATTCTCCAAAAAAAATCAGTAGCACCCCCCCTCCGCTTGGGGGCCCCAAATTCTCAATCTGCTTGGGGCCCCCAAATTCCTCCAAACGGCCCTGGTGGTTGGTTGTCTCCACAGAGGAGAAGATTCAAGTTCTACATTTATTTCACTTTGATAAACTATTTATTTATATCACATGTTTGGGACTTTTATTGAATTGTCTTATAACGGAAAATTTATTACCAAATACTTACCGTAATTTTCCTTTCCTGATAGACTCCATGGCAGACTACGTGTGGGTTAACCCCGCCTCCTCCACAGCTATAGGACCCCATACCCATAAATTTGAGCTCACCTCCACAGACAGGTGTTCCGTAACTAGCCGACTCAAATTTCAACTTTCATATTTTTAATTCATGGGTGGGAGATCCGTCTGCCATGGAGTCTATCAGGAAAGGAAAATTACGGTAAGTATTTGGTAATAAATTTTCCTGACAGACTCCATGGCAGACTACGTGTGGGAAATAACTAGCCAATCCACACGGGAGGGTATGCTGAACAAAAAATATTTTAATCTTTCCCGTCAACTGACAGGATTTTTCGACCAAAATTAACAGAGGAAAGGGAAGCAGGCTCAATACAATAATGAGACAAATGTATGAATAGAAGACCACGAAGCTGCCTTGCATATCACTTCAGGAGCCACGTGTCGAGCTGCTGCCCATGAGGCTGCCATGCCTCTGGTGGAATGAGCCGTCACCGCCTCTGGAGGAGCCAAGCCCTTTGCCCTGTAAGCCTGTTGAATAGATTGGACAATCCAGGCTGCTATTGTTCTGGAAGAAGCCCTCTTCCCTTTGTTGCTACCGGTGTGTAACAAGAACAGGTAGTTCGAGCTTCTAAAAGATGAAGTAACTCGCAAGTATTCTTTCAGAGTCTCACCTACATCCAAGGGATGAGCATCTGCTGAATCTGGAGAATCGAAAGTAGGAAGGACTATTTCTTGGTTTTCGTGAAAAACTGATGTGACCTTTGGTTTCGACCCAAGCATGGGAATAAGGACCACTCGGTCCGGGAAGAAAGTCAAAAAGGGTTCTTGACAACCCAGGAAGCTTATTTCTGAAACCCTTTTGGCTGAAGTAATGGCCACTAGAAAGGCCAGTTTGATTGATAAGTCCTTAACAGAAAGATCCTTGTTGTTGAGTGCTGAAAGAGCATCAAGGACGAGTGGAAGATCCCATTTGGGGAATCTAGGTTTCCTCTGGGGCCTGATTCTCGATGCCCCCGAAAGAACTGTTGAACCAGGGGATGAGTTGCCCATGACGTTCCCGAAAAAGCTGATAAGGCTGATACTTGTACCCTGAGGGAACTAATCGATAAAAGCAGGTCTAAGCCTGATTGGAGAAAACTCAAGATGTCTTGAACACTAGGGTTTCTAGATGACTTTCCTGCAGTAGTCGTGAAGCTGACAAATGTGGCCCAGATTCTATTGTAAGTTTTATTTGTGTTGGACTTTCTGGAGCTCATAAGGGTAGAGATTACCCCTGAAGCACACCCAAGAGACTCTAGCCTCTCCCTCTCAAAAACCAGACCATCAGTCTCAGCATTGCTGGACAGGGGTGCAGGGTCGTCCCCTGAGAAAGAAGGTCCGGCCTGAGAGGAAGAGGCAGCGGGTCCCCGAAGCTCATTAGATTCAGGAGAGGAAACCAAGGTCTGCTCGGCCAGTATGGTGCTATTGTTACCACCTCGACTTTCTCCAACTGAAGCCGCTGTAGGAATTTTAGCATGATCGGAAGAGGAGGGAAGGCATATGCCCTGTTGAAGTCCCATTGACTCGTTAATGCATCTATTCCGAAGGCTTGATTGTACCGAGCTCGGGTGTAGTATCTGTCGATCTTGTAATTGCAGGGGGATGCAAACAGATCCACTTCTGGATCGAAATCCAACGATAGGATCCACTTGAAGGTTTGTGGATGCAGAGACCATTCGTTGTTGTCTAGCATGCTGCGTGACAGGAAGTCCGCTTGAATGTTCTGCTCCCCTGGAATGAAGACTGCTGTTAAGTTGAGCAGATTCCTCTGAGCCCAGGTCATAATGGGCTCGACCTCTCGGAGAAGGGCAGAGCTCCGAGTGCCCCCTTGTCTCTTCACATATGCCACAGCGGTGGTATTGTCCATTTTGAGTAGGACCGACTTCCCTTTCAGAAGGTGGGAGAAGGCTTGAAGGGCGCACCATGCCGCGCGCAGTTCCAGAATGTTCGAGCCTGGAGAGTGGAGACGGGCATCCCATTTGCCCTGAACCAGTTCTGCCCCACAATGTGCCCCCCAGCCCGCATTGCTGGCATCGGATGTAACAGTCACCCAATGGATGGGGGCAAGGGAGTGGCAAGTTGACAAGTTCTTGGTTTGAAGCCACCAGAGGAGACTGTTGCTCATTGACTGTGTTATCCGGATCCGCTGATTGAGATCGTCTGTCTTCCATTGCTGGAGGAATCCGGATGGAAAAGGACGAAGCCTCCACATCGCCCACTTGACCATGGAGGATGTGGCCACCATCGTGCCGATTATCTTCAGACACTGTGATGCCCTTAGGTGAGAGAAGTCTAGAGCTAAGGAGATTCTTTCCCGAATGATCGGTATTTTTTCCTCTGGAAGAGAGATGGTGTTCTCTATGGTGTCGAACTGGGCTCCTAGATAGACCAAGCGCTGGGTCGGATCCAGCTGACTTTTTTCCAGGTTTAGGAGCCATCCGAACTCCAACAGTGTAGAGATCACCTGATCTTTGTGGACTAGTAGCTGCTGCTTGTCTTGGGACAGTACTAGTAGATCGTCCAGATAATGATACAGGCGCACACCCTGTACTCTGAGAAGGGACACAACTGCTAACAGCACCTTGGAAAAGACTCTTGGAGAAGTCGTTAGCCCGAATGGAAGACAAATAAATTGTAAGTGCTCTTGTTCGACCTGGAACCGCAGATATTTGTGAAAGTTTTCTGCCACCGGAACATGAAAGTACGCGTCTTTTAGATCTATTGAGATCAACCAGTCGCCTGGTTGAACTATTTTTTTGAACTTCTCGTGCTTTATGTACTTGTTCAGGAAAGTGAGATCTATGACTGGACGCCAAGAGCCGTTCTTTTGTACTAGGAAGAGGGGGGAGTATACCCCCTGGAATTCCTCGTCCTTTGGGACGGGCACCACTGCTCCTTGATCTTTCAGGACATTTACATATGAGAGAAGAACTTGTTGTTTCTCCTCTGACCGAGGAAGTGAGGTTTGCATTGGTCTGCATGGAGGGATCTTGGTGAAGGACCATGTGTGACCTGTTGAGACCGTCTTGATGGTCCAATAGTCCGAGATCGAGGCCACCCAGACGTGCCGGAAGAGACGTAGGCGAGCCCCTACCCGACCCGCCTGGGCGGGCCCAATCTCAAAAAGACTTGGTTGGTTCACGCCCACCGGGCGTCTGTTTCTTGCCGGACTTTTGAAAAGAAGATTGGCCTCTGTCCCAATTCCAGCTTCTCCTGAAATCCCGTCCGGGTTTATAGGAGCGTGCCTCTCTCGAGTGCTCTGTACTGCGTCTCTGTTGAGGTTTTTTCTGATTAAACTGGCGCCTGTCCTGGGGAAGAAAACCCGACCTTCCGCCTGTAGCTTTTGAAATGGCGTTGTCAAGTTTGTTCCCAAACAATGAAGTCCCTTCAAAGGGAATTTTGCGCCATGCCTGCTTGGAGGCTGGATCAGCAAGCCAGGGGCGTAACCACAGTGCTCGTTTGGCCGTGACCGAGGACAACATCGATCTGGCCAGTAAACGGATGAGGTCAATTGAAGCTTCCCCCAAAAAGGCGACTGCCATCTTAAGTTCTTGCACTGCTGAACTTTGAGCCAGTTCTTCCGAGACACCTTTCAGAACGGAGTCTACATTTTCAACCCATGCCTCCATTGCTTTGGAGGTCACTGCAAGGGCTAAAGCTGGTTTGCATGCCGTTCCGGCCAGGCTATATATTTTTTTGAGGTCCTGGTCGATCTTCCGATCCAGACCATCTTTAAATGATACAGTGTCATCTAGCGGGAGGGTGACATGCTTCGCTAGGCGCATTACTGCTGCATCTACGAGGGGAGCATTCTCCAGATGCTTGACATCCTCCGATTTAAAGGGATACAGTCTAGAGGTTTTGCTTAGCATAGAAACCTTATCTCCCTTGCTCCATTCTTCCTCAAACACTCCTTTCAGCTCAGAGGGAAGTGGGAAATTGGAGCGTTCTTTCCCCAGTTGTTTAAACAATTTCCTTTGTTTTTCTGGGGGGGCAGTGGTATCCTCCAACTTCAAAGTTTCCTTCACTGCCTTGATCAGTGGAGAGACTAAGGCGTAGTCGAATCCCACCGTAGAATCATCTCCCTCCATCTCGTCTTGCGAGGAATAATGGGAGGAATCATGGGGCTGGAATTGGCCGGGATCCTCCTGGGCCTCGTCAGCCAAGGAGCCAGACAAGGTGGTGGACTGGCTCCTTGTGTGGGGGGCAACTATTTCTTTCATAGATTGCTGTACCACACATTTCACAAGAGACTCAAGGTTTTGATTTTCCGTCTCTTTCTCACCAACCGCTCGGGCATAACATGGGTCGCATAGCGATTTGCCCTCCGGGATTCTGGTCTTGCATCCCCAACAGGCTCTGTGGTCAGAGCGATCATCGCGGTGGTGGTGGCGGTGACTAGAGGAGGAATGGGAACATCTCCTATGTCTAGAGGGGGTATGTGAACGTCCCCTATGATGATGGGTCCTAGACGTAGTGTCGCGTCTAGACCTAGATGATGAGTGATGATGCGGCCTGGCAAGGTCCCTTTCTTGTGACCGATCAACTGAAGTTGCTGGGCTGTAAGAGATAATACAGACAGAGGGAGGGGGGGGAAGGTGGGCAGGATGTAACCGTTAGCAACCACCAGATAGGCACAAAAGACACCAACCCCCTACCCACTCCGCACATACCTTGTGCGGGAGGGCTGGCCACATGGCGGTGAGGATGAGTCCATGATGAGGGAGACAGGAATCCGTACTACACTGCCTAGACTAAGGATAAGCAAATCAATGCAAAGAAGCATGAGAAAAGAAAAAAGTTTTGAAAAAAGCATGAGAAAAGAAAGTTTTTTTTTTTATATTTTTTTTAAACTGTCCCTTTAACCACTTAACGACCGCCCACTGTAAATATACGTTTTTTTATATTTTTTTTAAACTGTCCCTTTAACCACTTAACGACCGCCCACTGTAAATATACGTCAGCAGAATGGCACCGACACCGACTTTGTATAGTTGGGGGGTCCGATCGGACCCCCCTTCTTTACAGTGAGCGGTCGTTTTACCTTCGGGAGCGATCCGGCATGAGGGGACGGCCGTTCGATTCCGGCCACCCCCTCTCGATCGCTCCCGGCGAATGAGAGAGCTTCCCCTGCCTGCCAGGAAGGAGGAAGTGATGTCATCTCTCCTGGGGCGCTCACATATACCGAGGGCCGTACAGGAGAAGATGCCAGGTTAGTACACACAACACTACACTGACACCAGGACACATAGGCACATAAATCGACCCCCCAGGCCCCCCCAGACACCCCCCAGCCCCCCCAGCCCCCAGTCACAGTGTCACTGATTGCAGTGACCATTTATTTAGTGATCACTGCAATCAGTGACATTTGTGACTGTAAAAGTGTCACCAAAGTTTAGTCTTAGGTCCAGTGTAGCCCCCTAACCCCCCCTAATAAAGGTTTAACCCCCTGATCACCCCCCAGATAACCCTTTCACCCCCTATCACCACTGTCACTAAGCAATCATTTTTCTGATCGATGTCTTAGCGTCGGTGATGCTGATCGGTAGCCAGTAATTTTTTTTAGGTTCGCCGCAGGTTTTTATAGCGTCGGGTACCCCCATATATTACCTAATAAAGGTTTAACCCCCTTGATCGCCCCCCAGGTAACCCTTTCACCCCCTATCACCACTGTCACAAAGTTATAATTTTTCTGATCGATGTCTTAGCGTCGGCGATGCTGATCGGTAGCCAGTAATTTTTTTTAGGTTCGCCGCAGGTTTTTATAGCGTTGGGTACCCCCATATATTACCTAATAAAGGTTTAACCCCCTTGATCACCCCCCAGGTAACCCTTTCACCCCCTATCACCACTGTCGCTAAGCAATCGTTGTCTTAGTGTCGGTGATGCCGATAGGTAGCCAGTAATTTTTTTTTAGGTTCGCCGTCAGGTTTTTATATAGCGTCAGGTACCCCCATATATTACCCTAATAAAGGTTTTAACCCCCTAATTGCCCCTAGTTAACCCTTTCACCAGTGATCATCATATAAGTGTTACGGGTGACGCTGGTTAGTTTGCTTTTTATAGTGTCAGGGCACCCGCCGTATATAACCCAATAAAGGTTTAACCCCCTGATCGCCCGGCGGGTGATATCAGTTAGGTTTTAGCGTCAGAGGGTCTGCGTCACACCCCAGGCAGCGTCAGGTTAGTGCCAGTAGCGCTAACACCCACGCGTGAAGCATACACCCCCCTTAGTGGTATAGTATCTGATCAGCTCAATATCTGATCTGATCAGATCTATACTAGCGTCCCCAGCAGTTTAGGGTTCCCAAAAACGCAGTGTTAGCGGGATCAGCCCAGATACCTGCTAGCACCTGCATTTTGCCCCTCCGTCCAGCCCAGGCCACCGAAGTGCAGTATCGATCGATCACTGTCACTTGCAAAACACAACACACACAACTGCAGCGTTCGCAGAGACAGGCCTGATCCCTGCGACTCCAGTGCTGTAGGAGGTAATTTCACCACCACAGTTAAAAAAAAAAAAGCATATATGCCGAAGCATTGGGGCAGCAGGAGCGGAGGAGCGATTTTGCTCCTAATGCCGCGTACATACGGTCGAAATTCCGACGGAGGCTTGCCCGTGGAAAAGTCTGACCATGTGTACGCGGCATAACTTTTGCGAGAAGATGCCCCCATGCTTCGGCATATATAAATGGTGCATGTATGCCCATCATTAGAAGTGGGTGGATGAAGGGCGGTATTCTAATGGTGGGCATACCCACCGATCAATCTTTTTTTTTCGTTCAGCCAACAGGCTGCATGAAAAAAAAGATTACAATACATGTCCAACAAGGACCAGCAACGTACTGGTATGTTGCTGGACTTTGAATGTTTATACCAGAATGATGCCTGCGGGTTTAGGTATCATCTTGGTATCATTCTTTTCAGCCAGCGGCCGGCTTTCATGTAAAAGCAATCCTAGTGGCTAATTAGCCTCTGGACTGCTTTTACAAGCAGTGGGAGGGAATGTCCCCCCCCCCGGATATAAAAAGCGCCATTGGGAAATTGGGAAAGCATTTTATCACACCGATCTTGGTGTGGTCAGATGCTTTGAGGGCAGAGGAAAGATCTAGGGTCCAATAGACCCCAGTTTTTTCAAAAAAGAGTACCTGTCATTACCTATTGCTATCATAGGGGATATTTACATTCCCTGAGATAACAATAAAAGTGATAAAAATAAATAAATATGGAAGCAACAGTTTAAAAATAAAATAAAAAAGCAAAATTAATAAAAAAAAAAAAAAAAAAAAAAAAAAAAAAAAAAGCACCCCTGTCCTGCCCTGCTCTTGCCCAATGGCGAACGCAAGCGTCGGTCTGGCGTCATATGTAAACAGCAATTGCACCATGCATGTGAGGTATCACCGCGAAGGTCAGATCGAGGGCAGTAATTTTAGCAGTAGACCTCTGTAAATCTAACGGGGTAACCTGTAAAGGCTTTTAAAAATGTATGTAGTTTGTCGCCAATGCGCGTTTGTGCGAAATTTTAAAGCATGTCGTGTTTGGTATCTATGTACTCGGCCTAAGATCATCTTTTTTATTTCATCAAACATTTGGGCAATATAGTGTGTTTTAGTGCATTAAAATTAAAAAAAGTGTATTTTTTCCCCAAAAAATGCGTTCTGAAAAATCGCTGCGCAAATACTGTGTAGAAAAAAAAAATGCAACACCCACCATTTTATTCTGTAGGGCCTTTGCTTTAAAAATATATATAATGTTTGGGGGTTCAACATAATTTTCTTGCAAAAAAAAATATGTTTTCATGCAAACAAAAAGTGTCAAAAAGGGCTTTGTCTTCAAGTGGTTAGAAGAGTGGATGTAAGCTTCCTAATGTTGTGTATAAAATGCCAGAACAGTTCAAAACCCCCCCCAAATGACCCCATTTTGGAAAGTAGACACCCCAAGCTATATACTGAGAGGCATGTCGAGTCCATGGAATATTTTATATGTTGACACAAGTTGCGGAAAAAATATATATATATATATATTTTTTTTTTGCACAAAGTTGTCACTAAATGATATATTGCTCAAACATGCCATGGGCATATGTGGAATTACACCCCAAAATACATTCTGTTGCTTCTCCTGAGTACGGGGATACCACATGTGTGAGACTTTTTGGGAGCCTAGCCGCGTACGGGACCCCAAAAACCAAGCACCGCCTTCAGGCTTTCTAAGGGTGTCAATTTTTGATTTCACTTCTCACTGCCTATCACAGTTTCGGAGGCCATGGAATGCCCAGATGGCACAAAACCCCCCCAAATGACCCCATTTTGGAAAGTAGACACCCCAAGCTATTTGCTGAGAGGTATTGTGAGTATTTTGCAGATCTCGCTTTTTGTCACAAAGTTTTGAAAATTGAAAAAAAAAAGAAAAAAAAAATGTTCTTTCTTCATTTTCGAAAACAAATGAGAGCTGTAAAATACTCACCATGCCTCTCAACAGCTTGGGGTGTCTACTTTCCAAAATGGGGTCATTTGGGGGGGTTTTGTGCTATTTTGGCATTTTATGGCCTTCAAAACTGTGATAGGTAGTGAGGAGTGAAATCAAAAATTTGCGCCCTTAGAAATCCTGAAGACGTTGCTTGGTTTCCGGGGTCCCGTACGTGGCTAGGCTCCTAAAAAGTCCCACACATGTGGTATCCCCGTACTCAGGAGAAGCAGCAGAATGTATTTTGGGGTGCAATTCCACATATAACCATGGCATGTGTGAGCAATATATCATTTAGTGACAACTTTTTGTAATTTTTTTTTTTTTTTGTCATTATTCAATCACTTGGGACAAAAAAATAAAAATATTCAATGGGCTCAACAGGCCTCTCAGCAATTTCCTTGGGGTGTCTACTTTCTAAAATGGGGTCATTTGGGGGGGGGTTTGTGCTATTTTGGCATTTTATGGCCTTCAAAACTGTGATAGGTAGTGAGGAGTGAAATCAAAAATTTGCGCCCTTAGAAATCCTGAAGACGTTGCTTGGTTTCCGGGGTCCCGTACGTGGCTAGGCTCCTAAAAAGTCCCACACATGTGGTATCCCCGTACTCAGGAGAAGCAGCAGAATGTATTTTGGGGTGCAATTCCACATATAACCATGGCATGTGTGAGCAATATATCATTTAGTGACAACTTTTTGTAATTTTTTTTTTTATTTATTTTTTTTGTCATTATTCAATCACTTGGGACAAAAAAAAAAAATATTCAATGGGCTCAACATGCCTCTCAGCAATTTCCTTGGGGTGTCTACTTTCTAAAATGGGGTCATTTGGGGGGGTTTTGTACTGCCCTGTCATTTTAGCACCTCAAGAAATGAGATAGGCAGTCATAAATTAAAAGCTGTGTAAATTCCAGAAAATGTACCCTAGTTTGTAAACGCTATAACTTTTGCGCAAACCGATAAATATACGCTTATTGACATTTTTTTTTACTAAAGACATGTGGCTAAATACATTTTGGCCTAAATGTATGACTAAAATTGAGTTTATTCAATTTTTCTTATAACAAAAAGTAGAAAATATCATTTTTTTTCAAAATTTTCGGTCTTTTTCCGTTTATATCGCAAAAAAGAAAAAAAAAAAAAAAAAAAAATCGCAGAGGCAATCAAATACCATTAAAAGAAAGCTCTATTTGTGGGAAGAAAAGGACGCAAATTTCGTTTGGGTACAACATTGCATGTCCGCACAATTTACAGTTAAAGCAGCGCAGTGCAAAATTCTGAATTCACCTCTGGTCCTCTAGCTACCAAATGGTCCGGGGCTTAAGTGGTTAAGAGACACTAAGCATAACAAGCATACATTGCAAAATGAAGTGCTTACCCCGTCCTAGCAGTAATGAGGCTCCAGGAGGCTGTCGTTCTATGCCCACAGGTTATCCCACCTGTATAGGGCTCTTCAGCGGTTTAAAAAAACCGCCGAAATGACATCACGGCCGGTCCCGCTGCGCGCATGCGCCGAAGAAACCAGACCCACTGCGCCTGCGCGGCCCCTGACCCCTCCGCCGCATTGCGCATGCGCGGAAACCAAGCCTCGGTTTCACCGCAGTTCGCGCATGCGCAGAAGAGCGGCGGACCGGGAACCAGGAAGTAATGGCGTCCTGGGACGCAAAAAGCGTTCCACATGCCGCAACACAGGAGGAAAAGACAGGGAAAACAGGACAACAAACATAAACTTGTCTGCCATGAAGAAGATATGAAAAACAAAATCTTCAGACCTTGCCAGCTGAGGAATCCTGCGATATCCGATCCGGTACTCTGGGGCCACATCCCTTCCACCATAGGGGTATTTTCCAGCCCTGAAACCACTCGCCCGCTCATAGCTGGGCCCTGGGTGCACCGCAAGCAGTACCGATCCATCCGAGCAATCCACATCCTGGACATCGCACAGAATTGCATGATGAAGGTCCATGTGAGGAGGATAAAAAGGAACACCTGTCTGTGCAGGTGAGCTCAAATTTATGGGTATGGGGTCCTATAGCTGTGGAGAGGAGGCGGGGTTAACCCACACGTAGTCTGCCATGGAGTCTGTCAGGAAATTTATATTTAAATTGTTTATAATTATATTTATTTGCTCTTTGTTTTCCTTTCTTTTTTACATGACATATAATCACATTTGAGGCGCTGCAAAATTAGTATATTGTAGATTTGTTTTTGGGGTGTGTATATCTGCCCTATTTTTGTTGGCAAGTTTTAACCCTCTTTTGTATCTAATATTATATTTTTGGTTTTGGGTTTAATACCGCTTTAATACCATATTATAGTGCAGCATGTAACACCTCCTATATAACCTTATACCCCAACACTCACCATGCACCCCCACCATGACCTAATGGGCACATCCTATCCACCCATTCTTTTTTTAACATTGACACATAGCCACTTTAACCACTTAAGCCCCAGACTATTTTGGCTGGTTAAAGACCAGGCCCCTTTTTGCGATTCGGAACTGCGTCGCTTTAACTCACAATTGCGCGGTCGTGCGACCTGACTCCCAAACAAAATTGACGTTCTTTTTTCCCCACAAATAGAGCTTTCTTTTGGTGGTATTTGATCACCTCTGCGGTTATTTTTTGCGCTATAAACAAAAATAGAGCGACAATTTTGAAAAAAATTCAATATTTTTTACTTTTTGCTATAATAAATATCCCCAAAAAATATATAACATTTTTTTTTCTTCCTCAGTTTAGGCCGATACGTATTTTTCTACATATTTTTGGTAAAAAAAAAATCGCAATCAGCGTTTATTGATTGGTTTGCGCAAAAGTTATAGCGTTTACAAAATAGGGGATAGTTTTATGGCATTTTTATAAAAAAACAAAAACAATTTTTTTTACTAGTAATGGCAGCGATCAGTGATTTTTTTTCATGACTGCGACATTATGGCGGACTCATCGGACACTTTTGACACATTTTTGTGCTATAAAAATGCACTGGTTACTGTGAAAATGACACTGGCAGTGAATGGGTTAACCGATGTAAGGGGTTAAGTGTTCCCTGCATTGTGTTTCTAACTGAGGGGGGGTTGGGCTCTGTGTCACATGACACCGATCTCCGCTACGAGTACACAGAGCCGAGATCCGTGTCATTGTCTCTAGGCAGAGCAGGGAGATGCTTGTTTACACAAGCATCTCCCTGCTCTATACCTCCGTGAGACGATCGCGGGAATCCCCGTAGAGATCGAGTCTGCGGGACCCGCGGTCCGACTCACGGGGATGGCGGCAGGGTCGCGCACGCGACCACACGTACAGGCACTTAAAGGGGACATACAGGTACGTTGATGTGCCTGTCCGTGCCATTCTTCCGACGTATATCTACAGGAGGCGGTCGGCAAGTGTTTAAGACCAGATCTTTTCTGGCACATTTTGTTTCCATGTAAAAAAAATTTTTTTTTTTTTTTTTTTGCCACACTGTATTTGCGCAGTGGTTTTTCAAACGCAATAATAATAAAATAAAAAAAATACTCTTTTTTGAATTTTAATGCACAAACACACAACATAATGCCCAATTGTTTGATAAAATAAAAAAGATGATGTTAGGCTGAGTAAATAGATACCAAACATGCCACGCTTAAAAACTGTGCACGCCCCTGCAACGGCGACAGAGGGTGTACATTTTACTATCTGTAGGCAACGCTTTAAAAGACTTTACAGGTTACCACTTTAGATTTACACAGGTCGTCTGGTGCTAGAATTACTGCACATGATCTGACGTTCGCGGTGATATCTCACAGGTGTAGGACGACTGCTGTTTGCAGGCATGTGGGACTATTAGGCCTAATTCACACCTTTTGCAATAATTTCTGCCATGGCTGTGCAGCAAAGCATCACAGCCGTGGCATGATTACACCCCCGGCAAAGGGGGTAGTGGTTGGAAGGCGGTAAAAGCATGGCTCAACCGCAGGGTTTTACACACCCCCCCCCCCAACCTCACATGTGAGCAAGCCCTAAAAAAAGGTAAGCTGCAAATTTTACATTTTTATTAAAGTATGCTATGTGAATAGGAAGATGTAACAAATGTGGCTGTAAAAGTGCAAATATACTTTAAGGAAAGGTATGAGTGAGTGAGTGAGTAACTTGTATAGCGCTTAGGGTTGCCACCTCATCCCTTTAAACCCGAACACATATGAATTACACAGGTTCTGAGGCTAATTAAAGGCAGATAAGGCACCAAGTGAGTTTATTTACCACCTTAATCAGCTACAGAACCTGTGTAATTAATATGTGTTCGGGTTTAAAGGGATGAGGTGGCAACCCTAATAGCGCTGCAAATGCGAACTAAATCGCCTCAAGGTGCTTGGTATCCAGTGTCGTTGAGATCCTTCAGAAGAGGTGGGTCTTTAGTTTTTTTCTGAAGGCCCGATGGTTTTCTTCCATGCGGATGTTTGTGGGAAGTGCATTCCACAGCCTTGGTCCTTGGTATGTGTTGCACTAACAAACCTGCCTTATCGCAAAACGATTCTATGCATTACAGTGTGCTAGGTTAAAGTGAATGTAAACCCTCCATACACCCAGTGAAGTGAACAGCCTCAGATGATACACAGAGATGAAACCAATCTCCCTACATAGGTTTTACATGTATATCTGCTGTCTTCACATTTATATACTGCTTAGAAAGTTGAGATCATGTTAGGAGATTTTCTCTTCCTGGTTAACACAGAGTGTGATGTCTGGGCATACAGCCAAGATAGCTAACATTGCTGATTGGAGGAAAGGCCCACCCCTCCTCTCATCATTGACAGAGACTCTCAGAGGTGTTTTGTAATAGGACCTGCTCTCTGCTACTCTATTTTAGAAACCTCTTTTGACAAAAGATTCTGGCTGCTTTTGTCTAAAAAGTCAAAAAATATGTCAGGAGTTCTCAGGCTGATAACAGAGGAACGGTTTAGAAGAGAGCTATAAGACTTAGCTCATTGAAAAGAGATAACAAAATACTGCAGATATATGTGCCCAGCTCAAATTTCATGAATCGGGTTTACATCCACTTTAAGGTAGCCCATTCAGTTTGAATGAGCTGACAGCACACCTTAACACACCTCCCCCCCCCTTTTTTTTAAAACACAGCACACACCGCAATGCACGGTACATACATTATGGTGCGCTACCGTGCTGGTATGTTGGGGTGCCATTTAAAAATAAATGCCATTTACTGTGTTGCAATTTGGCTCAGCACGCTTTTTACTATCTGTGGTAACATGCTGTAAAATGTGCATTACTATAACACCCAAATTTGAATGGGCCCTAAGTGAAGGGCTAAAATCCTTATCCTGAAGTATATTTGCTTCAGACAGGGTGTAGGTTTTTTGATAATGTGATTTTTGTTGAATAGCAGGATCAAAGTTCAGATTGAAAATGATTTTCCCCTTACAGAAGGAATCATAGGAAGCATTATAAAGCCTAAACCCCCATCTTTTTTCTGAGAGTTAATTATTTTGAATTTATGTTGCTCTTTATGAATTGTGAGATTGGGGTGAATAAATTCAAGCAATAGATGCGTTTCCAATGAGTTGCGCCAGTCCAAATGGTATTTTAGGGCATGGCAGCCCACTTTTATTTAACCATTTCAGCCCCGAGCCTATTTTTCAAACTTGTTGATTAAGTTAACATAATTATTATTTTTTTTGCTTGAAAATTACTTAGAACCCCCAAACATATATATATATATATATATATATATATATATTTTTTTTTTCTAAGACCCTAGAATAAAATGGAGGTCATTGCAATACCTTTTGTCACACCGTATACAAAAAATACACTTTTTTGAATTAAAAAAATAAGACAACAGTAAAGTTAGCCCAATTTCTTTTTATATTGTGAAAGATGTTACGCCGAGTATATTGATACCCAACATGTCACGCTTTAACTCATGGAATGGCGACAAACTTTTACCCTTAAAAATCTCCATACGCGACATTTAAAAAAATTCGACAGGTTGCATGTTTTAACCGCTTGCCGACCGCGCCACACACTTATACGCCGGCAGAATAGCACGGCTGCGCAAAGCAACGTATATATACGTTGGTTTGAATTTCGCGCCGTGCGGGCGCACGCCCCTGCCGCAATCTCCGTGACCGTGCCCGCGGGACCCGCAGACTCGGTGTCCCGCGATCGTGTCACGGAGCTGCAGAACGGGGGATGCCTGTGTAAACAAGGCATCTCCCTGTTCTGCCTAGTGACAGGACACTGATCGTCTGCTCCCTGTCATCGGGAGCAGCGATCAGTGTTGTGTCAAGGTAGCCCAGCCTCCACACAGTTAGAATCACTCCCTAGGACACACTTAACCCCTTCCTCGCCCCCTAGTGGTTAACCCCTTCCCTGCCAGTGTCATTTACACAGTAATCAGTGCATTTGTATAGCACTGATCGCTGTATAAATGACAATGGTCTCAAAATAGCGTCAAAAGTGTCCGATGTGTCCGCCTTAATGTCGCAGTCACAATAAAAATCGCTGATCGCCACCATTACTAGTAAAAAGAAACATATTAATAAAAATGCCATAAAACTATCCCCTATTTTGTAGACACTATAACTTTTGCACAAACCAATCAATAAACGCTTTTTGCGATTTTTCTTTTTACCAAAAATATGTAGAAGAATACGTATCGGCCTAAACTGAGGGAAAAAAAAAAAATTTATATACTTTTTGGGGATATTTATTATAGCAAAAATTAAAAAATATTGATTTTTTTTCAAAATTATCGCTTTATTTTTGTTTATAACTCAAAAAATAAAAACCGCAGAGGTGATCAAATACCACCAAAATAAATCTCTATTTGTGGGAAAAAAAGGACAAACGTCGCACGACCGCGCAATTGTCAATTAAATCGACGCAGTGCCGAATCGCAAAAAGTGGCCCGGTAATTTGGCAGCCAAATCCTCCGGGGCTGAAGTGGTTAAATTACAGAAGAGGTCTAGGGCTAGAATTATTGCTCTCGCTCTACCGATCGCGATGATACCTCACATGTGTGGTTTGAACACCGTTTTCATATGTGGCCGCTACTCACGGATGCGTTCGCTTCTGCGCGCGAGCTCGGCGGGACGGGGCGCATTTAAAAAAAAATATTTTTTTTACCTTTTATTTTTACACTGTTCTTTTAAAAAAAAAAAATGTGTCACTTTTATTCCTATTACAAGGAATGTAATTATCCCTTGTAAAATAAAAAAAAGCATGACAGGACCTCTTAAATATGAGATCTGGGGTCAAAAAGACCTCAGATCTCATATTTACACAAAAATGCAATAAAAAACAAATAAAAACAAAAAAAACAAATAGAGTTTTGTTTGGAAAAACAATATATATATATATATATATATATATATATATATATATATATATATATATATATATATATATATATATATATATATATATATATATATTTTAGAGCTATGGGTGGAAGTGACGTTTTGATGTCGCTTCCGCCCTGCAATGGTATGGAGCTGGGTGGGGGCCATCTTCCCCTCACTCTGCTCCATACCACACTCAGGAGCGGACGCAATCGCCTCCGTCGTTTCCGGCAGCTCCGGTAAGCGGCGGAGGGCACCGGTAAGCTGCAGGAGGGGGGGCCTCTCCCGCTACCGATAAAAGTGATCTCACGGCAAATACGCCGCAGAGACCACTTTTATCTGAAAGCGGACCGCCCGCTGAAGAAGAGGATACCGGGGTTATGGTAGCTAGCTGCTGCCATGACAACAATATCCCTCTTCAAACAGCCAAGGTATAACGACGGCGGGTGGTCCGTAAGTGGTTAAAAAACAAAAAAGTTCACTTGCACATCAGTTGCCAACGCAGAGGTTTCTTCCACAACATTAACATGCATAAACGAAAATACAGAGCCACCTGGCTCACTTGTTGGCAGCACTGCTGCTCCTCTTACCAGTCCTTTTGACTGTCATCCAGCTATTCTGGAAAACTTTGCTCTCTAGCCTTCAGTCGCAGCGCCCTGCTGCACATCCCACCTATGGCCTAAGCTTTGGGGTTCTCCTGACACCCCCATAAGGAGCTGACCTGACTCCTGGAACCGAGACCTGTGATCTCCTGGCTTCGTCCTCTGATCACTCGATGAAACCTCTGTCTCGTGGCTTCTGGCTGGGCACTCTGACCCCTTGAGGAGATAGGGTTGCCACCTTTTCTTCAAGTCAAACCCGAAACACTTTAGCGGCACACAGCAATTTATTTTATAGTATAAACTACACATATATTTTGCTATTAAAATAGCATTTCTAATCATATGAAGTTAATAACAAGAGTCTCCCTTTACATCAGAGTCCACACAGTTCCCCTTTTACATCTGAATCCACAGAGTTCCCCTTTTACATCTGAACTTGCAGAGTTCCCATTCACTGTAAAGGGGGACTCTGCAGACTCTGATGTAAGGGAGAACTCTGGGGCCTCTAACATAAGGGATGCTCTGGGAACCCTGATTTGGGGGACTCTGAGAACTCTGATGTACGGAGAAGACTCTAATGTAAGGGGAAACACTGTGGCCTCTGGTGTAAAGGGGAACTCTGATGGAAGGGGTGCTCTGAGAATCCTGATTTGCCTTAGTGTACACACTCAGAGGCAGGAGAGAGAAGGGAGAGACATCAGTCACAGACAGGGATGAATGGTGAGCTCACTTGACCCTTGGCAGTCAGCACCTCTCATCCAGATGTAGCTGGACTTTACATTTCCGGACCCAACTTTCCTTTTCTGAGGCACAGCACCAGGAATTGGAGTGTGGGCAGATAAAGAGGGGTAGGGGTGGGGGGGGGGGGAAGAGGTGCAGATCGAGCTCTCTCTCCTCTCCCATCTGTGTGTGTGTTTGGGGGGTTTGTTAGTGCTGGCTTTGGGCAGTGTGAAAGAGAGTGTAACAGACACTCTCATCTTAGACAACTGCAGCCAGCAACCCTGCTGGGAAGCCATAGTCCAGTCTAAATAATGTGTCCGGGTCTCAGACAGTCTGAAAACCAGACACATGATTCCAAACCCGAACTGTCTGGGTGAGTCCTGGACATGTGGCAACCCTATGAGGAGAATTCTGTAGCCGTGTACACACGATTGGTTTCACCGATGAAAACAGTCCGATGGACTGTTTTCATCGGACGAACCGATCGTGTATGGGCCCCATCGGTCTTTTTTCCATCGGTGTGAAAAAATAGAACATGTTTTAAATTTTTCCGATGGAAAAAAAAACGATAGCAAATTCCGATCGTCTGTGTGGAACTCCATCGGATAAAAAACCCACGCATGCTCAGAATCAAGTCGACTAATGCTCAGAAGCATTGAACTTCATTTTTCTCGGCTTATCGAAGTGTTTTACGTCACAGCGTTTGGGACGGTAGGATTTTTGACTGATGGTGTGTAGGCAAGACTGATGGAAGTCAGCTTCATCAGATTTCCGATGGAAAAATCCATCGGATTAGAATCCATAGGAAATCTGATTGTGTGTACGAGGCTTAACTCATGGCTTCCGGCTGGGGACCCCCTGACCCTGGGTGAGACCTTCTATCTTCCACACTGGGAGCAGCTTCCAAACTGTAAGCTGTGTCCTAAATGGGAGCTCTGAGCAATTCTCAGACCTTAGTATATAATGACCTTGCACACCTGTGTAGTCAGTCAGGTTGCAGGCGTCTAGCAAAGCCCGGACACAGGATTGAATGTTCTGATGCAGAATGACAGAATCTGGAGAAAGCCAAAAACACAGCTTTCTCCCTGCAGAAATTATAGTTCTAAACCTCACATTAACCCTTAATGCGAATCCTGTCACACTTTCCTATATTCTTAAAGTAACAGAGCCTCCCTCTGTCACAGCCTCTATTCTGGAATTGACTGTTAACATTTTGAATATAGATTCACTTAACTACTGCAATAGCGTTTTAGTCGTTTAGCAATAACGTTTTAATTTAGTAATTGTCTTTTCGGGGATAATTCCGCGTTTGCGTTGGTTGGAATCTCTCGTGCTTAAACCACTGGAAAAAGTTTGCAAATGCATAAATAAGTCCATGGAGAAATTTCTGGCTCCTGGGCTGGGTATATCATTTCGTCATCATGATCTTGAAGGTGGGTTGCAGGGTTTGTAAAGGGATGATGGCGTCCATCTATCGCCTATTGGTCTCAATATATTTAATATGAACTTGCAAACATGCATTGAGTTGGCCGCGGTTTAGGGTGGTGTGGACGAGAGGGGAGCTCTGAGCCCCCCTCCCGTCGGTTGGGAGAATTGAGACAATTTAGCTTCATTGCTAATCAGCTCGAGTCTAAGTGGCTGGGTTGAGTATGGTTATGGATAAATATTTTGGTTTTGGAAGTTAAAGTGTTGGTGTTTGATTAAATAGTTTTGAAAACCAATAAATCAGGCCGTGGCCAATAATAATCCAAAATATATTATATCTATGCTTTGGTATAAATCTGTATATATAATGCAATATTTTGAATAAACTCAGATGTTTAAGTTATATTATGTTTTCCGGGTATTATTTACTCTATGCATGTTTGCTGTATGCGTGATGCATGTGATCCCATGGGGAATGAATGAAAGGGAGTAGCCTTTTAGGCTCACCTTTCCTCATGGGATCACTGTATCTGCAAGTGTTTAATTAAGATGATGTAGGTTGTCTAAAAAAAAAAAAAAAATTACAGTCTAGGCCAGGTTATGGCCGCAGGGCCAGGGAGGTGAAAAGATTCACTTAACTACTGCAATAGTGTTTTAGTCCAGGTCAGAAAGGATGTATTTCAGGAAACAAACTGTTTCCTTGGCAGCATAATATAAACCCAGGAAGAAAAATATACACTCCCTCATCCAGTAAAACCAAAGTGAAGATAAGAAAAGGAAAGCTTTTCGGGACTGACGTTGCTTAAATATTTCACACATTGATAAGATCTGAGAAAGGTTTAGACAAAAAGGGGTCCCGAGCAATTTGGGTCTGACTTTGATCCTTAAGGGGGTTGTTCCTAATAACCGCGTTGATAATATAGCTTGGAGTACGTGCTGGGAACTGGGATCAGCATGTGTTAATGCTGTTCTTCTCAAGTTAGTGGGACAAGTACTTTATGAACTGTCATTTGGTACGTGCGCCTCGTAGGGTCACGATTGTTGTACAGGCTTGGTAAACCGTAAATGATCAGAAAAATAAATAAGGTGAAAAAGACCAAATAAATGTATAAATAACATAAATAGTCCCAAATGGTGCAAATACCACTGGATTAAAACGAAGTGCCACAGTGTTGATAGTAGTTGAAGGTATTAACACCTTATGTGCTCCGACACCAATGATATCATGAAGCTTCGTACACACAATCATATTTTCTGCGGACAAAGCGTAGGACTTTTGTCCCAAGGGCGTTGGCCGTGAACTTGTATTACATACAAACGGCAAAGAGTTGGCCAACAAACACGAAACTACATGGCTTTTCAGCTCTTTAGCGCCACACTTTGGGCAACTTCTGCTAATGTTGTCTTATGGTTAGCATTGGTTCAGAGCATGCGTGTTTGTACTTTGAATTTTTTTCTGACGGACTTGTGTACACACAATCGGATAATCCGACACCACACATTTGTTGTGGGAAAATTTTAAAGCATGCTATTCCACATTTGTTGTCGAAAAATCTGACATCAATTGTCCGATGGAGCATACAAACGGTCGGATTATCCGACAACAGCCTGCCATCACACAATTCCGTCAGATAATCCGATTGTTTGTACAAACCTTAAGACTCTTACCAGAGCAAATGGACTCTTTATACAGAAAAGAGTCAAATGCGTTTGTATGTAAAGCTGGTCTCCTACTCAGGATTTGGAAGGCTCAACTGGATCCCGCTGCAACCTCATGTGTGTTATAATTTTTGGTACAATTTTTATAGAGGCCCCGACTAGGGTTGTGCCAGCAGCTTTATAGTCTTTACAGTGCGATTTCACTGTTCATATTTTATTCATTGCTATTAGATGGCAAGCATACACCTAACCCAAATACCCTTAGAATATGAAATTCATTTAATTTTGCTTCAAACGGTTAAAAGGAATTTTGCTTCATAGGGTTGAAAGGTTTGCACTGCTAACCTAGCATGTTTATGGGAATGGTTGTGGGAAGGAGATGAGCCGCTTAGGTTGCAGGTTTTTCTAATTTACCTAAATATGAGAATAGTCATTTTGGATGACTGCTATTTTATGTCTGTGAGTAATTTCATACACTAGAGCAGTGGACTTTATTATCCTGTATGGAGTGTATACGAAACCTGTGATCTTTTTTTTTTTTCAGGTTTGATGGAGACTGTGCACCAAATGGCTACTTTACAGTAAACTTTACTGTTCCAGTGTTCACTCCATCTACCTGGCTCCAGTTCTCTTAAATGCTTAACTCAGAAATAAGGTTAGTTGTAGTTTCTACAACTAAACTCATTCCTGAGTGAAACACATCAGAAGGAGTGAGACGGGCAGATGGAGCGAACACTGGAGCAATAAAATTGCATCCGAAGTGGGCTTTTTGTGTGAGGTCTCCATTTCTTGGCATATTGGATATTAAAGCATCAGTGGACAAGCTGAGGAGATAGCTTGCGCTCAAGGTCTGGGTGAGACATGCAGGGAGCCTGAAAAATAGCATTTTCTTTGGTAGAGTCCCTCTAGAGTTATTTTAGCAGAAGAATTTTACTTTATATATGTCCTTTTGCTCTATAGTAAGGCCATAGTCGTAGCCCCTGAGACCCCAGTTCCTGCAATACTAGACCTTACAATTTGAGAAAACAAATCTGGTATAAAATACTGGGCATTTTATGATCCATTGTCCCTTCTGTTTAACATGAAAAAATGTAGACAGCATGGTGCCCAAGTGGTATACAATAGTGTCTTGTAGATTTGCTTTTTCTAGTTTTCTACCAGGGACATTATCTGGATGGAGAAGACAAATGTACTCATTCCTTTTGTGTGTTTCCTCCAGGTGGTTAAAACCCCATCCCCAAAGTCCATAATTGCTCTGATAGGTTAAAGGGCTTCTACTTAAACTTGGCATGAGTGTATATGTGTGCCTCTTTGACTATGGTAGGATAAGTGGAGCTGCAGAATACACTGTGGCTTTAAATGAAAAAAAAAAAAAATTAAAATGGAGACTACAAGAAAATACATAAAATGAGCACAATTACAATATCCTTGAACGATTTCTATGTTGTCCCCTTAACTGTTCTGCATAGACATCTTCTCAGCACATTTGATGCCTTTATTATCTACTCTTCTTTTTTTTCGCATAAGAAGACTAACATCAATTCCATGGAACCGTGAATGGAAACACGGTGTCCCTATCTGTAAAGACATCCGTGCAGAAAGCTGTGTTCCTGTTCTCCTCATTTGATTTACATCTGGTCTAGGCTGATGTTGGATCAAACAGTAAAATGCAAGCATCATATTAAAATCTGATGGCAGCTGTAATACTTTTAGCTTAATGTCATTCATCAGCAAACACTCATCATAGAATGCAAAAAATGGACTAAAACAAGAAAAATTATACTTTTTCTGCCCTAAATATTGAAAATGGTGAAAATTTAGAAAATAATTTATTAAAGTGGAGGTCCACACAAAAAGTGAACCTCCGCTTTTCGGAACCCTCCCCCCCTCCGGTGTCACATTTGGCACCTTTCAGGGGGTGCAGATACCTGTCTAATACAGGTATTTGTACCCACGTCCGGGAACAGATTCCCGCGGGAGTCACGCCCCTTCGCGTCACCCCCCGCTATCTTCTGGGAAACACACTAGACCCAGGGGACATTGGGGACCAGTGAGGGCGCTCCGCGCGGCTCGCACATGCGCAGTAGGGAAACGGGCAGTGAAGCCACAACGCTTTACTTCCTGATTCCCTCACCGAGGATATCGGCGGGGCAGTCGAGAGACGAGCAGTTGCTCGGCCTTGGCTGCCGACATCACGGGCGCACTAGACAGGTAAGTGTCCATTTCTTAAAAGTCAGCAGCTGCAGTATTTGTAGCTGAAAAAAATTTGGGTGGACCTCCGCTTTAAATCACCAATGAATGACTTTTAAAGATAGAACACTGACCTAAAGTTTTTCTATCAATTCTAAAACATGGGAGCTGTTTAGACCTTTAAAACTTTAGTTAACGCTTATAGGATGAATAACTGTCAGTGTTATAATAGCAATCTGTGCCCCAGTTATATATCTTTACTTCCAATCCCTTGATTCCCACCAGCTGGCCTCCTCCTCAGCCTTCCTGACTTGCAAGACCTGCATATGGTATGTTATGTACAGCAGGGCTTGACAAATTTGCTTGGAATCTAGGAGCCAGCTAAAAAAGTTAGGAGCCAGGTTTTTTTTTTTTAACGACCAATGCGCGCAGAAGTGAACGCATACGCGAGTAGCGCCCGTATATGAAAGCAGTGTTTAAACCACACATGTGAGGTATCGCCACGATTGGTAGAGCGAGAGCAATAATTCTAGCCCTAGACATCCTCTGTAACTCAAAACATGCAACCTGTAGAATTTTTTAAATGTCGCCTATGGAGATTTGTCGCCATTCCACGAGCGGACACAATTTTGAAGCGTGACATGTTGGGTATCAATCTTACTCAGCGTAACATTATCTTTCACAATATAAAAAAAAATTCGGCTAACTTTACTGTTGTCTTATTTTTTAATTTAAAAAAGTGTATTTTTTTCCTCAAAAAAGTGCGCTTGTAAGACCGCTGCGCAAATACGGTGTGACAAAGTATTGCAACGACCGCCATTTTATTCTCTAGGGTGTTATAATAAAAAATATATATAATGTTTGGGGGTTAACTTCTAAGTAAAGGGAAGGAGATGGGCGGGCAGTGAAACAGGCAAGCATTGCTGGTTGACTTGTCATACCAACGGCCACCACAAGATGGCGCCAGATTACAGAATGAAGCCTAGGCCTGCAGAAGGCCGAAAAGCCGCGGCCTAAATTAACGGCCGGCGCGGCCCGACGAGATCACGCGATCGCGGAAGGGGGGCGCACGGAGATACAGGTAACCTCAGCTGTGCTGCCCCATGCGCCAGGTCGCTAATTCTAGTCGCATTTGCGACCTAGCGCCCGGGGATTGTCGAGCCCTGATGTACAGGCATACCCCACTTTAAGTACACACCCTTTACATACACTCGCGAGTAAAGTGTATGTAAAGTGCCTCACAAGTACTGTACAGACATTTTGCAGTAGAAAGAGCTGAAGCTCCGAGAGCATAGCCCGCCCTGTTCCAGTGTGCCCCTGATACCTCCACTACAGCCTCTGAGACCTCAACTACAGCTCCTGACACCCCCACTACAGCCCCTGACCCCCCACTACACCCTAGATATGAAAAAAGGGATTGTTTCACTTTAAGTACACTTTCGTTTTACATACATGCTCTGGTCTCATTGTGTACTTAAAAGTGGGGTATGCCTGTATGTACTCGGGTGCTTTATCACCTGTTGAAGCCTGGCTACACATCAATCACAGGGCTCCTGGGTGCACGCTCTGTGAGCCACGCAGGAGCCTCTAATGTACAGGTATGTTAACCCGCGTTGGCTCTGCTTCGCATAGGCCATTTATTTATGGTCTGCGGGCATACAGGAAGTGGTTACTATACACTAATTGGGATTTTTGTTATACCAAAGACATACATTTTGACCTAAATTTATGAAGAAATTTGATTTTATTGGATAACAAAGTAGATTAAAAATGTTCATTCTTTTTGTGTTTATTTACCAACAAATAAAAAACCTAGTGGGGATTAGGGATGAGCTTCGTGTTCGAGTCGAACATACGTTCGACTCGAACATCGGCTGTTCGATCGTTCGACGAAGATCGAACGATTTGGGCCGTTCGCGCCAAATTCGAGTGACGCGAACGGCCCACAATGCACTACGCCATCACAGTGTCATCCAGGCGCTGTGATTGGCCAAGCATGCACTGTGACCCCGCATGCTTGGCCAATCACAGCGCCGGCAGCAAGGAGAGCAATGATTGGCCACAGGCAGGATGCCTGTGGCCAATTATTGCTGAGGGGGTTTAGTACACGCCCCACACTATAAAAGGCCGCCAGCGCGGCGGCCTTGTGTAGTGTGTTCCGGAGCAGGGAAAGAGAAGCATAGGCAGGGACAGTGTCATTTTTTTTCCTTTACTAATCCTGGATTCCTTGTGTTTAGGGACAAATAAGGATAGGTAGGGAGATTGTCAGTGTGTTATTCTGTGCTAAACCTTGTTTGTAGGGACAGAGAGGTACAGTGAGGGAAAGTGTCAGTGTGCTATTCTGTTCTAAACCAATCTTGCTGAACCATATTTGAAATCCTTGAGTTTAGGGACAGAGAAGGACACTCGTGGAAACTATCAGTGTGCTATTCTGTGCTAAATCTTGTTTGTAGGGACAGAGAAGGACAGTGAGTGAAACTGACAGTGTGCTATTCTGTTCTAAACCAATCTTGCTGAACCATATTTGAAATCCTTGAGTTTAGGGACAGAGAGGTACAGTGAGGGAAAGTGTCAGTGAGCTATTCTGTTCTAAACCAATCTTGCTGAAGCATATTGCAAATCCTTGTGTTTAGGGACAGAGAAGGATAGGCAGGGGACAGTGTCAGTGTCATTGTTGCTAAGCCTCCTGCACAGTATACACCTGAAGGTAGCCCTTATTGCTCTTTTTCCCATCTCCCTGCAGGCCATCCATTAAAATGTCTGGAAGGCAAACAAGGAGAGGCAGACAGTCAGGAGGCAAAAAAAGAGGGCAAGCAGGCTCTGTGTCTGGGGGCAACAGTGCTGGTCGTGGACGCGGTGCATTGTCATCAGCACATGGCCATGGGACACGCTTGTCCTTCTTTTCGGCAGCTGGACATGTTGAGCCACATCATGCCGAAGACTTGGTAGAGTGGATGACCAAGCCCACCTCATCCTCCTCATCCTCTCTCACCCAGGCTCAGGGTACTGGCAAAGCAGCTGCCAAAGCGTCCTCTTCTCTGGTATCATTATCTTCATTAGTCAATCCTTCCCTAGACCCACCATGTCCTCCTCCTGAGGAGTCCCCCGAACTGTTTGAGCACAGTGTTGGGTACATGCTCCAGGAGGATGCCCAGCGTTTCGAAGGATCTGATGATGATACCCAGATAGAGGAAGGCAGTAGCGTGAGAGCAGAGAGAGGGGATGCTCAAGAAGGACACCAATCTGGCAGTCATGCTCCAGCAGCTGCAGCATACTGCCAGATTGGCTCCAGTGATGAGGAGGGAGGGGATGATGAGGTCACTGACTCCACGTGGGTGCCTAATAGGAGAGAGGAGGAGGAGGAGGATGAGGAGGAGGCACATCTCCAACGAGGCAGGATGCCCTTGGGTGGCCAGCGTATGGGCAGCACACCGACGGAATCACACCGCAGAGCTCCGCCTGTGCAGGGCGCTGCCTCTGCCCGTCATTCAAAAAGTTCTTTGGTGTGGGCCTTTTTTGAGGCGAGTGCATCAGATCGCACAGCTGCTGTTTGCAACATATGTCTCAAGCGTATATCGCGTGGCCAAAACATCAGCCGCTTGGGCACCACATGCTTGATCAGACATATGTTGACCTGCCATGCAGCTCGTTGGCAAGCCTACCTTAAAGACCCACACCAAAGAACAAAGCGGACCTCTCCTTGCACCGCATCAGCTGGGATCTCCAACCCCACTATACCTTCAGTCCTCTCTGAAACCTGCACTGAGAGGAATGAAGGTGTAGAATTAGGTGTGTCACAGCCAAGTACTTGCGGCCACTCTGCTAGCAGTACACCGACGTCCGATTCTAGCAGGCAAATTTCCCTGCCCCAGCTGCTGGACCGTCGAAAGAAGTTCACTCCCAGCCATCCACATGCCCAGCGGTTGAATGCTAGCTTGGCTAAATTGCTAGCGCTTCAACTGCTGCCTTTTCAGTTGGTAGACTCGGCCCCCTTCCGTGAGTTTGTGCAATGTGCGGTTCCTCAGTGGCAGGTTCCCAAACGCCACTTTTTCTCACGGAAGGCGATTCCGGCTCTCTACAGGCATGTGGAAGGCAATGTCTTGGCCTCGCTGGACAGGGCGGTCAGCGGTAAGGTGCATATTACCGCTGACTCATGGTCCAGCAGGCATGGACAGGGACGTTACCTTTCTTTCACGGCCCATTGGGTCACTCTTTTGGCAGCTGGGAAGGATGCAGGACAAGGTGCAGTAGTGTTGGAGGTTGTTCCGCCGCCACGCCTCCAAAATGCTACTACTGGTTGTGACACACCTCTCTCCTCCACCCCCTCCTCTTCTTCTTCCTCCATGGCCTCTTCCTGTGGTTTGTCCTCGGAACCAGCGGTGCTCCGTAGGCGTTCAAGGGGCTACGCAAGTACGCAGGCAAAAAGATGCCATGCCGTGCTTGCGCTGGTGTGTTTGGGGGACAGGAGCCACACTGGGGCAGAGGTCCTGTCTGCTCTGCAGGGGCAGGCCGAGAGGTGGTTGACGCCACGCCAGCTTAAGCCAGGAATGGTGGATTGCGACAATGGCACCAACCTCCTCTCCGCCCTCCGACAGGGACAACTGACCCATGTGCCCTGTATGGCTCACGTCCTTAACCTGGTGGTGCAGCGGTTCTTGGGCAGGTACCCGGGCTTACAGGATGTCCTGAGGCAGGCCAGGAAAGTCTGTGTGCATTTCCGCAGATCTTATAATGCCAGTGCTCGCCTGGCTGAGCTGCAAAAGGAGTTGAACCTGCCCAAGAACCGCCTTATATGTGACATGCCCACCAGGTGGAACTCAACGTTGGCCATGCTGCAGCGGCTGCACACGCAGCAGAGGGCCATCAATGAGTACCTGTGCGACTACGGCACCAGGACAGGGTCAGGGGAGCTCGGGTTTTTTTCACCACGCCAGTGGGGCATGATCAGGGATGCATGCACTGTCCTGGCACCATTTGAGGAGGCCACGAGGATGGTGAGCAGTGACAGTGCATGCATCAGTGACACTGTACCTCTTGTCCACCTGTTGGAGCACACGCTGCGTGGAATAATGGACAGGGCACTTGAGGCAGAACAGAGGCAGGAAGAGGAGGACTTCCTTGCCTCTCAAGGCCCCCTTTACCCAGACAGTGTTCCTTCTGTCCCACCCATCGCACAGGAAGAGGAGGAGGAGGAGGAGGATTGTGTCAGCATGGAGGTGGAGGCTGGCACTCAGCATCATCAGCAGCAGTCTTTTAGGGATGATTTACAGTCCCAAGAAACCAGTGGACTTGTACGTGGCTGGGAGGAGGTGGCTGCGGATCATGTCGTCCTTAGTGACCCAGAGGACTCCGGACTGAATGCCTCAGCTAACCTACGCTGCATGGCCTCCCTGATCCTGCAAAGTCTGCGGAAGGATCCTCGTATTCTTCGGATCAAGGAGAGGGACCATTACTGGCTGGCCACTCTCCTTGATCCACGGTACAAGGGTAAGGTTGCGGACCTTATGTTACCGTCGCAGAGGGAGCAGAGGATGAGACAACTCCGGGAGGCCTTGCAGAAAGGTCTGTGCAACGCGTTCCCAGAGACTGGGAGGTTACAAACTCCTGGTCCTGGACAACGAGTTGCTGAGGCTTTGGGCAGTCAAAGAAGGAGCGGTGGGGAAGGTGGCCGTCTGACCGATGCGTTCAGACAATTCTTTAGTCCACAGCCCCAAAGTATGATCGGTTCCAGCAACCATCGCCAGCGTCTGATATACATGGTGCAGGAATACCTAGAGGCAAGGTCAGACTTGGACACCTTCCCCACCGAAAATCCTCTGGCTTACTGGGTCTTGAGGATGGATCACTGGCCAGAGCTTGCACAGTATGCAATTGAGCTACTGGCCTGTCCTGCATCCAGCGTTCTTTCAGAACGCACATTCAGTGCTGCTGGAGGATTTGTCACGGATCACAGGGTGCGCCTGTCCACCGACTCGGTTGATCGACTGACTTTAATCAAGATGAACCAGTCTTGGATCACCACCAGCTACCACACACCTGATGATGATATAACAGACTAATTGATTTTAAAATGTCACATCCCTTCAAGACTGATGCTGATGCTGAGTGCCTGTGCTGTTATGTTGACTGGCTATCCTCCTCCTCCTCCTCAATGATACGATTAATGATGATAGCTTGGAAGATCATTTTGGTTTATGGGTGACGCCACCAGTGGCTAAGGCCCAATTTTTCAGCCCCTGTTTAACAGGGGCGTGTAATTACAATTTTTGATCTAATAATTCACAGCAGGGCCCATTGCTGCGCCCACCAAGAGTAACTGTCAGGCCTTACAGTGTTGTGGCACCAGCACCACCATCACCACCACCACCACCACCAAAGGCCCAATTTTTCAGCCCCTGTTCAACAGGGGCATGCAATTATAATTATTGATCTAATAATTCACAGCAGGGCCCATTGCTGCGCCCACCAAGAGTAACTGTCAGGCCTTACAGTGTTGTGTCAACACCACCACCACCACCACCAAAGGCCCAATTTTTCAGCCCCTGTTCAACAGGGGCATGCAATTATAATTATTGATCTAATAATTCACAGCAGGGCCCATTGCTGCGCCCACCAAGAGTAACTGTCAGGCCTTACAGTGTTGTGGCACCAGCACCACCATCAAAGGCCCAATTTTTACTACCACTGATCAACAATTATATGTTATTACAATTCCTGATATAATAGTTGACAGCAGGGCGTTCCAGCACCCACCAAGAGTAACTGTGAGTGCTTACAGTGTTGTGCCAACACCAACACCTAAGGGGCCAATTTCTGCAGAGTATATATGGCAGGTCCCTACTTTCAAACATCCAACTTACAAACGACTACTACTTGCAAACGGAAGAAGACAACAGGAAGTGAGAGGAAATCTACCCCTTGGAAGGAAAATTCTCTCCTGTAAGAATTAATATGGGAGAAAGGTGTCTCCTCTCTACTGATGCTTTATCACCAATCCTTGTTTCAATAAAAACACCACATTTCAAAAACAGTTGTCATTGGGACGCAAAGTGAGGTGAAATGTTCTGAACAGGGGCACAGACAGCAAAACAAATGTTACAGGGGTGATAACCCTTCCCTATGTTTTCCAAAAAGCTTAAAAATAGGTATTTGGGCTGGAGCTACACTTAAACAATGTAGCTGTTCAAAATTACAAACAGATTCTACATAAGAACAAACCTACAATCCCTGTCTTGTATGCACCGCCTGTATACGGCTGTTCAGAGTATATAGGGCCTTTTTTATTTTGTGTGCGGGGTTCCCCTTAATATCCATACAAGACCCAAAGGGGCTGGTAATGGGCTGGGGTAGGGGGGGGGGGGGGGGTTGATGGGGTAGCTATGCCATTTTTCTTAAAGATTTTCATCCATATTACCGGGACCAGACATTACATTAAAGCCGCAAGCAGTTTTAAATGGCTTTTTTTTCCTTTAGAAATGTTATTTTGTGCAGGGACAGTTCTAAACACGGGAAACACGTGGCACTTCACAGGCATACTTTAGACACCCCCCAGGTACAATATTTAAAGGAATATTTGACTTTTTTTTTTTCACTTTATGCATCATTAAAATGACTGCTCCCGGAAAACGTCCGTTTTTAAAACTTCTTTTTGCATTGATACATGTCCCCTGGTGCAGAACCCGGGTTCCCAAACTCTGTTTAGGACAATAACATGGATAATAGTCGTTATAATTAGCACTTTAGAATCCGAACGTTCGCATCCATTGTATTTAATAGGGTTCTAATGTTCGTGCGAACTTTCGGTCCGTTCGCGGGTTCTGGTGCGAACCGAACCCGGGGGTGTTCGGCTCATCACTAGTGGGGATCAAATACGACCAAAAGAAAGCTCTACTTGCGTGAAAAAAAATTATATAAAATTTCTCAGAGGTCAAGTTGATCTTTAAGCCCTCGTTCACACTAAACGTGGTTTGAAATCGTGCAAGTTCGATTTCAAACCCGGATTTCAGTGCGAGTTTGGGGGTGATTTGCACAGCTGTCTATTGAAATCGCCTCCGAAGTCCTCAAAACGAGTGCAGGAACTACCTTTGTTAATCGGTGCAACGTCGCTGGTGACGGGGACGTTGCCGGCAATAGGCTGCGATTTGACATGTCAAATTGCGTCGATGTGAATGGGGGCTAAATGAATGTCATTTTTAATTTTTCTCACACGTGTTAAATAACGCTTTGATATCAAATATCAAAGCGTTATTTTATCACGTGTGAGAACAGTTAAATATGACATTTAAAAATCAACTTAAAGTGTATGTATGGGCAAAAAACATCTGTGTATATATAGTGTGTGTGTATATGTGTATTCAGTGGCGGCCGGTGCCTAATATATTGAGGTGGGCATACTAACACTAAAATCCCCTCCCCTCCACGTGGGATACGGCCGGGAATGCAGTGATTGCACCCCACGGAGATGGCGTGAATGCAGCGATCTAAACCCCACGCCACCCTTGGGAGATGGGCGGGACGGTGGCGATCAGGGTATTACCTTTGTAGTCAGGGGGAATAAAGAGACGTTGATTCTTCTCCTGGGCGAACAGGAAGTGTGTCCTGAGACCCTAATGGCCAGGGAGTCAGTCATAAGATGTATATATGTATGTGTATATGTATATATAGGGAACTGAAACTGAACACACAGCTGACGCGTTTCACACTAATACTTAGTGCTTAATCATAGGTTACACTCACATATAGTCCACAACTGTATAGAGCAGTCAGTTGCATACAGCTTGGATTCTCCTCACTCCCCATCCAGCACAACCAAAGCACTGTGGGTGACGAAACAATTGTGGGCTATACACCTAAACGCTTATTTGTTTTTAGTCTAATATATCTGCGCAATGATGATGTCCTATTTCTTTTGAGAATGGCGGCATGTGAAAAATCGTGGCTTGAATTGTCCAGCGCATGTGGAGATCACCAGAAACTCTCATGTTACTATTTGGATATCGTTCCTTGAATCAAATCAATCAAGATAGGTGTCTGTGTTTTCCCTATTTAGGCACTTATTCATTAACTTTGGCAGTATTTTGATTCACTTTATGGTGGTGGAAAACTCTTTGTCAATATATTTTAAATATCACAATTATTTGGTGACATTTACTTATTTATTAGTAGGATTGTTGGAGCACTGTGCAATATTAGGAGGTTGATTTTAGCGCATTATTAATTTCATATTTAGCACTTTTTTGTGACATCAGTACACATTTTAAATAATTGCAGCAATTATCATTTAATTATCTTTTAATATTTCACATTTTATATTTTTATATTCACATCAGCGCTTTAGTAACATTTTTACAAAGACAAGTGTGTCTTGCCTACAGTCAAACATGGTGGTGGGAGTGTCATGGTCTGGGGCTGCATGAGTGCTGCCGGCACTACGGTTCATTAAAGGGGAACCATGCATGCCAACATGTACTGTGACATACTGAAGCAGAGCATGATCCCATCCCTTTGGAGACTGGGCCCCAGGGCAGTATTCCAACATAACGACCCCAAACATACCTCCAAGACGACCACTGCCTTGCTAAAGAAGCTGAGGGTAAAGGTGATGGACTGGCCAAGCATGTGTAGCGGTGCCCCCATAGGAGCTGCTGAGTGTAGGGGCCCACCTGTCACCATGCCCGATCCGGCATTCACTTCCCAGATACTCCAAGACAATGAACAGCCTGTTGGCTTAGTGAAAAAAGAAACCTTGCGCCAAGCAATAAAAAATATACTAATACCTTTTGTACAAAGCTGCTCCCCAAAAAAAACTGTGAACCTGTCACCGTGCAAGTGAAACAAAATTCAGGGATAGGGGGCGCTGAGTGGTTATTTCTTATATGTCATATACCATAAAATAAAGTGGATATGTGCATAACGTGCAATATTTCCTTATATCAAACAGATATCATACATGAAGTGAAGATATACATAAAGTGCAATGAGAAAAAAGCATATATAAATTGGTAGGGACCAAAAAACATTAATCAAATCATATTTTATAAGTCCATATTTCCAATGATGTGTCTTGATTAGTAGACCCACACCGAAAGCAAAAGGGAATTCCTTCACCATATATATGGAATCCACCCAATGTGCTCTAAATTGAAAGCTGTTCACCAGATGGATGTGACCTCTTTATTTAAAAAGAAGGTCTAATGCGCTTTTGGGAACTCCTGGATAGGATGCCCTAGGTTACCAGATGACTCCTCTGTAATGTGACCTCCTCTCCACCAAAATATCCCATATGGAATAAACAAAGGGACACTACATAGCGCAATACTGTTGGTCTATTTAAAATCATACATAAAACATGAAGGTTGTCCGCTTACATTTATGCACACATAGCCTTAGCCTGGCACTGAAAGCCTGCAGAGATTGTGTTATGGAGCCGCTTGCCGCTGGGCTCACGTCCAGGGCCGGCATGCGTTCCACTCGGGCATGGGAGAAAACTGGAAGCTGGGCCCCAGGAGTGATGTGACCGGAAGCGCCTCAACATTTGTTTCTGTTGGCTTTGTTTGGTTGTTTTATTGAGGGAATTTAACTTGGATGGGGTATGGGAAATATGGGATGCCCAGTAGAATAATAGCAACTCCTCATGCACAACACTTGTTTGCAGACTATTGCTCTCTCTCTCTCGCTCTCTCTCTCTAGAAGCAGCTAGAACATGGTTGGGCCTGACACTGGCTCAGCCAGGCCTTAGGAATGACCCTTTGCAGGCAGGGACCACGGGCCCCTATAGTGTAGCGGAAAATACAGAAAGTCTTCTTAGTGCTACCTGTCCTTACAGATGGACTACTGCTCCAAGTCAGCCCTCTTCAGGCCCTACCAACCCTCCTGGCTGCAGCTGCCCCACTTCACTGCCCGCAACATCACAGTCCACACTACTGGCTCTGCACCCATCCCAGACTGCACACTCCCTGTCCTCTCATGCGTGCCTCCCCAGTCCTCCTGACTGTGCATGTCACTCACTTGCCCTCCTGGCTGCAACCAATGGTTCCCTCCTGAAGACTTGCCTGGCAGTACTAGCTCCTGCTGTCCTCTCTGACTCCTCCTGTGCCTTCTGTTCATATCCTTCATAAGTTCTTGAAAGCTCTGTCCTGCACCCGAGTCCCAGGCCCAGGGTTAAACCCCCCCCACAGACTGGGGTTCTCCCTCAAAGGCCCCGACAGGCCTAGTACTCCATCCTCAGTTCTTCCACCTGACAACTCCTGGCTGATCTGACCCTGGGTATTTCAAAGAGGCCTTCCCCCTGCCAATCCTAGTTGGGAATTGGTCAGGGTTCCCTGAGACACCCCAGACAGATCCACCCCTCTTTCCCTCCTCCTCTTCTAGGATCCTCTAGAAGAAAGAGGGAGATGACAGTGAAGTGATGCTTTGTGTGCTTTGTTCATCATATTTAGATCGGAGCAGTAATCCAGTGTGAAACATTACCTCATTCAGGAGCTTTCTGTAATAAAGACCCGTCACTGCTGCTCTCTCCTTGTGCAGAGGGACTTGTGTTGTCTCCGCCCCTTTGTTGTAGCTTTCTGCAGGCAGCCTGTAGTGGGTGTAACCTGCTGTGTCTCTCCCACAGCTCTGCTACTTTCACAAGCTAATATCTGGGTTTATAAAAGGTATTTTTGTGCACACAAAATGGATTTATACCTTTTTTTATTTTATTTTTTATTTACAGTATATGTAGCCAAGTGCTGGCAATATCGCTTTTGCCATCATGGGACATTCCTTAATGAAGATTGCATTGAGCTTTGTTCCCTCTAGTGTCCAGCATGGGGATTATGACATAATTTCCTGACTGCAGAGAGAGAAACAACTACTGAAAGCAGGGGATTGTGGGACATGTAGTCCAGAGACCAGAGACTCCAATGGATCTAATGCTGCTGCAAACTACAAGTTTCAGCTGGCTAGAGAGAGAATTCAGGAGGAGAAAGTAAATAAAATGGCCTGGGGAGGTACTCACTCTCTAGGAACTTGAGGCCTGCAGCTACAGGAGAGATAGGCTAGGCTCCCCTGGTTGGTGTGATAGGGTGTCACGGTTTGGAGGGTGCGGATAGCTTTTTTTCCACAAGTGAGCTTTATTCCTGGGGGCAGATCCGCAGCTACCAACTTTTTATCGGCAGAGCGGCTATCCACAATCTCTCTCATGTTCGCCCACACAGATGCTGCTAAATCCCTGGGTTATCAGTTGCATGGCCAGGCACCTTTAACTGGTTGCATATCCTTCAAGAGCCTGAATTTCACTACTAAGTATTGTTATACATGTAGCGCTACCCCCGTAAGGGCCGCTGAAAGATGACTGTGCCCAAAGTTTATGATGCCGCGTACACACGATCGTTTTTCATGACATTAAAAATGCCATTTTTAAAAATGGGCATTAAAAACGATCGTGTGTAGGCTCCAGAGCATTTTTAACGACGTGAAAAATGGCCTAAAAAAATTAGAACCTGCTCTATTTTTTCACGTTGTTTTTCACGTCGTTTTTTTTAACGTCATGAAAAACGGTAGTGTGTATGCTTTTACGAGGGGAAAAAAAAACGCACATGCTCAGAATCAAGTATGAGACGAGCGCTCGTTCTGGTAAAACTAGCGTTTGTAATGGAGATAGCACATTCGTCACGCTGTAAAGGACTGAAAAGCACGAGGCTGAAAAGCGCGAATCGTCGCTCAACAAACTTTACTAACATGAAGGGTGGCGCCATCCGAATGGAACTTCCCCTTTATAGTGCCGTCGTATGTGTTGTACGTCGCTGCGCTTTGCTCAAGCGTTTTTTTAAATGAACAAGGCAGGCTTGAGAGGAAACATGAAAAATCACGTCGAGAAAAACGTCGTTTTTTTAAATGATATTAAAAACGATAGTGTATACGCGGCATGACAGTTAAACCTTGGTTGAAGAGTAACTTGGTTTGAGAGTGTTTTGCAAGACAAGCAATTTTTTTACTTGATATACAAGCAATGTCTTGATATAAGAGTAGCGTCATGTCACAACTGAGTAAAAAAGAGAAGAGAGGTGCCTCTAAGTGTAGCAATATGGTTTTATAGGTCAGGATTCTAAAGTATGTATATAAATGGTTGATGTGGCAACATAGACATTTTAATTTTAGCCAAATTTTATACATTATGTCAGTGATACTGTATTTAGGCATGTAGGGCTACCGCTGAGACTGCATCACTTGGCCAAGGCCTATGTGGTCTTACCATAAATCAGATTTTGGCAGGACTTCTACTATTTACACAATAAAATGCACTGTAAAACTTTCCAACCAAGTTAGTGAATTTTAAATTCTTATAATTTACATTGGTTCTAAAGGCTGAAGGCATGTAGGCAGGCTTTAGGCAGCTGCTTACAAAGGGAATGCACCATGTTAGTAAGCTAGCTAGTCTGCCCAGGTTAGGGAAGGTTTAATGCTAGTTCTGCGATTCCTACTCTTTCTGGGCTCTGCCTCTTTTTCCCTGTCCTGTTATAAAAGAGGGACGGACATAAAGATGTATAGCGCACTCACCCCAGGCTTTACCTGCTTTTCTTTATTTGGCTCCTCTGCAGGAAAGACTGAGGCACACCGCACTACATGCCCCGTACCCTCCTGGATGAGGAGGTTGAGCGGTGTTAGTTTTCTCGGGCCTGCCTGCGGCTAGTGTTTGAATCCTCCCGAGCTGATCTCACCTCTGGCTTGGCCAGAGACAAGTCCTTAATTCTCCCCAGTAAAGCCATTGTCCACACCAACTGAAAGTCCAACTTCTGTATTTATTTCACATGGATAATATATAGTCCCTTTAAGAGCAGACAGGTTGAGACGCGACACCGGTCAGATAAGGTGGGAGAGAGGTCCAGGCACAAACTCAAATCTTGGTTCTCTTACTGTTCTGATATGCACGGACAGGTTTGGCGTACGATCTTTATCACAGACCTAATGAATATGAAAGTCACTACCACTGACTTGTTGAAGATGGTCACTGCCACTGACCGGATGAATAGGGCCTTGCCCTATTTGGTCACTGCCACTGACCTGGTGTGCGTAGAGTCACTGCCACTATGACCTACAGAACATGCACTGCCTTCTTGGAGAACTTGGCCTATGTCAAAGAGAAAAACATCCCTCCGGAGAGTTACCAGAGGCCCTCACTGTCACCATGACTCTGCGCTGCGTCTTCAGAAAGGGTCACCTCCCTGGCCTCCTCGATCCAAGATACGGGTCCCCTCTCAAAGCAGTACCCTGGGCGCTCTCGATCCTTAGCGGACCCCAGCCGAAGGTTGCTGGGCCCCGGGCCTCCTATTTAGTACCTCACCCCAGACTGAAGGTGTCTGGGATGGAACAGCAACTCCGCCTCCGGGTCTAGGGCACCTGGAGGCAACACACATGCCCAGGCCTCAGGGCCTAGGGCACCCGGAGGCGACACACACACACCCAGGCCTAAGGTGCCTGGGCGTGACCGACGACCCCTCTGGAAGATGGCCGTCCCTTTTTATACCCTCTCCCGACAGGCACAGCAGGTTCCCCGCCCCGCCGCACTGCTGTCAAGAGGGGAGACAACCCTGTACCGTGGTTCAACCCGGGCCTATGGCAACAGCGCCACCTATAGTCCCCCAGGGAACTGCACATCAGTACTATCTCCCAGGGACAGAAATAGTCCATGAACCCTAACAATTTGTGCATCTGAGCCTGATTACCACTCAGATACCTCCCTTAAATATAGCACCACGCTACAGATGTAATCCCCAGCTGCTTTACAGAGAGGGTTCTGCTCTAGCTCCAGCCACATGGAAACAGTAGCAAGAGGCTCACAGAAGAAGATGTAACCCTACAGCCAGCAGCCACCCCCAGGAGCTCCCTGGGGCTCTCCTGCCACAGCATGGATTTGTACCAAGTTATGGATTCTCACCTTTGAAAGATATGCCTGGGCAGTCACACTCTAAAGTTGCTACTAAGGGATGGATGCATCAAACTGTGCGCACACTTAACCTGTTATGCGGCAGAACTTTCAGTAAAGTTTTCTGAGCCTGGTCTAAATTCACAAAATTTGTTCATGAATGTCCCCTGGCAGATACATTATACTACTTTGGGTTAGTAAAGCACATACGGGGTATAAGGCAGGTCATGGAGAAACACTAATAGCGCTAAGAGATGGACTTTAGACGGCACATAGGTAGATATTGTAAAAAATCTAGGGTTTTTTTATTTGTAGAAAAAGATATCCTAATAAAAGTACATTAATACATTTTAGAAAAAATGACATTTATAATAAGCATTGGTATAGGATCCAGAATAAAGTACTAATCACACTTCCCAAGAGTTAGGCCTCGTACACACGGCCGAGATTCTCGTTGAGAAAAACATGTCGTTTTTTTCGACGAGATTCTTGGACAAGAAACTTGTCCCGGCCGAGTGTACACACGCTCGTTTCAAAGAACCCGCGGTTCTTTGAAAGGAGTGTACGCGGTGACGTCATCGACTACGTCGAGCATGCGCTCGTCACATTCGATGCCGTCGCCGCCATCTTGGTACACCCTACGTATGCCTAGGAAGCTACCGCGCATGCGTCAAATTCATTTCGAACATGCGCGGGCTTCCGGGCGGACAGGTAAGTGTACACACACTCACTTTTCTCGTCGAGAAACACGCCGAGGAGAATCTCGACGAGAAAATAGAGAGCAGGTTCTCTATTTTCTCGTCGAGGTTTCTTGTCGGTTTTCTCGACGAGAAACACGCTAGCAGCGTACACACGACCGATTTACTCGGCAAGACCTCTCTGCCAGCAAGTTTCTTGCTGGTTCTTGCCGAGAAAATCGGTCGTGTGTACGAGGCCAAACAGTGGGGATCGAAAGTTTGGGCACCCCAGGTAAAAATGTGTATTAATGTGCATAACGAAGCCAAGGAAAGATGGAAAAAGCTCCAAATGGCATCAAATTACAGATTAGACATTCTTATAATATGTCAAAAAAAAAGTTAGATTTTATTTCCATCATTTACACTTTCAAAATTACAGAAAACAAAAAAAAGGCGTCTGCAAAAGTTTGGGCACCCTGCAGAATTTATAGCATGCACCGCCCCCTTTGGCAAGTTTCACAGCTTGTAAACGCTTTTTGTAGCCAGCCAAGAGTCTTTCAATTCTTGTTTGAGGTATCTTTGCCCATTCTTCCTTACAAAAGTCTTCCAGTTCTTTGAGATTTCTGGGCTGTCTGTCATGCACTGCTCTTTTAAGGTCTATCCATAGGTTTTCAATAATGTTGAGGTCAGAAGATTGTGAAGGCCATGGCAAAACCTTCATTTTACGCCTCTTGATGTAATCCCCCGTGGATTTTGAGGTGTGTTTAGGATCATTATCCATTTGTGGAAGCCATCCTCTCTTTAACTTCAGCTTTTTCACAGATGGCATCAAGTTACCATCCAAAATTTGCTGAAATTTTATTGAATCCATTTTTCCTTCTACTCGTGAAATGTTCCCTGTGCCACTGGCTGCAATACAACCCCAGAGCATGATTGATCCACCCCTATGCTTAACAGTTGGACAGAGGTTCTTTTCATTAAATTCTGTGCCCTTTCTTCTCTAAACGTAACTTTGCTCATTCCGGCCAAAAAGTTCTATTTTAACCTCATCGGTCCACAGAACTTGTTTCCAAAATGCCTCAGGCTTGTCTATATGTTCATTTGCAAAGTTCAAATGCTGATTTTTGTGGTGAGGACGTAGAAGAGGTTTTCTTCTGATGACTCTTCCATGAAGACTGTCAGTGAAACATTTATAAAGAAGCACAGCATACTTCTATTTGAACACAAGATGGCAGCAAACTCGACAGTGGAAGCTGTCAGCTGCACACACCACATGACTTCCTGTCTGCCTATAAAAGACAGCCTGGATCCATGTTCAAGTTGCTGGTTTATCTTTCAGCTTCCCTAGTTTCTTGCTTGTGTTTCCTGCCTTGATACTACCGTTGTGACCCGGATTGACCCTGACCTGCTCCGATCTCTTCCAGCACCTGACCCCTGGCTTGCCTTTTGGACCTCTGCTACCTCTCTCCAGTGTTTGACCCTCGGCCTGCTTACGGATTATTCTACCAGTCTTCTGTGCTTGACCTCCAGCCTGCCTACGGACTTTGCTATTATCCCCTGTGCTCAAACCCCTGGCCTGATTACGGACTTGCGGTGTATCTCCAGTGTTTGACCCTCTGCCTGTCCACGGACTTGCCTCCTGCTTTGGGTCCATTACCTGTTCTCGGACTTTACTGGCAGCTCCTGTGGGTGACCCACTATCCCTGGAACTTGCTACTGATCACCTGTGTTTGACCCTCGGCCTGCTGTTGGACTTGGCTACCCTTCCTTCCCGTTGGGCTCCAGTGTCTACTAGTACTGCTCAGCTTCCAGCTCCACGTCATCCGCACGCAGACCTGCCAGCCTGCCGGTACCTCGTGCCTCTTCGTGCCCTTCACCCTCTGTTCCACCACCAGGGGTGGAGTGCGCTTAGTCGCAAGGGAGAACCGCTCTCAGCATCTCGGCCTCGGTGAGTTCCCTCGTGACAGTATAAACCAGCCAAAATGTCCGAGGCCGACAGAGCGTGTTCTCCTCTTGAGGCCTTGTGCCAGCAGGTCACAGCCATCACGCAGGCAGTCCAGAAGTTGCAGGAGGGTTATGTCCAGATGGATGGACGTCTTCAGCACTTATCCAGGTCGCCCGCTTCAGCCACCACAGCTTCAGCAGTTTCTCCTGGGACCTCCTCTTCTCAAGTTCAGTCCAACCCTGCTGTCATTATGGCCGTTCCTGAACCACGGGTTCCTATTCCTGAGCGATTTTCGGGCAACCAAAAGAAATTCAGAGCTTTCAAGAACGCCTGCTCCCTATACCTGGCCCTCCAACCCAGGACTTTTTCTTCTGAAGTTGTCAAGGTGGGGTTCATTATCTCCTTATTATCTGAGGAACCACAAGCCTGGGCCCATGGTCACATGGAGCAGAGAAGCCCCATATTGAACTCAATAGACACTTTCTTTGAATCCATGGCTTAACTGTATGATGACCCTCAGCGTACAGCCACGGCAGAGTCCGTCTTACATGCCCTGACCCAAGGAAAGAGACCAGTGGAGGACTATACGGTTGATTTCCGTAAATGGTCAGCTGATACAGGATGGAACGAGGCTGCCCTCAAATATCAGTACCGCCAGGGTCTTTCCGAAGCCCTTAAAGACGAACTTGACCGGGTTAAGACCCCTACTACTTTGGAAGCTTTAATTCAATTGACCATTAAATTGGACAGACGCATGCGGGAGCAGCGCTCCGAGCGTTTCCAGTCCACCCGACCTACCTGGATGCTACCCAAGCCTACTCCAGTCCATCCTCCGTTCCCGGCTCCTCCTGTTGTTTCTGCTCCTGAGAGTGAACACATGCAGCTAGGTTTGGTCCGAGCTCCACTCACCCCCGATGAGAGACAGCGGAGACGCCAAACCAACCTGTGCCTGTATTGTGGCGAAGCAGGACATTACTTACGTAACTGCCCCGTGAGACCCAGTAAGTCACGCAACCATTATGCTATGAACTATCAAGTTGCTGGTCCTACTCAAACTCATGTCACCCTTCCTGTCTCTCTACGGGTAGCGGGAGAGGTAATTCGGCTACTGGCCATAGTCGATTCGGGCGCCTGCAGCTGCTTCCTTGATGCATCATTGGCTCAGAGACTACATGTTCCTCTCCTCAACAAGAGACAGAATCTCCTGGTTCGCTTAGCTGATGGGTCCTTACCCTGCTCAGGACCTGTTACACAAGAAACTGTTCCCATTCTCACTGTCACGGACTCAGGCCACCAGGAGCACTTATGTTTTGATATTATCTGCTCCCCCATGTTCCCTGTCATCTTGGGACTTCCATGGTTACAAGCCCATGATCCTCAAATTAGCTGGCTTAATAAAGAGATTTCCTTCTCCTCTGCCTACTGCTCCCAGCATTGTTTTGTTCCAGCTCCTGCCTCATGCCTAACTGTTCAAGCAGTACCTGACCATCTCCAGCACGTCCCTCCCGTTTACCTCGAGTTCAAAGACGTTTTTGATAAAAAGAAAGCAGATTGTTTGCCACCTCATCGGTCTTACGACTGTCCCATTGACCTCCTACCTGGCTCAGAAATCCCTTTCGGTCGCATATTTCTATTGTCCTAGACCGAGTTGGAAGCTCTTCGGGTATACATAGACGAGAATCTTGAAAAAGGCTTCATCCGTCCGTCCTCTTCACCGGCTGGAGCCGGTATCTTCTTCGTCGAAAAGAAAGACGGCTCCCTAAGACCTTGCATAGACTACAGGGAGCTCAATTAAATAACTATAAAGAACCGGTACCCGCTCCCACTTATCCCAGAACTGTTTCAGCGGTTTCGTACCGCCCGCATCTTCTCCAAATTAGACTTACGGGGTGCCTACAATCTTATCCGGATTCGTGCTGGTGATGAGTGGAAGACCGCCTTCAGGTCCAGATTCGGTCACTTTGAATACTTGGTGATGCCGTTTGGGCTATGCAATGCCCCGGCAACCTTTCAACATCTGGTGAACGATGTCTTTCGTGAATATCTCGACAACTTTGTAATTGTCTACTTGGACGATATCCTTATTTTTTCTGCCACCATTGAACTTCACCAAACTCACGTAAAAAAGGTTCTCACAATTCTCAGAAACCACGGACTTTACCTTAAAGCTGAGAAATGTGAGTTTGAGAAAACTGTTGTCCAGTTCCTGGGGTTCATTATTTCCACCGAAGGGGTTGCTATGGACCCACAGAAAGTTAAAGCTATCCAGGAGTGGCCGGCTCCTACTGATAAAAAAGGGGTGCAGAGGTTCATAGGCTTCGCCAACTTCTATCGGAGGTTCATTAAGGGATTTTCATCCATCATCTCTCCCATCACCCAGTTGACTTGTCAGCAAAATCGCTTTCAATGGTCCCAGGAAACCCAGGAAGCCTTCGACAAGTTAAAACTCCGATTCACCTCGGCACCAATTTTACAGCATCCTGACCCGGCTTTGCCCTTTGTGCTGGAAGTTGACGCCTCAGAGACTGCTACAGGAGCTATTTTGTCCCAAAGACAGGGTCCCAAGGCTCTCCTTCACCCAGTGGCTTTTGCATCCCGGAAGCTAAGTTCCCCCGAAAAATTATGACGTCGGTGACCGGGAATTGCTAGCCATTAAATTTGCCTTGCAGGAATGGAGATATCTTCTGGAGGGTGCGTCCCACGCTATCATGATTTTCACAGACCATAAAAACCTGGAGTACCTCCGGACTGCCAAACGCCTCAGACCACGGCAAGCCCGATGGGCGCTCTTTTTCTCCAGGTTTAATTTTCATATCACCTTCCGACCCGGTTCCAAGAATGGTAAAGCGTACGCACTCTCCCGGATGTTCCCCGAATTTCCTCAAACAACTGAACCTGACACCATCCTTTCTCCACAGAATTTTCTTCTCCTTGTTCAGCCCGATCTAAGAACTGCCATTGAACAGGCCTCTAGCCACTGTACCGACCCAGAGATATCTTCTCTAGAGAAACGGGACAATCTGTTCTGGGCTCAAAATAAAAATTTTGTCCCCCTGGAAGTAAGATCCTTGATCTTAAAAACATTTCACGATCACAAGCTTGCAGGTCACTTCGGAGTACAAAAAACCTCCGAACTGGTCTCTCGCTCTTTTTGGTGGCCAGGTTGGAGACGAGACTGTGAGAGCTATGTTTCTTCATGTATTTCTTGCCAGCGGAACAAGGGGGCAAGGGCCAAATCCTGGGGCCTACTGAGACCTTTACCTATCCCGGAAAGACCATGGAAGGAGGTCTCTATGAACTTTATCGTGGACCTGCCCCCCTCTGAAGGCTTTACCACCATTTTTGTCATTGTTGACCGCCTCTCAAAGATGGCGCATTTTCTACCTATGATTGGTACCCCCTCTGCCTTAGACACTGCCAACACATTCATTAAGGAAGTGGCGAGACTCCACGGGGTACCTGATAATATTGTCTCCGACAGAGGCGCACAATTCACCTCAAAATTTTGGAAGGAACTCTGTAAGTCATTAGAAATCAAGGTTTGTCTCTCTTCAGCTTACCACCCCTAGAGTAATGGCCAAACAGAGAGAACAAACCAAACTCTAGAACAATATCTTTGTTGTTTTTGTTCTTGCTCCCAGGACGATTGGACTTCTTTATTACCTTATGCGGAATTTGCCTACAATAATTCCATACACTCAGCCACCAACCAGACTCCTTTTTGGTCCAACTGTGGTTTTCATCCTTCCTTCCTCCCTAAAACCATCCCGGAAATCTCAGTACCTGCAGTACAAGATCGGATAACTTCTATTCAATCCAACTTCCAAAGGATCCAGGAAACCATGCAAAAGGCTCAGGATAGTTATAAAAAACATTTTGACCGAGGAAGAAAAGCTAACCCTGGCTTTCAAAGTAGGAGATGAGGTTTGGCTATCCGCCATCAACCTTAGACTCCCTTGCCCGTCAAGAAAATTAGGACCAAAGTTCATCGGCCCTTTCAAGATCAAAAGAATGGTAAATCCTGTGGCTTTATAGTTGACCCTTCCTGATTCTTACAGGATACATCCCGTGTTTCATGCCTCCCTGCTAAAACCAGTGGTCCCTAGTCCTTTTTTGGGAAGAGAAGAACCTCCTCCTCCTCCAGTCGAGATTGATGGAGAGAACGAATTTGAGGTGGAAGCTATAATAACCACTTGTCCCCCGCCCACTGTCAATTGAAGGCGGGCGGAGGATACTCTCGTTCTGGGAGGACGTCATATGACGTCCTCCCTTTAAAACGAACCGCCGCGTTCACAAGGCCCCGGTGCGCGTGCCCAGCGGCCGCGATTGCCGCCGGGCACCCGCGATTGCCCGGGAAACGAGCAGGAAAGTGGATCTCTGTGTGTAAACACAGAGATCCACGTCCTGTGAGGGAGAGGGGACCGATGGTGTGTCCCTTGTACATAGGGACAACCATCGGTCACCTCCCCTAGTCAGTCCCCTCCCCCCACAGTAAGAACACTTTGAGGGAACATATTTAACCCCTTCCCGCCCCCTAGTGGTTAACCCCTTCCCTGCCAATCACATTTATACAGTAATCAGTGCATTTTTATAGCAGGGATCGCTGTATAAATGTGAATGGTCCCAAAAATGTGTCAAAAGTGTCCGATGTGTCCGCCGCAATATCGCAGTCACAAAAAAAATCGCAGATCGCCGCCATTACTAATAAAAAATAAAAAAATATAAATGCTATAAATCTATCCCCTATTTTGTACACGCTATAACTTTTATCAATACGCGCTTATTGCGATTTTTTTTTAACAAAAATATGTAGAAGAATACGTATCGGCCTAAACTGAGGAAAATTTTATTAAAAAAAAAAAATGGGTATTTATTATAGCAAAAAATTAAAAAATAGTGTTTTTTTTCCAAACTGGACGCTCTTCTTTTGTTTATAGCGCAAAAAATAAGAACCGCAGAGGTGATCAAATACCACCAAAAGAAAGCTCTATTTGTGGGAAAAAAAGGACGCAAATTTCGTTTGGGAGCCACGTCGCACGACCGCGCAATTGTCATTCAAAGTGTGACAGCGCTGAAAGCTGAAAAATGGCTTGGGCAGGAAGGGGGTTTTCGTGCACAGTAGAGAAGTGGATAAACTGTAGGAAGAGGGGTAGGCAACTTCAATACCTAATTAAGTGGAAGGGGTACCCGCCTGAAAATAATTCTTGGGAACCCTCAAGGAACATACACGCCCCTCGCTTGATCCGAACTTTTCAGCTGGAACACCCAGAATTAATGTCCAGTTTGGGCGTCCAGAGGCCGCTCCTCGGGGGGGGGGGGGCACTGTCAGTGAAACATTTATAAAGAAGCACAGCATACTTCTATTTGAACACAAGATGGCAGCAAACTCGACAGTGGAAGCTGTCAGCTGCACACACCACATGACTTCCTGTCTGCCTATAAAAGACAGCCTGGATCCATGTTCAAGTTGCTGGTTTATCTTTCAGCTTCCCTAGTTCCTTGCTTGTGTTTCCTGCCTTGATACTACCGTTGTGACCCGGATTGACCCTGACCTGCTCCGATCTCTTTCAGCACCTGACCCCTGGCTTGCCTTTTGGACCTCTGCTACCTCTCTCCAGTGTTTGACCCTCGGCCTGCTTACGGATTATTCTACCAGTCTTCTGTGCTTGACCTCCAGCCTGCCTACGGACTTTGCTATTATCTCCTGTGCTCAAACCCCTGGCCTGATTACGGACTTGCGGTGTATCTCCAGTGTTTGACCCTCTGCCTGTCCATGGACTTGCTTCCTGCCTCCTGCTTTGGGTCCATTACCTGTTCTCGGACTTTACTGGCAGCTCCTGTGGGTGACCCACTATCCCTGGAACTTGCTACTGATCACCTGTGTTTGACCCTCGGCCTGCTGTTGGACTTGGCTACCCTTCCTTCCCGTTGGGCTCCAGTGTCTACTAGTACTGCTCAGCTTCCAGCTCCACGTCATCCGCACGCAGACCTGCCAGCCTGCCGGTACCTCGTGCCTCTTCGTGCCCTTCACCCTCTGTTCCACCACCAGGGGTGGAGTGCGCTTAGTCGCAAGGGAGAACTGCTCTCAGCATCTCGGCCTCGGTGAGTTCCCTCGTGACAAAGACCATATTTGTACAGATATCTCTTTATAGTGGAATAGTGTACCACAACTCCAGTGTCTGCCAGATCTTTCTGGAGGGATCGTGCAGTCAAACGTGGGTTTTGAATTGCTTTTCTCACAATCCTGCGAGCTGTTCTGTCTGATATTTTTCTTGGTCTTCCAGATCTTGCTTTAACTTCCACTGTTCCTGATGACTGCCATTTCTTAATTACATTCCGAACAGAGGATATTGACATCTGAAAACGCTTTGCTATCTTCTTATAGCCTTCTCCAGCTTTGTGAGCGTCAACTATTTTCAGTTCCAGTTTTCTAGACAACTGCTTAGAAGAACCCATGGTGCTGATTGTTGGGGCAAGGTCAGATGAGTCTGGCCATTTAAAACCTTTGAGATTGACATTACCTGGTCTTTCCAGATGACGATTGAGAACAATCCATGACACTGGCAGGTCTCAGCTTTGCAAAGGGGGCAGTGCACGCTATAAATTCTGCAGGGTGCCCAAACTTTTGCAGACGCCATTTTTTGGTTTTCTGTAATTTTGAAAGTGTAAATGATGGAAATAAAATCTAACTTTTTTGACATATAAGAATGTCTGTCTAATCTGTAATTTGATGCCATTTGGAGATTTTTCCATCTTTCCTTGGCTTCGTTATGCACATTAATACACATTTTTACCTGGGGTGCCCAAACTTTCGATCCCCACTGTACAATAGCATGTAAAACTCAAATAAAACAATGCATATCCAACAAACACAAAACCGGGTTGAACGATGTACACAGAGAGTAGATGGCCTTATTCATAGATCCAGTTAATTCAAAGATGTAAATCTTGCTTTTCTCTACAAGTTTCGCGTTTGGAGACGCTTCATCAGGAGCATAGTAGTAGAGAGGCCGTGTTGAATAATAGCACGAACCTGGATATTTATGAACTGGCAGTCCATGTGTAACAGATAGGCAGTGAATTATAATGACAGTCGTAATAGACCACAGGAGAGTAACTGAATAGGTAGATAACAAACACACACAGTCTGCTGGTAAGCAGAACGAGAGCGTTCCTCCAGGTGTGTTTGGCCAGAGACGCCAGGCAGTGTATACCAATAAAAACCTGTTGCTAGGGCCAAACAGCGGTAATCTGTCAAAAATGGCCCCAGAGGGTAGAGTAACCCAGCTTGGAGCTTCAAACAGAACGTATACTGGCGGACCTGGATGGAACCTCTCCTGTGGACCAAAGGAGGTCAGTCGCAAGGGGTTAACTCAGCAAGGCAAGGAAGAGTAAAGCCATTGCTGAGGGCATAATTTCAAGACACAAAGCAACTAGTCGTTAAATGTGGTACCTGGTAAGGTGACAGGTCCTCCGGTAGCGAGGGGGTGGACGTCTCCCTCCCTCCCTAGTAGTCAGTATCCCCTAGCAATCCAGATCCGAAACCTGCGTTCTGGACATGTATGGCCTGGAGTCAATAAGTGCATGCATAAGGTCCACGCTGTGTCCACGGCTGGATCCCATTCTGTTACTGGGAGTGAATTAACAGTTACGCGGGAATGGTGGATTGAGTGCATCTCAGCAGGTCCCTCCTAATGCAAACATATAAGTTAAGCGTATAGTGACATGGGACAAGACCCTTTTTAGAGGAACTCTGTACTTTAATTGCTGCACACAGTAAAGGCTCATCTCTAAGTCAGGAAAGTGCCTTGATGTTTGCTTCTTCACATGACCACAGTCTCTGCCTGGTCCCCGGCATTGATGAGTGCCCTCCACGTGAAAAGTTACCCCTGCATGTAGGACGAGTGACCCCACCAACATTGCCTCACATAGCCCAAGAACCCTGTGGGCTTACAGCTTGGAGGAGTTGGCAAGGATGTGGCCGCTCTGCACCACCCTCATGCACCCCACAGGAAGCGGCTTCCTACAGTGTCGCACCGAGAAGAGGAAAAGCACAGAGCGCTGGCGGGGGATCTGAGAAGGGTAAGTTTGGGGCCTCTCTGTGCATGTTTATTTTTTTAATTAAAAAAAAATAAGCTTTACAATTACTTTAGGCTTTTAAAAGAAAATTGTTACTATGTCTATTGTAAGTATAGTCAGAAGTACAAACCTCTGAAAATAACCTCTGTCACTGATATTACAGCTTATATCACACACATGTGAATATATGAAATCATATTGTATGTAATTAAACCATTAAAAAAAAAACTAATCCCCGATTTGCTGCAGCAAACCAATTGGCGAGAGTCCAATGTCAGCCATATCTTCTTGGCAAAACCTAAAATACAAAACAGTATGCAATCAAAATACACCAGTGAAAATTGTAGACAGGGCAGCAAATCTTACTCCCCAAAAATAAGTACTGGCTAAGGACCAAAATGAACAAGAATATAAGGAAGGTAACTAACAACCCTGTCCCTGTAGATCCATATATTCAAGCAAGAAAAATGTACATGTGATGTATAGATCCTTATTTGGATATACTAATATGGGGTTACCCTTAGCTCTCCATGGAAAGGAGGGGGCAGAAAAGGATTATTTATCCAAAGATAGGTCCTTCCTTGAATTTTCATAGTTTAAATACAGTTCCACAAGCGCAACGTGATCCATTACCATATAAACAGATCCAACCAAATGGTACTGGCACTTAGCCAGAGGTATCCAATAGTTTCAACACCATTATATGCAAAGATTATTGTATATCAGTTACAATCAAATCCAAATTGCAGCCTCTCCTCCAAACTGTGGGACACAGACTGTCAGTAGTATATTATCAGATGGAGTCATAAAATAGGATAGGATTCTATCTACACACTTGGTGGGATTGTCCGGTAGTTCAAAAGTTCTGGAGTGATATATTTCTCATACTCTCAGCCTTGTTTGCAATATCCATCCCTCCAGTACCTTCAATAGCACTCTTAAATCTCAAACCGGCAACACTCACCTATAAACAATTTAAACTTTTATTGCAGATCACAACAGCCGCGAAACAGACCATAGCTAAAGCCTGGAGAACTGACAATTTGGTTTTAAATGAAACCAAGCATAGAATTAACCAAGCTATGGCCCATGCCAAAATGGAAGCCATAATTCAAGATAAAATAAATTCCTTTAAAGATATTTGGCAACCATGGATAACTCAGTTTTTGCCACCAAACTTTGATGACACCTTGTTGATGCCTTGATGTTTTACACTCTCTCGCAGTAACTATCTATAAGCAAATGGCTATTGATGCATTTATCCCCGGGGATTCTTCCTGTCACTTCCTCTTCTCCTTCTCTTCTTCTCTTCTTCCTGCTCTTCCCCTTCTTTTTTTCTCAACTTGTTTATATGGTTGTTTTTTTTTATTGTGTTTTTATTTTTTATTTTATTTTTTTCATGTATATATAGGTTCAACAAGTATACCTACATATGCTCCTCTCAATTTTTTTAGGCACAGATTCTTGATTTTTAAGAGTTATATAGTAGCGATCATTTTGTCTCATACCTTTTGAGGCTTTAATACATTTCTTTATCCTCCTTAGGTGTTTACCTTTAAGGCTTCAATTGTATTTCTCATTCTGAGTCTACACTTTATTTAGACTAAGTGAAGTAACTCACTCTGATTATTGAGTGAAGCAATTGTCTCTTGATCCATGATATATATATGATTTCATATGCTAATTATGAACCTATTGTAGTGATTACTGTGATTGTTGCTTTATTTATTTATTTATTTTTTATTATTATTTCTCTGTAATTTGATACAATTCAATAAACAAATTTGAACAAGAAATAGGATAGGATTAATATTATCCACCAATGAATTTTTATTGCATACTGTATTGAGTTTTAGGCTTCCCCTAGCAGATGTGGACAACAGGTGGTTTTCTGCAGCATATTCGAAATTATTACATTCTTTATATTTTTATGTAAGGAGTAAATAAAGATGTTTTATGAAAGGTGCAGGATTGATTCCTATTTATTTATTTATATGTTGATAAAAGCTTAAGTATTATTTAATGGAGGTTATTTATTTTAAAGATTGACAATTTTTTTTTAAACCAGGTGACTCCAGCTTTTAGTAATTTATAACAACGTGGAAAGGGGTGTTTGGATCCAGTAACATTGTGTGTTTTAATAGCTAGGAGTACATGTATGTTCCAGGTGGTGTTACATAACACCTTTAGAAATATATTTACCTAGAAAAAGGGTGACATGTTCAATACTTAATTTACCCACTGTATATACTTTCTTTTTTTGTGATATTATACTGCACTTTAGGATTGATTTATTTGTATGTATGTTGATTTTTGCACTTTATATAGATATATGACTAATTGTTGCACTTTGTGATTAATCATTACACTTTGATTGTGTGGAGCTACAGATGATTATTTATGCTAAGGTGAAATATGCAACGCGTTGGCTGACCAGCACAATGAAATGTATTATTACAGATAATATGAGAAAGTAAGAAAGGTTTAACCCCTTTGTCTACCAAGGTATGTTTATAAATAGCAACATAGTAAACAAGAGGTGAAAGCAAGCTCATGGCTCAATTAGAAGTAGCTTAAAATCTATTTTACCAGCTGGGAAAGGACTTTCAGATAAAAGTAATCTGTGTGGTTCTAGAGCCGCTTGATCTCTTTTATCAGTCTCGGAAGGTTTTCCTCCTACCACCAGCGCCCACGGTGTCCCACTGGCTCGCCCGTTCCTCCAGGCTACCCAGGACCAAGGAAAATTGCTCCTGCAGTGAGAGTTGGAGGTAATCAGGGAAACATCCTTTCCCTAATCCTCCTACAATGAATGAAGCCAGGAGCAACATGTAGTACATAAATTCTGAGTTCACAGCTGTCTTACCTTGGCTACTACAGCCAAGCATGCAGCTAATCAATCACAATCTGTGCTTAATTAGCTGCAGTGGAGGGCAGGGGAGACCTTGGGGGTCTAACACCATAAAGAAGATCTGTCATCTGCAAATGCTATCACATAGCCCCCTTGTGACAGCAGTAATGTTAAAGCTGAACTCCAGCTTTTGATACACTTTATATAGTTCATAGTGCTTTCAATATACAGCGCTCCTACAGCTAAATATAAATCATAGAAACCTCATATATAAATAAAGTGCAAAAGTGCATTGTTCACAACACAATATAACTGTAGCGGCTTCACCCCCTCTTTTTGGTCTAGGGGTATGTTGTACGTGAGGGTGAGATGCGCTACGGCCCATGTCCTCCCCATTGCAGCAGGTGAGGTGAAGGCCAGTACCAAGTATTCTTCTCGGGCCTGTGTGTTTCTATTCACAACCAAGTCTTGCTGTGCTGACACTCCCCTTCACTCCCATCAACCAGAGTTCCACACACCGATAAGGATCCAACACTTCTTTTATTGTAACACACAATAAACAGTTCTTTGTTAGCCAATTAGTTGAGATCCATAAACAGTTCAATACGGTGGGGTGAGCAGGTCGAGGCACTGCCCTTATGATAAACTAAGCCACTGTGGTTTCACCAGCGGCTACTATAGCCATTGGCTAGAGAGAGGAACTTGAAACTTATGAGTCTCTACCAGCGACTCGGAAGAACATGAATGGAGTACCTTCGCTGCGTTGCGGCCCCTGTCAGGGGGAAGATGTCCCTCCAAGGGAGTTACCAGAGGCCCCTCCGTCACCGGGTTGATGCTGCTCCAGACTCTTCAGACGCGTAACCTCTCCGGCCTCCTCACCTCAGACATGGGCCCCAGCCACCTCAGGGTCCCTCAGACTCATCCACCCTTGCGGAGCCCAGTCGAAGTTACTGGGCCCCAGGCCTCCGGTGTAGTACCTCACCCCAGGCTTAAGGTGCCTGAGATGGACGCCAACACTGCTCCGACCAGGCCATGGGCGCCTGGGCTGGAACTCCGGACCGACCGCACCCAGGCCTAAGGTGCCTGGGCGCCGGATGCAGAAGACCTCGTGGCGAGGGCGTCTCTCCCCTTCATCTCCTCCCGTGACGCCATAGCAGATTCTCCACCCCCGTTGTACCACCGCCAGAACGGGACAAAAAGGACAGCACTGCAGCAGTGATTCTACCTCGACCTGTGGGAACACCGCCACCCCAGGCCAAGGAGAATAGTACACCACCAAAGTCCTCCACGACTGAAAGTGGTCCAAACCCTCTATGATTTACACACACCTGGGTCATACTACCACCCAGGTGTATCCCCTTAAATTTAGACCCCCGCTACATAACCATCTATCAAAGTGCAAAAAATTCCCATTCAAAGTGCAAATTTCAAAATGTCCTCTTCATTGTAATATATTAGCTTCACTATATAAAGTGCTCAGTGCAATTTGTGCAACGCAAACATATAAATTGCAGTATTGAACAATTCTTTAAATCAGTGATTTCTTCTGTTCTTAACTCCACCACCATGTGCCACCTCCACACTGGAAAAATTCACCAGATAACCACGACCCCTCGCTTTAAAATATGTTTATATGCGCTTTGTCCCCCAAGGGAAATGTCATACAGAATATCATGTCTTCTTCATCAAAGCATCACCAGGATTGTCATAAAATCAGAGGGGAGAAAGACTAAAGACTAAACTTTTTTTACTAATCAACTAATTAATTCAGCAACATACAGTAAAAACCATCAGTTAATGTGCTCACATTTGTTTGTGCATTCTGCCTTGCACCCGGGTTAAACAGCTTTATATCATTACTGGCTGGCTCCACTACACCTTAGTGTGAGTGTGGGCTGTTCAGGTGTCTCATCACTTCTGGGGGTTTCCAACAGACATCACTTCCTGTAGTTCCGCCTCAATGCATGTTTCGTCGTGATGACGTCCTCAGGAGGCGCTGCCGTTATTCCTGAGGACGTCATTACATTTATATTGTGTTGTGAATAATGCACTTTATTTATATATGAGTTTTATATGTAGCGCTACCCCCAATTAAGAGAGCCGCTGGCTTTTAGTTGGTTCGGGCCCTGTATACAGCACCACCAACCCCCTGCAATCTACTCAACCCTCTATGGCACAGTTAGTCTAGGGAATGTTTCCTTCATTTAATTCTATACCTGGTTATACACAATCTCACAGAAGGATAGGCAGATAATATGCAATGATAAACACTGAGTCAGGAGTGGTAACTATCTCCAATTTACTTAGGTATAAGGGTATAGGTTAAACATAACACATAGCATACATGCATAGCCCTGCAGCAATAAACCTACTAATAGAGATAGTGCAGAGTGATCACACGCCACGTGCAACTATCTTCTCTATGCGCAATGTGGTGGACCAACAAAGTTTTAACCCCTGGTCAGGCCTGACTCAGATAAAGCTCAGTCTCTGTGAAAACAACTCTTCGCATGCAGATGAACAGTGGTGCACATACAGGAACAGTATTTGTAATCCAATAATGGTTAATAAAGGAGGAACGCTTCACCACTGTGTTTCCACACACAGTGTCTGCAACGGTCCGGCTTCTGGTTCAACTGATGTCAGCAACTCAAAGCAATCAGGTGTCACCCAAGCTCAGCATTTGGGTGGAAGGCTCTTTGGAAGGTATGCAAGGCCCTGGCCTCAGGCCTTGCACTGCAACAGATCCGCACAGGGAGTCCTAATGATTGCAGCGCGGTGTCCAAAGAGGCCGAGCTTAGCCTCGCCCTCCTCTTTTATAGCCCCACCCATGAGTCTCTGCAGTCGCCAAATGCACCCTGGGTGCCAAACGGGGTTCTGGGTAACGTAGTCCATAGGGCCTTAAAGGAGACCCCGCTACATATATGATTTATATTTAGCTGTAGGAGCACTGTATATTGAGAACACCATTAATTTAGGCACAAATTATGTAACATACAGCTGCTGGAGTTGTGGGCACTGAGCATGGTTATTAATGATTTAATTTACTTTACATAGTTTGGGTCAAGCTATCCCAAACAAACAAACTATGTCCCTCACTAACATGTGAGGCCACTGGATGTGCTGTATAAAACTGTATGTAGCTGTGTTCTGGGTTCGAGCCAAGACTTCCATTCTCATACCTGGCACACATTAGAGTCTATCTGATCGGCGCTCAGAAATTCAGGGAAAGCAATGTATTCTAGGAATAAATACAAATCTTTCTCTGACTGGCTGAGTCAGGGAGGCGGGCTGATGAAGTAGCAACCTCTGACTCAGACAATCAGAGAAAGCTTTATATACCTTGCTAGAATATATCGCTTTCTCTGAATGGCTGAGCACTGATCAGATAGACTCTAATGTGTTCCGGGTATGAGACAGGAAAATTAGGCTTGAACCTGGAATACAGTGCGGTATGCTGTATGTAGTCTCAGCTATATACAGTTTATACAGCACATCCAGCAGTCGCGCATGTTAGTGAGGGGCATAGTTAGTTTGGGCCAAGCTGTGTGTAAAGTGTATCAAAAGCTGGCGTTCGGCTTTAAATGGAAAAAATACATTTAAATATCAAATAATAAAAATAATGAAAAATAATTAGAAAAATTGTAAAAGCATGAAATAATAGAAAAAAAAGTGTAAAAACACCCCGTCCCCGTCACATGAAAAATTTAACTACCGCTCCGGTAGACAAGTGGTTAACCTTATGGACCCTTTATCCTGTCTGCTTCATCTGTGATTGTAGACTTCCACTATGTATTAGTAACAGTGACACTATATATTTTCCTGATATATTTCACATGCCTTGGAGTTAGTTCTATTGACTTGAATACCAGAGAAAGCTTTTCTCATTTAATCCTATTGGAATGATATTATTACTACATAATGTGAGGTCCTAACACATACAAAATAGAACAGGAAGTAGAGATGTCTGCATTTCCTCACATTCATTCTCTCATGACTGTACTCATTTAATTGTGCATTGATTCCACTGAATGCAGCATCAATAACAACAGACGCTTGGCACAGACACAACTGAACCTCTTTCCAAAGAGGCTTGATGAGTAGACATTATATTCATCAGTAATGATGAATGCTAAATAACTAAGCTACAATATCCATTCCAAAATACCCAGCCTGTCTTAATGACTGCTAAAAAGGTTACATTTTCACCAGATTTTATTCTCAAAACCAGGATCCAACAGCTGCTCCCAGAATATGCTACGCATGTTCTGGGAAGGGTCCGGTATAATGTACAGTGCCAGCTGTTCACCTCCACTAAGTACATTCTTAAAGAGGAAGTAAACCCTGACCTGCAAATAAAGCCCATGCTGTTTGCGATGTCCCCGCTGGTGGCCACGTCCATCTTCACCCTTCTTCCTTCCGGGCCATGGACTCAGGCTCTGTGACTATGTGACATCACTCCCGCGCATGTGCACGGGAGCCAGCGGTCACGACATGG
>CM055127.1:63851156-64034485 GCA_029206835.1 Rana muscosa | reverse complement strand
GTCTGCTGCTTACTGCAGCCAAGTGCAGGGTGTACCAAGATGGGTGTGGGGACGTTCAGCCGCTGACCGCGACATCACCGGTCACCGATCCTGATGCGGCTGTGCCCTGCACCCCTGCCAGCTTACCAGTTTCAACTGCAGGTGAGGGACTCGCTCTCCGCCCTGGTCTCCGCCCCCCAAAGCACTCTCCGCCCCCCGCCGCACTCTCCGCCTTGGTCTCCACCCCCCGCCCCACTCTCCGCCCCCCGCCACGCTCTCCGCCCTGCTCTCCGCCCCCCGCTCTCCACCCCCTCTCTGGAAAAAAAAAAAAAAGTATCGGACTGGGCATCGGGAGCATTTGCGCGAGTACAAGTACTCGCGCAAATGCTTGGTATCGGGACAACCCTAGTTTAAACTATGGCGCAGAGGGTGCTTAATCCTCTCTGAATCCAATCAGAGTATAAGTGCTGCCGAAGCAAGCACCAAAATGCACACAAAAAACAACCTCTGACCCTCAGAACAGTGGTCCTGTCAGAGTCAGAGCATGCCTCAGGAAATGACGGGAAACCACAGGTGCAGGGGCACTGGCTGTTGCCTCTCAGATACTGACTCCATGTCACACAGAAAGCTCTCAGGGACTAGACATAAATGAATAAAGTCCCCCCCTCCATGCTTCACCGACCGGGGGGTCACCCAGGGGACACACCTGCCCAGAATGAGACCGCTCAGCGTCATTGCCCGCCTCTATACACTAAGACTGTGTATCACTGCAATATCCATGCTGCTCTATAAGCAGTGTGTGTGGAAACAGTGAGGGAAGTTGTGGAGGAGAATCGTGCTTGCCATCCAGGAACCAGCACTATAGGCCCACACTGCGCCAAAGATGGCCGACCACAAGAAAATGGCCGCCTGCAATAGCAACTGCACCAGAGCGTGGCCACGGCAAGATGGCCACCAATGGGAAAAAGCAATGCAATAGAAAACACCTTGAAAATGGCGCCCGAGCACCGCGATGTGGGCGAGAAGGCCAGGCATGGGCTTCCCCAAACAGAGGAACGAGCTACGACACCACATGGACCCCCACCGGGAACAGGAGCCCCCCCCACAGGTACGCCCCGGTCGCAGCCAGCACCGCTGGGGCAGAAGGGTTAAAGGTGACAGAAAACAGGGAAGGGGAGGACAGGAGAACCCCCTTTCCCAGGAATGCCCAGCTGTTCACACCCGCCGAGACAGGGGGAACTGTACTTACCCATCCAAACGAGGACCTGCTGGTGCGTTCCTGACAGGCCTACAACCGAGCAGTACGGAGTAGCTGTCGAGCCGGTCTACTGTGAGTGAGACAGCAAGCAGCCCAGTCAGATAACTAACATGTTCTGCCTAGTCCTCTCCTATGAACAGGAACATAACCCAACTGTCAAGAATTAAGGAGCTGTGTCCGTCCATGGACGATAAGAGAAACTATTTTTACTTCCTGGAAAATTGCTTCAGTTAAGACATGGGATCCAACTTGGACGTGACTTCCATTGAAATCAATGGGTAGAAGTCAGATTGAAGTCGTACAGGAACCTTTTCTGAAGTCGGAGCGACTGCAATAGTGTACATTAAGACGACTCCATTTACTTCCATTACTTTTCTAAACCGCGCGACTTGAAGTCGGATCCCAGGACGCCCCTGTGTGAACCGGGTCTCACTGTTGCCAACATCTTTTCTTGTGTGCTGGTCTTTGACCATCTTTATTGGCTGGTTCAGGATGATGTCACTCCTGAGCATGCGCAGGAGGCCGTCATTCCGACACACAGGGCCGGCGCTGTAGCTTCACAGATCAGTTTACAGCGCTGGAACAGGCAGGTGCATTTTACTGCAGAGAAGACAGAACATGTCTGTTCTGCAATAAAAAGCTGCCTGCTTGATGTTTGTTACAGCAGAACTTTAGCTCTGCTTAAAGGGAGAAGGTCATCTTTCATAATATATTACACCCATATTCAGGGTGTAACATGTTAGGAACGGACCGGCCCCCGCACCTCCCTGATCTGACAGCTAGCAGCTCCGCCCACATCACAGTCTTCCGTGAATGGAAAACTACAAGGCCCAGCAGACTTTGCAGCCATCGGCTTGTAGTTTTCAATGAACTACCACAGCGCTGGTAGTTCATTGAGTCTTCCTGTCAGATTGTATCGGCTTCCTCATACGCAGTACAAGCAAGCCGATACACTGACAGTCTGCAGGAGACTTGCATGGCATTAGTGATCTGCTGATCACCGATGCAATGCTTCGTAGGCTCCTGAAACAAAAATAGTAAGGCCCCTTTCACACGGAGGGTCCGTTCAGGTCCGCCTGTCAGTTTTTTTAGGCAGACCTGGACGGACGCTCCATGTAGCCCTATGGAGCCACGGATGTCAGCGTTGACATGTCCGCTGACATCCGACCCGCTCCGCCAAAGTGTGACGGAGGAAAACCCTATTTTTTTTCCCCCATCCGTCGGCGGAGCAGATCGGATGACAACGGACTCTACGGTCCGTCGTCATCCGATCCCCCCATAGGGGAGAGCGGCGCTCTGACAGGGCGGTCCCTGCACAGTGTGCGGGTACTGCCCAGTCATCCACCGGCTCAGCGGGGATCAACAGAGCGATCCCCGCTGATCAAGCAGAGCAATCCCCGCTGATCAAGCAGAGCTTCACGGGGCGGATCTTCACAGATCCGTCCCGTGTGAAAGAGCCCTAAATGCACTTTTTTTTTACCTGCAAAAAAAAAAATGTGCATTTATTTATTTTTTTCTAAAAAGTTAACTTTTCCTTTAATTTTGGTTAATTCTTTATCTTCAACAATTTATATTTTTCAATAATACATTGTGTTCCCTTCCCTACCTGTGTATATTCCACCCAGCCATACCTAGGTATTAGGAAGTGTCCATGTAACCAAGATTTACAGCAGCAGCTGAGGAGGAGTGGTGGAACTTTGCCATGACTGGAGATCAGGGGGGCAGGAATCCACTGAAGGGCGATCAGGGTGACAGGGAAGTGGGATCCACTGAGGGGGGGAATGGGGCGATCAGAGTGACAGGGAAGTGGGATCCACTGAGGGGGGGATGGGAAGTGGGATCCACTGAGGGGGGATGGGAAAGGCGATCAGGGTGACAGGGAAGTGGGATCCACTGAGGGGGGAGTGGGATCCACTGAGGGGGGATGGTAAGAGGGATCCACTGAGGGGGCGATCAGGGTGACAGGGAAGTGGGATCCACTGAGGGGGGATGGGGAGTGGGATCAGGGTGACAGGGAAGTGGGATCCACTGGGGGGGGAATGGGGCGATCAGGGTGACAGGGAAGTGGGATCCACTGAGGGGGGATGGTAAGAGGGATCCACTGAGGGGGTGATCAGGGAAGTGGGATCCACTGAGGGGGGATGGGAAGTGGGATCAGGGTGACAGGGAAGTTGGATCCACTGAGGGGGGATGGGAAGGGCGATCAGGGTGACAGGGAAGTGGGATCCACTGAGGGGGGATGGGAAAGGCGATCAGGGTGACAGGGAAGTGGGATCCACTGAGGGGGGATGGTAAGAGGGATCCACTGAGGGGGCGATCAGGGTGACAGGGAAGTGGGATCCACTGAGGGGGGGATGGGGAGTGGGATCAGGGTGACAGGGAAGTGGGATCCACTGAGGGGGGGGGGGGGAATGGGGCGATCAGGGTGACAGGGAAGTGGGATCCACTGAGGGGGGATGGTAAGAGGGATCCACTGAGGGGGTGATCAGGGAAGTGGGATCCACTGAGGGGGGATGGGAAGGGCGATCAGGGTGACAGGGAAGTGGGATCCACTGAGGGGGGATGGGAAGGGCGATCAGGGTGACAGGGAAGTGGGATCCACTGAGGGGGGATGGGAAAGGCGATCAGGGTGACAGGGAAGTGGGATCCACTGAGGGGGGGGGGATGGGAAGGGCGATCAGGGTGACAGGGAAGTGGGATCCACTGAGGGGGGGATGGGAAGGGCGATCAGGGTGACAGGGAAGTGGGATCCACTGAGGGGGGGGGGATGGGAAGGGCGATCAGGGTGACAGGGAAGTGGGATCCACTGAGGGGGGGATGGGAAGGGCGATCAGGGTGACAGGGAAGTGGGATCCACTGAGGGGGGATGGGAAGGGCGATCAGGGTGACAGGGAAGTGGGATCCACTGAGGGGGGGGTGGGAAGGGCGATCAGGGTGACAGGGAAGTGGGATCCACTGAGGGGGAGATGGGAAGGGCGATCAGGGTGACAGGGAAGTGGGATCCACTGAGGGGGGATGGGAAGGGCGATCAGGGTGACAGGGAAGTGGGATCCACTGAGGGGGGGGGGTGGGAAGGGCGATCAGGGCGACAGGGAAGTGGGATCCACTGAGGGGGGGATGGGAAGGGCGATCAGGGTGACAGGGAAGTGGGATCCACTGAGGGGGGGGGGATGGGAAGGGCGATCAGGGTGACAGAAGAGTGGGATCCACTGAGGGGGGGGGGGATGGGAAGGGCGATCAGGGTGACAGAAGAGTGGGATCCACTGAGGGGGGATGGGAAGGGCGATCAGGGTGACAAGAGTGGGATCCACTGAGGAGGGGGGGGATGGGAAGGGCGATCAGGGTGACAGGGAAGTGGGATCCACTGAGGGGGGGGGATGGGAAGGGCGATCAGGGTGACAGGGAAGTGGGATCCACTGAGGGGGGGGGGATGGGAAGGGCGATCAGGGTGACAGGGAAGTGGGATCCACTGAGGGGGGGATGGGAAATCAGGGTGACAGGGAAGTGGGATCCACTGAGGGGGGGGGATGGGAAGGGCGATCAGGGTGACAGGGAAGTGGGATCCACTGAGGGGGGGGATGGGAAGGGCGATCAGGGTGACAGGGAAGTGGGATCCACTGAGGGGGGGTGGGAAATCAGGGTGACAGGGAAGTGGGATCCACTGAGGGGGGGGGATGGGAAGGGCGATCAGGGTGACAGAAGAGTGGGATCCACTGGGGGGGGGGGTGGGAAGGGCGATCAGGGTGACAGGGAAGTGGGATCCACTGAGGGGGGGATGGGAAGGGCGATCAGGGTGACAGGGAAGTGGGATCCACTGAGGGGGGGGATGGGAAATCAGGGTGACAGGGAAGTGGGATCCACTGAGGGGGGGATGGGAAGGGCGATCAGGGTGACAGGGAAGTGGGATCCACTGAGGGGGGGATGGGAAGGGCGATCAGGGTGACAGGGAAGTGGGATCCACTGAGGGGGGGGGGGATGGGAAATCAGGGTGACGGAAGTGGGATCCACTGAGGGGGGGATGGGAAGGGCGATCAGGGTGACAGGGAAGTGGGATCCACTGAGGGGGGGGGGGATGGGAAGGGCGATCAGGGTGACAGAAGAGTGGGATCCACTTAGGGGGGGGGTGATGGGAAGGGCGATCAGGGTGACAGAAGAGTGGGATCCACTGAGGGGGGGGTGGGAAGGGTGACAGGGAAGTGGGATCCACTGAGGGGGATGGGAAGGATGACAGGGAAGTGGGATCCACTGAGGGGGATGGGAAGGATGACAGGGAAGTGGGATCCACTGAGGGGGATGGGAAGGATGACAGGGAAGTGGGATGGGAAGACCTACTGAAGGGGGTGAAGGTTTTGAGGACGGATGAAGGGGGGCTCCGCTCTCACCTGCAGCCTGACGTTCAGCATCATGGAGGCGATGACATACAGATAGGGGAATTTGATCCTCAGCCTCCAGGCCAGGTTGAAGAAGATGAGCAGAGTGCGGCTCAGGCCTTTGGAGAAGACCACATAGGAGCGAGCAGCGGCCGATTGGGAGAGCCAGACTGCCAGCTGGGACAAGGACGCCATATACACCCCACCGAGCCTGGGGGGGAGGGGAGATCACCGGACACTCCGATCCCGATCACCGACAATCCATTCAGACTGCTGACCCGGAAGAGACTCCCCGGGCACCGCCCCCTGCCGGTACAAGCTGATCATCTGACGCCAGGAGTGCCCTGTGATGGGGGTTGTGCTGTGTATGTGGCTGACACTTCTTCTCAGTCCTGTGTAACCCACAGAAGACGTACATCCTCCTCCTCCTCCTCCTCCCTGTATATAGACACAGCTGATATCATTGTGTCCCTTCTATGTGACCCGAGTTCAGTTCTAACACACAGAAACACTTTACTCTGAAACCAAAAAATAATCATTCTATTGCAGTCATGTATTCCTAAAGTGTTACTTGGGAAATACCAGTGATAACACCACACAGGCCCTGTCCCTGGTGTACTTACCTTCAGGGGTGCCAAGCACCTCCAGCGGTCCAGAGATTTGAAATCCCGCTCTTTTCCCTCTTCTGTGTCCTTAAGGGCACAAGGGACACATCATGCTAAATGTAAGGGAGGTCCCTTGTGCTGATATTTTATGTTGGTAATTTAGGCTAAAGTTGAAGCTTTAAAAATAAAAGTAAACTGCATAAAATAAATAAATAAAATAAATCAGGTTTCCCTGGCAGTTTAAGTGATAATTAGGGATGAACTCAGGCGTGTTCGGATTCTAGTCCCAACCCACCTGAGCAATCCCGCCAGGAAGCCATCACTGCACACCACCAATCATGAGCAGCCTACTAGCCTAGTCAGGGCGTGTGTATGTGCAGGAAAATGCTCACTGCCTATGATTGATGGTGTGCAGTGACAGCTTCCTGGTGGGATTGCTCAGGTAGGCTGGGACTAGGATAGAACACACCTGCATCGCATACTAGCACATTATGACGGACTTACCTTAACTAACCTTAACTAAGCTAAAGGACCAGAGGTGATTTCAGAATTTTGCACTGCGCTGCTTTAACTGTAAATTGTGCGGACATGCAATGTTGTACCCAAACGAAATTTGCGTCCTTTTCTTCCCACAAATAGAGCTTTCTTTTAATGGTATTTGATTGCCTCTGCGATTTTTATTTTTTGCGATATAAACGGAAAAAGACCGAATTTTTTTAAAAAAAATTATATTTTCTACTTTTTGTTATAAGAAAAATCGAATAAACTCAATTTTAGTCATACATTTAGGCCAAAATGTATTCAGCCACATGTCTTTAGTAAAAAAAATGTCAATAAGCGTATATTTATTGGTTTGCGCAAAAGTTATAGCGTTTACAAACTAGGGTACATTTTCTGGAATTTACACAGCTTTAAATTTATGACTGCCTATCTCATTTCTTGAGGTGCTAAAATGGCAGGGCAGTACAAAACCCCCCCAAATGACCCCATTTTGGAAAGTAGACACCCCAAGGAAATTGCTGAGAGGCATGTTGAGCCCATTGAATATTTTTTTTTTGTCCCAAGTGATTGAATAATGACAAAAAAAATAAAATACAAAAAGTTGTCACTAAATGATATATTGCTCACACATGCCATGGTTATATGTGGAATTGCACCCCAAAATACATTCTGCTGCTTCTCCTGAGTACGGAGATACCACATGTGTGGGACTTTTTAGGAGCCTAGCCACGTACGGGACCCCGGAAACCAAGCAACGTCTTCAGGATTTCTAAGGGCGCAAATTTTTGATTTCACTCCTCACTACCTATCACAGTTTTGAAGGCCATAAAATGCCAAAATAGCACGAAACCCCCCCAAATGACCCCATTTTGGAAAGTAGACACCCCAAGCTATTTACTGAGAGGCATGTTCAGTCCATGGAATATTTTATATTTTGACACAAGTTGCGGGAATATGACAAACTTTTTTTTTTTTGCACAAAGTTGTCACTAAATGATATATTGCTCACACATGCCATGGGCATATGTGAAATTACACCCCAAAATACATTCTGCTGCTTCTCCTGAGTATGGGGATACCACATGTGTGGGACTTTTTGGGAGCCTAGTCGCGTACGGGACCCCAAAAACCAAGCACCACCTTCAAGGTTTCTAAGGGCATACATTTTTGATTTCACTCCTCACTACCTATCACAGTTTTGAAGGCCATAAAATGCCAAGATGGCACAAACCCCCCCAAATGACCCCATTTTGGAAAGTAGACACCCCAAGCTATTTGCTGAGAGGCATGTTGAGCCCATTGAATATTTTTTTTTGTTGTCCCAAATGATTGAATAATGACAAAAAGAAAAAAAAATGTACAAAAAGTTGTCACTAAATTATATATTGCTCACACATGCCATGGTTATATGTGGAATTGCACCCCAAAATACATTTTGCTGCTTCTCCTGAGTACGGGGATACCACATGTGTGGGACTTTTTGGGAGCCTAGCCGCGTACGGGGCCCCAAAAACCAAGCACCGCCTTCAGGATTTCTAAGGGTGTAAATTTTTGATTTCACTCCTCACTACCTATCACAGTTTTGAAGGCCATAAAATGCCAAAATAGCACAAAACCCCCCCCCAAATGACCCCATTTTGGAAAGTAGACACCCCAAGCTATTTACTGAGAGGCATGTTGGGTTCATGGAATATTTTATATTTTGCCACAAGTTGCGGGAATATGACAAACTTTTTTTTTTTGCACAAAGTTGTCACTAAATGATATATTGCTCACACATGCCATGGGCATATGTGAAATTACACCCCAAAATACATTCTGCTGCTTCTCCTGAGTACGGGGATACCACATGTGTGGGACTTTTTGGGAGTCTAGCCGCGTACGGGACCCCAAAAACCAAGCACCGCCTTCAAGGTTTCTAAGGGCATAAATTTTTGATTTCACTCCTCACTACCTATCACAGTTTTGAAGGCCATAAAATGCCAAGATAGCACAAAACCCCCCAAAATGACCCCATTTTGGAAAGTAGACACCCCAAGGAAATTTCTGAGAGGCATGTTGAGCCCATTGAATATTTTTTTTTTTGTCCCAAGTGATTGAATAATGACAAAAAAATAAAAAATTTACAAAAAGTTGTCACTAAATGATATATTGCTCAAACATGCCATGGTTATATGCGGAATTGCACCCCAAAATACATTTGGCTGCTTCTCCTGAGTACGGTGATACCACATGTGTGGGACTTTTTGAGAGCCTAAAATACTCAACATTCCTCTCAGCAAATAGCTTGGGGTGTCTACTTTCCAAATTGGGGTCATTTAGGGGGTTTTTGTGCCATCTGGGCATTCCATGGCCTCCGAAACTGTGATAGGCAGTGAGGAGTGAAATCAAAAATTTACACCCATAGAAATCCTGAAGGCGGTGCTTGGTTTTCGGGGTCCTGTACGTGGCTAGGCTCCCAAAATGTCTCACACATGTGGTATCCCCGTACTCAGGAGAAGCAACAGAATGTATTTTGGGGTGCAATTCCACATATAACCATGGCATGTTTGAGCAATATATAATTTAGTGACAACTTTTTGTACATTTTTTTTTTCTTTTTGTCATTATTCAATCACTTGGAACAAAAAAAAAAATATTCAATGGGCTCAACATGCCTCTCAGCAAATAGCTTGAGGTGTCTACTTTCCAAAATAGGGTCATTTGGGGGGGGTTTTGAACTGTCCTGGCATTTTATGCACAACATTAGGAAGCTTATGTCACACATCATCCACTCTTCTAACCACTTAAAGACAAAGCCCTTTCTGACACTTTTTGTTTACATGAAAAAAAAAATTTTTTTGCAAGAAAATTATGTTGAACCCCCAAACATTATATATTTTTTTAAAGCAAAGGCCCTACAGATTAAAATAGTGGGTGTTTTTTTTTCCACACAGTATTTGCGCAGCGATTTTTCAAACGCATTTTTTGGGGGGAAAACACACTTTTTTTATTTTTAATGCACTAAAAAACACTATTTCTTGTTCATACATCACGGGACACAGAGCAGCATAGTCATTACTATGTGGGTTATATAGATTACCTTCAGGTGCTGGCACTGGCAACTTCCAAAACAGGAAGTACCCTCCCCTATATAAGCCCCTCCCATCCGGGAGTACCTCAGTTTTTTGCCAGTGTCTAAGGTGTTGGCCAAGGTTAACATGTATTCATCTGGGCTTGTGTACAGGTTCTCTGGGCCTTAGCAAGCTATTCCGGATCCGACCAAAAAAGCTTCATAGCTAAACGGTCGGTACCCGGGCCTTGCAGAGAAGAGCAGGGTTTTGCCTGTAATGCCTCTCTTAGGAGGGCTGGACCCTGGGATCCAGAGCTCTGGTCATACCCAAAACCAAGAGGCTATCTGTGCAGGGTGCTATACAGGTCCAGGGGAGTGGAATCCTTGGGAACCCGGTCCCTGAAGGTCTAGTACAATGCCTGCCGTGAGAGGTGAAGTTTGGGCTTCTGTGGACCAAACAAAGTCCTGCGGCGGGGAAAAGGTAAGTGGGGGCCCCTCAGGAACTTGGTTCTATTGAGGGGACCCCCAAGCCTAATATGTCTTTCTGCCTGTTACCTAAAGGGTATTCCCGCTAATAGCTGTATATGCCTAAGAAATCCTAGAAATGTTTTTTCATAAGGGAAGTTTTAAAAAAACTGTAAACCTGGAAATGTTTTTTCATAAAGGAGGTTTTAAAAAAAAAAAAAAAAAAAAAAGACAAAGGTGCGGTACCTGTGTTTGTCCACTAGAGGCCGCTGTGGAACGTCTTTTTTCTTGGGACTATTCCTTCCATGGTGAAAGTCCAGGCAGATGAGTGAGCTCTCTATCAGGGAAGCTGCATTCCTCTGTCATGCTGCCAAGTAGTTTCCTTCCATCCCTGAGTCCTGGTGAAACAGGGACCCTGGCTCCTCTCCCTACATGACGCCAAGAGCGCACACGTGCACGCGCGCGTGCGCGCACACATGCTTTCCTTTTATAAGGTTTAGCTTAAAAAAAGGGGGCGGAGCCTGGCGGATGACGCGCTCTGTGCGCCCAGCGCTTCTGCGCATGTGCGGGCGTCCCAGCAAGATAAAAGGACTCAGTCCACGCTGCTTGCTATGGACACAGAGCATGAAAAGGAGCTGGTAGCATGGTATAGGGGCTTACAGCGGGCGGTTGATACAGGCATCCCCAGAAAGACGCATTAGTAGACACCCACTGATGTACATAGCAGCAAATTGCATTAGACTATTTCAGTAAGGGGTGTATTGCGGCTGGAATACCTCAGCTTTGAACTAAGGAATATGCCGCCTAAAAAACTCCGAGATATACCTCTCAGGAAGTGTAGGGGGTCTCCATCGGGCTCTGAGGATCTGGAGCAGTCATCTGCACCCTCCTCCCCTGAGAAATCAGAGGTTAATACCCATAAGGAACCCCCGGGAGTGCCAGGTACTGCGGCTGTCCTCAGTCCACCTGCTCCTGCATATATAACAGAGGAGGTTTTTTCCTCAACTCTGGAGGGATTGGAGCAGAGATTGGCAGCATTGATCGCTTCTTCTCTACAGGAAAGAAAGCGCGCCAGATCTCCATCACCTCCATTAGAGTGCCTGTTGGCAGAGCAACAGTCCCAGGAAGGGACCGACCTACCTGAAGGGGATCAGGAGGAAGTTAGCTCTGTTTTTGAGGAATCGACAGTAGATGAACCATTTTCAGCATCGCAGACTGAAAGATTGTGGGTCCAGACCCTAACTGACATGGTTCGATCTGCATTTAAAATGCCTCTTGTTGAACCATCAACTACTGCTGTCTCCTCATTGGGGTCGCTAAAAGCTCCCCAGGTTAATTGCTCCTTTCCAATACATCCATTATTGGAAGGACTTATATACCAGGACTGGGAACATCCTGATAAACTATTTGTTCCGCCTAAAAGGTTTCCGGTGATCTATCCCATGGAGGAAAAGTTCACCCAGAGATGGAATGTTCCTACGGTGGATGCAGCCATCTCTTCTGTGAACAAATCACTGACATGTCCAGTAGATAATGTTCAAATGTTCAAAGATCCAGTGGATAAAAAATTGGAATCTTTATTAAAATCTGCTTTTTCCACAGCAGGGGCTGTTACACAGCCAGCAGTGGCAGCTATTGGGGTCTGCCAAGCTTTAAAGGATCAAATGAAAATGGTCCTGAGGGATTTGCCAGACCAGCAGGCCCAGGCTCTGGCTGATCTGCCTAGAGCATTATGCTTTGCGGTTGACGCCATCAAGGATTCTATCCATCAGGCCTCCCGCCTCACGCTGTCTTTGGTACATATGCGTAGGCTTCTGTGGCTCAAAAACTGGTCTGCTGAAGCTCCCTGTAAGAAGCTCTTAGTTAGCTTCCCATTTCATGGGGAACGCCTTTTTGGCGAAGACCTGGATAAGTATATCCAGAAGATTTCCAGTGGTAAAAGTACTCTCTTACCGAGTAAAAAGAGGTCTAGGGGTCCATCTTTTAAGAGGACTACCTCTCCTATCCCTGCGACGTCTGCTACTAAGCAGTTCCGACGGCCTCCTCGGTCAAACTCAGGAGGTAAAAATCAGGGACAGCCACAGGGTAATAAAAAGCCCTGGATCCGAAGAGGTACTAAACCAGCCTCCAAGTCAAGCCTATGAAGGGCTGCCCCCACTCAAACGGGTGGGGGGAAGACTTCAGTTGTTCGCAGAGACCTGGCGGGAGACGATCAAAGACAGATGGGTGCTCTCCGCAGTAACTCTGGGATACAAGTTGGAGTTAAAAGAGTCTCCTCCGTCCCATTTTATGTGGTCAGGCATGCCAAGAGACCCTCTAAAAAGAGGGTCTCTCCTATTGGCGTTAGAACAACTATTGCTCCAAGGAGTAATTATGGAGGTTCCTATGGAAGAGTGGGGGTTGGGTTTCTACTCAAACCTTTTCACAGTCCCGAAGCCAAACGGGGACATAAGACCCATATTGGACCTAAAGAGTCTAAACAAATTTCTAAACGTCCGGTCTTTCCGGATGGAGTCGATCCGATCGGTCACCGCTGCCCTACAAGGGGAGGAATGGTTAGCCTCGATCGACATCAAAGATGCTTACTTGCATGTTCCCATCTTTCCAGGTCATCAAAAATTCCTACGCTTTGCAGTAGAAGGGCGCCATTTTCAGTTCAGAGCCTTACCATTCGGTCTGGCCACAGCACCACGAGTGTTCACAAAAATTCTGGCCCCACTGTTGGCCGATCTAAGAACACGGGGTGTAACGATAATGGCATACCTAGACGACCTGTTGTTGATGGACCACTCAGTTGCCAAGCTAGAAGTGGTAATTGTCGATACAATCAAGTATCTAGAGTCTCATGGTTGGGTCATCAACCTGGACAAGTCAGCCCTACAGCCAGTGAAAAACCTGGTATATCTAGGGCTACGGCTGGATTCAGACCAGAGGAAGATTTTCTTACCTCTAGACAAGGTATCCTCTTTGAGGGCCTTGGTCCGTCTGCTTTGTGCAAAAAGACAGCCGTCCATACGCCTGTGCATGAGGCTGCTAGGAAAGATGGTAGCATCATTCGAAGCTGTACCATACGCCCAATTCCACTCAAGGAATTTACAAAGGGCCATATTGTCAGCCTGGAACGGAAAAGTTCAGGCTCTAGACTTCCCGATGGCTTTGTCCCCTTCCGTTCGGAAGAGTCTCTGCTGGTGGTTGATCCCCCAGAATCTCCAGAAGGAAAAACCCTTCAGCCCGATATCTTGGAAGGTGGTCACTACAGATGCCAGCCTTATAGGCTGGGGGGCAGTACTGGAGCAATGGTCTCTCCAGGGCAGATGGTCAAATGTAGTAAAAACCCTGCCCATCAATCTCTTAGAGATACGAGCAGCCAGGTACGCCCTAGTAGCCTGGACATCGAGACTCCAAGGGTCCCCTGTCAGATTTCAATCAGACAATGCCACAGCAGTGGCATATATCAATCATCAGGGAGGCACCAGGAGTCGTGCAGCCCAGAGGGAAGTAAGTCACATCCTGGAATGGGCAGAAAAGCATGTCCCATGTATATCAGCTGTCTTCATTCCAGGGGTGGAGAATTGGAAGGCGGACTTTCTGAGTCGCCAACAGTTATGCCCAGGGGAATGGTCCCTTCATCCCGAGGTCTTCCGAGCAATATGTCAGCGGTGGGGAACACCGGATGTAGATCTGCTAGCATCCAGATTCAACGCAAAGGTGGACAGATTTGTCTCCCGGACAAGGGATCCCCTCGCTTGCGGCTCGGATGCTCTGGTGTTCCCTTGGGATCAGTTCAGACTGATATATGCATTCCCTCCGCTACAATTGTTGCCTCGACTCCTTCGCAGAGTCAGGTTGGAGAAGAAGCCGGTGATCCTGGTGGCTCCAGCGTGGCCCCGAAGGGCCTGGTACGCGGAGATCATCAAAATGTCTGTGGGGAGTCCTTGGACCCTTCCACGTCGTCCGGACCTGCTTTCGCAAGGACCGATATACCACCCTTCCTTACTAACTCTAAGTTTAACGGCCTGGCTATTGAATCCCACATCCTAAAGAAGAGAGGTCTCTCTAACTCTGTGGTATCAACTATAATCAATGCCAGGAAGCCTGTATCCAGGCAGATCTACTATAGAGTTTGGAAGGCGTACATCACTTGGTGCGAGGCCAGAAAATGGCATCCACGTAAGTACGTTATAGGCAGAATTCTGGACTTCCTGCAGTGGGCTGTAGACAGGAAGTTTGCCTTAAGTACTATCAAGGGCCAGGTTTCGGCCTTGTCAATACTATTTCAAAGGCCCCTGGCTATGCATTCACTTGTCAAATCCTTTATGCAAGGTGTGACTCGTATTATTCCACCGATTAAGGCTCCCATATGCCCATGGGATCTAAATTTGGTTCTGTCGGTTCTGCAGAAGCAGCCATTTGAACCTTTGCGGCACATTTCCTTGGTTCTACTCACCAGGAAATTGATATTTTTAGTAGCCATATGCTCGGCTAGAAGAGTGTCGGAATTAGCCGCCATGTCCTGTAAAGAGCCATATCTGGTTATCCATAAGGACAGAGTAGTATTACGTCCTCACCCAGCCTTTCTTCCTAAGGTGGTATCGAGGTTTCACTTGAACCAGGATGTGGTTCTTCCTTCTTTTTTCCCCAAACCAAGCTCGGTAGAGGAAAAGTTATTGCATTCTTTGGATGTAGTAAGAGCAGTTAAAGCTTATCTAGAAGCCACTGCTCAGATTCGTAGAACGGATTCTTTGTTTGTTCTGCCGGAAGGCCCCAGAAAGGGTCAGGCAGCATCAAAATCTACTTTAGCCAAGTGGATTCGACAGGTCATAATACAAGCCTATGGCTTGAGAAGTAGACCGCCTCCGTTCAAAGTTAGGGCGCACTCCACGAGAGCAGTTGGAACTTCATGGGCAGTGCATCACCAGGCCTCCCTGGCGCAAATTTGTAAGGCCGCAACATGGTCTTCAGTACACACGTTTACTAGGTTCTACCAGGTGGACGTTAGAAGTCAGGAGGATGTCGCCTTTGGGCGCAGTGTGTTGCAGGCCGCAAAAGATCCTCATGCCTGATGGCGCCCAGCTTATGTATGGTGTATCCCCCCCCTCATGTGGCATTGCTTTGGGACGTCCCACATAGTAATGACTATGCTGCTCTGTGTCCCGTGATGTATGAACAAGAAAGTAGGATTTTTAAAACAGCTTACCTGTAAAATCCTTTTCTTGGAGTACATCACGGGACGCAGAGCTCCCACCCCTCTTTTGGGGACACGTATTGCTTTGCTACAAAACTGAGGTACTCCCGGATGGGAGGGGCTTATATAGGGGAGGGTACTTCCTGTTTTGGAAGTTGCCAGTGCCAGCACCTGAAGGTAATCTATATAACCCACATAGTAATGACTATGCTGCTCTGTGTCCCGTGATGTACACCAAGAAAAGGATTTTACAGGTAAGCTGTTTTAAAAATCCTACTATTGCCCAAATGTTTGATGAAATAAAAAAGATGATCTTAGGCTGAGTACATGGATACCAAACACGACATGCTTTAAAATTGTGCACAAACGCGCAGCGACGACAAACTACATTCATTTTTAAAAGCCTTTACAGGTTACCACATTAGATTTACAGAGGAGGTCTACTGCTAAAATTACTGCCCTCGATCTGACCTTCGCGGTGATACCTCACATGCATGATGCAATTGCTGTTTACATATGACGCTAGGCCGACGCTTGCGTTCGCCTTTGCGCAAGAGCAGGGGGGGACAGCGGTGCTTTTTTTTTTTTTATTATTATTTATTTTGCTTTTTTTTTTTATTTTTAAACTGTTCCTTCCATATTTTTTTTTTTTACCATTTTTATTGTTATCTCAGGGAATGTAAATATCCCCTATGATAGCAATAAGTAGTGACAGGTACTCTTTTTTTGAAAAAAATTGGGGGGTTAGACCCTAGATCTTTCCTCTGCCCTCAAAGCATCTGACCACACCAAGATCGGTGTGATAAAATGCTTTCCCAATTTCCCAATGGCGCTGTTTATTTCCGGGGGGGGCATTCCCTCCCACTGCTTGTAAAAGCAGTCTAGAGGCTAATTATCTGCTAGAATTGCTTTTACATGAAAGCCGGCCGCTGGCCGAAAAGAATGATACCAAGATGATACCTAAACCTGCAGGCATCATTCTGGTATAAACATTCAAAGTCCAGCAACATACCAGTACGTTGCTGGTCCTTGTTGGACATGTATTGTAATCTTTTTTTTTCATGCAGCCTGTTGGCTGAACGAAAAAAAGAGATTGATCGGTGGGTATGCCCACCATTAGAATACCTCCCTTCATCCACCCACTTCTAATGATGGGCATATATGCCGAAGCATGGGGGCATCCTCCCGCAAAAAATTTATGCCGCGTACACACGGTCGGACTTTTCCAAGGGCAGCTTTCGTCTGAATTTTGACCGTATGTACGCGGCATAAAAGGTTATGCCGCGTACACACGGTCGGACTTTTCCACGGGCAAGCCTCCATCGGAATTTCGACCGTATGTACGCGGCATTAGGAGCAAAATCGCACCTCCGCCCCTGCTGCCCCCATGCTTCGGTATATATGCTCTTTTTTTTTAACTGTGGTGGTGAAATCACCTCCTACAGCACTGGAGTCACGGCTTTATGTATCGTGGGAGCAAACGCTGTTGCTGTCAAGATAAATAATTCCGCGCTGCAGTTGAATGGCGCACCTGAAAACAAAAAATTACATACCTGAAAAGCAAGCATGATGAAACATTGCAGAATAGAATACAGTAAAAAAGAGCAGAACAATAGAGAGAAAATAGAGAGAGAGAGAGAGAGAGAGAGAGAGAGAGAGAGAGAGAGAGAACAATAAAACGACAACTATTTTTGGTTTTTTTATTTTATATTTTTTTGTGTTTTTTTTTTTCTTTTTTACAATTTTTTTTTGTAACTTTAACAACTGTAATGGTTCGGGTCTCTCAAAATGTAATGGCATCTTGGGAGACCCTGTGTAAATGTGTCCTAGTCTGTGAAATGCTGTACCCTACGCTAAAACGTCACTTTTGAGTGGTAGCGTTCAAAACATTCACCAAGGCAAAGACCAGGCTTGTCAGGACAGAGTGGACAATAATGACGGGTGTCACGCCTAAATCCGCGCTTGCTACAGACACGACATCTTTTTTGGGGGGCTCGTTGGGTAGGGGTACTCTGGAGGGCATACGTATAATGCCTCTCATGCAGCCGGCTTACTGCATTTGGTTGGGGATGGTGAGGTGCAGAACCGCCTGGATACAGGAGTTCTGTGACAATCTCATTCTGGAATTTTAGAAGAGATAAAGTCCCGCCTGAAGCTCTGTATAGCACATGAGCGTTCAGCAAAGCCAATAGAAATAAGGATAGAGACACTTTTTTGTACCAGTGTCTCGCCTTACGGTCAATTAGATACGGCGCCAACAACTGGTCGTTGAGGTCCACCCCTCCCATATTTTTGTTATATTCGTGGACACAGAGGGGTTTCTCCACAACACCAGTCGCCGTAGGAATTTGGACTGTCGTGTCTGCATGAAGGGAGGTAAGAAGGAAAACATTCTTATTGTCCCTCCACTTCATAGCGAGCAAATTATTACACTTTACGCATGCTCTCTCCCCCAGCCTAAGACGGGCATCTACAAGCCGCTGGGGAAAGCCCCGGCGATTACGTCGCACGGTGCCACATGCTCCAATCTGATGATCAAACAAGTGACTAAATAGTGGCACGCTCGTGTAATAATTGTCCACATACAAGTGGTACCCCTTTCCGAATAAACCATAAAGCTCCCTACATAGCCTGTTGCCCTGTCACAGAACTTATAGAGCTTGACCCCGTATCTGGCACACTTGCTGGGAAGGTACTGCTTGAAAGCCAAGTGGCCAGAAAATTTAATCAGGGACTTATCAACGCAGACAACTTGATCGGGAGTAAACAAGGCTGCAAAACGTTCGTTGAAGTGGTTTATGAGGGGCCGAATTTTATAGAGCCGGTCGTATTCAGGGTCCCCACGTGGACGACAAAGTTCATTGTCGTTGAAGTGCATGAACCGCAAAATCTGCTCGTATCGTTTCCTGGGCATGGAGGCAGAGAACACGGGCATGTGGTCAATTGGGTGCGTGGACCAATAAGCACGCAATGACGGGAATTTATGTGTGCCCACGTTGAGGGAAAGGCCCAGAAAGGTCTTAAATTCGGAAACCGTAATTGGTTTCCAATCTTTGGCAATGGAAGGCAACTGGGGATTAGCGGCGATGAATTGACCAGCATATAAATTACTCTGGTCCACAATAGATCTATAGAGATCTTCCGTGAAAAACAGCGAATAATAATCAATTGGCATAAAATCAGCTGTTTCCACCTGAATACCGGGTTGGGCAGTGAATGGGGGAAGTACGGGTTCTGCAGAAGTGGTGGGGACCCAATCAGGATAGGCGAATTCTGCAGGAAGGGCACTATGGGTACGACGGGCCTGCCTTTGTCTTCTTATTGGTGGCAGCGGGACACTACTTGTGCTTGCCACCTCGCCAGCTTGAACTGCACTTATGGGACTCGCCATGTCACCACGTGATACTGCAGTGCTGGATGTACGCCCAGGCTGTACTAGGCCGCTGGTGCTTGCCAATTCACCAGAAGGAATAGCGGCGCTAGTACTACTCTGCTCCATGATACGAGAGCCCTGCGGTTCTTGCTCCTCGACAACCTCAGAAGATCGGGATCGGGTACGCCTGACCTTAGCAGGGACCTCAACTTCGTCGTCAGAGCTATCTGATGTGGGGCCGCTGACGTCACTGTCTTCTACAGGAAGATATTCTGAGCCTGAATCTGACAGATACGTGACCTCCTCTTCACTATCTGTCATGCTCAGAATCTCGTAGGCCTCTTTACTAGTGTACCTTCGACTTGCCATTTTGGGCTCTAAATTTAGGGGTACACTAGTAAGATTCACAGGAAAAAAAAGCACCTGACTGTCGTCAGCAAATATATCAAACGCTACTAAAAAAAACTGTTAGCGATCGCAGGGATCAGGACTGTCTCTGCGAACGCTGCAGTTATGTGTGTTGTGTTTGGTAAGTGACAGTGATCGATCGATACTGCACTTGGGTGGGCTGGGCTGGGCTGGGCGGAGGGGCTAAACGCAGGTGCTAGCAGGTATCTGGGCTGATCCCGCTAACACTGTGTTTTTGGGAACCCTAAACCGCTGGGGATGCTAGTATAGATCTGATCAGATCAGTATTGATCTGTTCAGATACTATACCACTAAGGGAGGTGTATGCTTTGCGCGTGGGTGTTAGCGTTACTGGCACTAACCTAACGCTGCCTGGGGCGACGCAGACCCTCTCTGGCGCTAAAACCTAATTGATCTCACCCGCCGGGCGATCAGGGGGTTAAACCTTTATTGGGTTATAAACGGCGGGTGCCCTGATGCTATAAAAAGCAAACTAACCAACCAGCGTCACCCGTAACCTTTATATGGTGATCACTGGTGAAAGGGTTAACTAGGGGCAATCAGGGGGTTAAAACCTTTATTAGGTTAAATATGGGGGTACCTGACGCTATATAAAAACCTGACGGGTTACCTAAATAACTAACTGGGTAACCAGTGTCACCAGTGACGCTTATACGGTGATCACTGGTGAAAGGGTTAACTCTAGGGGCAATCAGGGGGTTAAAATAATATATGGGGGTACCTGACGCTATAAAAACCTGCGGCGAAACTAAAAATAAATAACTGTCTATCTAGGGCACCACTGGCACTAAATACAGCGATCGAAAATACGATCGCTTAGTGACGCTGGCGTTAGGGGGTGAAAGGGTTACCTGGGGGGCGATCAAGGGGTTAAACCTTTATTAGGGGGGTTAGGGGGCTACCCTGGACCTAAAGGGGCCTAAACCTAACTGCCCTGCAACTTTTTACTGTCACAGATGACACTAAATGCAGTGATCAGTAAAATAAATGATCACTGCAATCAGTGACACTGTGATTGGGGGCTGGGGGGTGACCTGGGGGGTGATCTGGGGGTGACTGGGGGGTGAAATATGTGCCTATGTGTACCTAAGTGTCAGTGGTCTGTTTGTGCACTAACCTGCTTCTTCTCTCCTCGGCGCCGGGAACGAAAAGACCGACACGAGGAGAGATGACATCACTTCCTCTGCCTGTGTTTACATTACACAGGCAGAGGGAGCATTTTCATTCGCCGGGAGCGAACGCGAGAGGGTGGCCGGAATCGAATGGCCGTCCCCTCATCTCCGATCGCTCCCAAACGATAAACGGCCGCTCACTGTATTGTAGGGGGGTCCGATCGGACCCCCCAACTGTACAAAGGCGATCACGTACACTGTACGTGATTGTGCCTGTCGGTGCCATTCTGCCGACGTACATATACAGTGAGCGGTCGTTAAGTGGTTAAGCCCACGTTCACACTGGGGCTGCGGGAGTGAAGCCTGCGAGTTCAGCTGAACTCGCACGATTTCACTCCTGCTGGCAGTCGCGATTTCAAAGACATCTGAAACAGATGTCAATGTAAATCGTGGCTGAAATCGCAAAAAGTAGTACAGAAACGACTTTTTGTAATTGGTGCAGCGCCGCAGATGCGGCGTCGCATCGATTAGGACGGTGCCATTGCCCGCAATTTGCGGCAAATTTCGCCGATTTGACATGTCAAATCGCATGTCAAATCGCACCAGTGTGAACCAGGGCTAAAGCAAAGCCCTCCAGTGGCGTGCTGACACTGCTGAAGGCGCTTCCATCCTTACCTGGTCTTCTTTCCAGGTTCGCGGGCTTATGATTGGCCAAGCGAGCGATGACGTCACTCCTGCACTTAAAAAAATTCTGACTTGGTTTGGGAGTGTTGTCTCGCAAAACGAGCAGAATTCAAGCTAATGGGGTGTGCAGTACCGCATTTGGCCAGAGGTGCGGGGGCGCCGGTGACACTCGGAAAGGTTCAGAGCCGTTCTGAGCCGTTCGGAAACTCAAAATCACTCGGAAATACTCAGTTTCCTGAGTGTTTCCAAACCTTTCCGAAGGTTTCCGAGATCAGCCGAGCTAGCCCCGAGTATTTCCGAGGCTCTCAGGCGCCCCTCACCTCTGGCCACATGCGGTATTGCATGCCATAGAAGTCAATGCGGAACAAATTTTCTTCGTTTCCATTGACTTCTATGGTGAAACACGATTTGATATGCGAGTGCTTTGGATTACAAGCATTCTCCTGGAACGGATTATGCTCGTAATCCAAGGTTCCACTGTATTTTACCTGCAAAAAACATGCATTTATAAAAATAAAAAAAAGTGAACTTGTATTTGATTACACCTCTTTGTCTTAGCTCCTGTTCACACGTTCACCATCCTCAGGCAGCTTAATTCTTCATTAAGCGTCCTCTACATCAGCGCAATTTCAAAGCCGCACTCCAGTGCGATTCGTCATGCGATCTGACAGTTTAAATTGCTACGACTCATATCTTTGAGAAAGGTTCCTGCGCTACTTTTTGCAGATTTCATCGCAACTTGCACAGACTTCTGCGCTGAAGTAGAGGGGGCTTAATGAAGAATTAAGCTGCCTGAGGATGGTGTCTGCAGTGACTGGGTGTGAAGAGGTATGTCGTTGCATATCGGCACTTGAAACACAGGACAAGGTCAACCATGGCAGATTCCATATTTCTTCTTAAAGGATTCCAGTAAAGTGATTCAATTATAACTCAGGGCAAAACTTTTTTTTTTGTTTTGGATAGGGTAGAGAAGGATTAGAACACCTGTCAGGTTCTATTGCTGTCTGTGCCCCTGTTAGGGAGATTTGCTCTTTTTTATCAGGTCTGTTTAGCACTATCAATGAAAGTGAATGAAAATTCCAACATTTGGGCTGTCCCCAGAACAGGAATAGAGGGGAAATCTTGCAATGAGGACATGAGCTCTGATGACCCTAATGTCACACCGAAATTCCCTCATTTTGGAAGGATTTCCTCTCACTTACTGTTTTGGCTAATGGACAGGAAGAGAAGGAAACACTCCCCAATAGGAGAGCAAAAAAAAAGAAAAAAAAAGAATAAATATATATTTTTATATATATATATATATATATATATATATATATATATATATATATATATATATATACACATACAGTATATATATATATATATATATATATATATATATATATATATATATATATATATATATATATATATATATATATATATATATATATACACACACAGTATATACCTGTGTGTATATATATATATATATATATATATATATATGTGTAGCAGGGTCTCCTTTAAGACTCTCAGGACTACCTTACCCAGAACCCCATTCAGCACCCAGGATGCAATGTTTTCCACCCCAGAGACTCATGGGTGGGGTTATATAAGGAGGAGGCGAGGCTGCGCTCGGCCTCTTTGGGACACGAGACTTCAGTGGAGAGATCTTCCTGTGCGGATCCGCTGTGGTGCAAGGCCTGAAGCCTGGGGCCTTGCGCTGTTACCCAAAAGAGCCTTCCACCCCCATCGCGAGCCTGGGTGGCATCTGACTTGGTCATCCTCAACCGCTGCTGAGCCGGAGACCAGACCGCTGCAGACGCTGTGTGTGGAGACACCGCAGGTGGAAGTTCCCGGACTGGGATCGCGTCCGGAGGGGTGAGCGAGCACATGCTCAATCCACATACTGTATACTATTGTTAGGCCTACAGACTGCCGTGGCCCCCCAGTTCTATTTAAGCCCCACTGGAGATCCATAGCAGAACTGAGTCAAACGGATCTCTAGTGGAGTGTTCTGTGTTGGCACTTTTACCCTTTGGATTACAAATGTGTTCCTGAAATGTGCACCACCGTTTAAAGACTTGCATGCGAAGAATTCATCCCCTAGAGCAGGGATATGCAATTAGTGGACCTCCAGCTGTTGCCAAACTAAAGTCCCATGAGGCATAGCGAGACTCTGACAGCAGCAAGCATGACACCCACAGGCAGAGGCATGATGGGACTTGTAGTTTTGCAACAGCTGGAGGTCCGCTAATTGCTTATCCCTGCCCTAGAGACTGAGTTATATGGTCAGGCCTGGCCATCTAGATAGTTTATTTAGTTGCTGCGCCATAGGGCGCATAGTGAAGTACTGTTACACGTGGCGCGTGTGCGCCATATCCTACTAGTTGTAGTGTGCCTATTGCTGCAGGGCTCTGCAGATAGATTCCTGTGATTTGTTACAACTGTTGATTTTTATTGCCAGTAGAAGTAAACTCGTTATTCTTCTATCATTGCATTGGTGTCTGAATTTAACCATAGAGCATAAGATATATATATTACCCTAGACTAACTGTGCCAGGTTGGGTCGAGTAAATTGCCGGGGGTTGGCCGAGCTGTCTTCAGGGCCCAAACTAAATCTGCGGCCCTCTTAGCTGAAGGTATCGCTACATATATATATATATATATATATATATATATAGCGGGGTCTCCGTTGAGGCCCCATGGACTACGTTACCCAGAACCCCGTTTGGCACCCAGGGTGCATTGGGCCGACGCAGAGACTCATGGGTGGGGTATAAAAGGGGAGGGCTAAGCCCGGCCTCTTTGGACACCGCACGGCTGGCAAGAGGACTTCCTGTGCGGACCTGCTGCGAGTGCAAGGCCCGAGGCCTGGGCCTTGCGCACTTCCAGAGAGCCTTCCACCTCGCTGCCGAGCCTGTGCGGCATCTGACATCTACCTGCTTCGCAGACATCAGTTGGACCAGAGATCCGGCTGAGGCAGAGCCTGTGGGAGGAGACACAGCGGTGGGAGTTCCGGACTGGGATCGAGTCCGGAGGGGTGAGAGAGCACCTGCTCACAGCTATAACCGAGTACTTTGTTAGGCCTATTGACTGCCTTGGCCCATCGTGTTATACTTGCTTTCCAGACAGGAGACTAGTTGCAGAACTGAGTTACATAGTCTCCGGGGAGTTGCTTCTATTGCCATAGACCACTGTTGGATTACAAATCATTGTTCCTGTATGTGCACCACTGATCATCTTGCATGCGAAGATTTCTCACTTAAAGACTGAGCTTTAACTGAGTCAGGCCTGACTGGGAGTTTATAGCATTGCTGGGCGCCATATTGCTCACAAGGGAAAATAGCTATACATCAGTGTATGATAGAACTATATGTGCACTATAGTTGACTAGTGGTATTATTGCTGCAGGGCTCTGCATGTATGTGTTATTTGGTATTGACAGTTACCCATACCTCCCAACTTTTCTAATGTCCACTGCGGGACATTCATTCACGATCGGATAATCCGAGGTAACAGATTTATTGTCAGACAGTTGGTGAGCATGAACAGCCAACATTTGTTGTCGTTAATTCAGCCATAAATTGTCTGATGGAGCATACACACGGTCGGATTATCCGACACAACACGTCCATCGGACAGTTATTGACGTAAAATCCGATCGTGTGTACGGGCCTTTTTACGCTTCCCCTATTTTGTAGTCAGATGGTTTTGTTAATGCAGGTTGATTGCAGTGCCAGTTATGGCTTGTGAAATGCAGACTGTATTGCAACAATGTACAGTTCAGCAAAATGGTAATGAGTCATGTTATGTGGAGCAGTAAAACCTACCAATTTGTATACCGATCTTTGGGTCTTGTATGGATATTAAGGGGAACCCCGCACCCAAAGTAAAAAAAGGCCCTATATACTTTGAACAGCAGTATACAGGCGGTGCAAACAAGACAGGGACTGTAGTTTTGTTCTTAAATAGAATCTGTTTGTAATTTGAAACAGGTAATTTTTTTAAGTGTAGCCCCAGCCAAAAAATCTATTTTTAAGCTTTTTGGAAAACATAGGGAAGGGTTATCACCCCTGTAACATTTGTTTTGCGGTCTGTGCAGTGTGCACCTCTTTAGATTTCACCTCACTTTCCGTCCCAATGAGAAATGTTTTTAGAAAATTTGGGGTTTTTAGTGAAACAAGGATTGATGATAAAGCATCAGTGGAGAGGAGACACCTTTTTCCCATACTAACTCTTACAGGAGAGAATTTCCCTTCCTAGGGGTAGATTTCCTCTCACTTCCTGTTGTCTACTTCCGTTTTGCAAGTAGGAGTCGTTTGTAAGTTGGATGTTTGAAAGTAGGGGCCTGCCGTATATACTCTGCAGAAAATTGGCCCTTAGGTGTTGGTGTTGCCACAACAGTGTAATCCCTCACTCTTGGTGGGCGCTGGAACGCCCTGCTGTGAACTATTATATCAAGAATTGTAATTACATGCCATTGTTGGACAGTGGCAGGAAAAATTGGGCCTTTGGTGGTGGTGGTGGTGCTGGTGCCACAACACTGTAAGTCCTCACAGTTACTCTTGGTGGGCGCAGGAATGGGCCCAGCTGTGAAATATTAGATCAAGAATTGTAATCACATGCCCCTGTTGAACAGGGGCAGAAAAATTGGGCCTTTGGTGGTGGTGGTGGTGGTGTTGCCACAACACTGTAAGCCCTCACAGTTACTCTTGGTGAGCACAGGAATGGGCCCTGCTGTGAATTATTAGATCAAGAATTGTAATTACATGCCCCTGTTGAACAGGGGCAGAAAAATTGGGCCTTTGTTGTTGGTGGTGTTGCCACAACACTGTAAGCCCTCACAGTTACGCAGGAATGGGCCCTGCTGTGAATTATTAGATCAAGAATTGTAATTACATGCCCCTGTTGAACAGGGGCAGAAAAATTGGGCCTTTGTTGTTAGTGGTGGTGATGGTGTTGCCACAACACTGTAAGCCCTCACAGTTACGCAGAAATGGGCCCTGCTGTGAATTATTAGCTCAAGAATTGTAATTACATGCCCCTGTTGAACAGGGGCATAAAAATTGTGCCTTAGGCACTGGTGCCACAACACTGCAAGCCCTCACAGATACTGTACTTGGAGCGCAGCAATGAGCCCTGTTGCAAAGTATTGCATCAAAAATTTTAATTACACGCCCCTGTTAAACAGGGGCAGAAAAATTGGGCCTTAGGCACTGGTGCTGGTGCCACAACACTGCAACCCCTCATTGTTGCCAGACAGAGAGGACGTGTGTACCTAGTAGACATGTGCATTTCGTTTCGTTCCGAATCGAAATTCGGACGAATTTTTCATTATTCGGACATTCGGATGCATCCGAATTACCGAATTACAATACTAACGAATTTAACCGAATCCGAATTTTTTCGAATCTAAAAATATTTTTGACCCGACTTTGGGTCCATGTATCTCGGGGTTCCTTGGTGATAGAAACCCCAAATTTAGAGATGTTGTAGGGCTAGTTCTTCTGTGTTTGCATACCAAATTTGGTGTTTCTATCACTAAGTGACCCCGAGATACGTGGACCCAAAGTCGGGTCGCAAAATGTCAAGCACTTTACTGGAGCAGAGAATGACATTTTGCGACCCGATTTTGGGGCCACATATCTCGGGGCCACTTGTAGCTAGAAACCCCAAATTTGGTATGCAAACACAGTAGAACTAGCACTACAACATCTCCAAATTTTGGGTTTCTATCACCAAGTAACCCCAAAATACATGGACCCAAAGTCGGGTCGCAAAATATTTTCGAATCCGGTTGAAATAGTATCAACATGATTCGAAATTATTTCAACTGCATTTGAAACTATTTCAACCGGATTCGAAAATATTTTGTGACCCGAATTTGGGTCCATGTATCTCGGGGTTACTTGGTGATAGAAACCCCAAATTTGGGGTTATTGTTTTTCTAGTCTATTTTCTATTTTATTATAATCTTTTCTATCCAAAGTTAAAATTAATTAATTAATTAAAAAATTTGAATTCATACTATTCGAAATTCAAATTTATTCTATTCGAAATTCGAATTTCAGAAGATGGTTGTATATTCTTTCTATTTTATTCTTCTAAATTATATTTTTTTTCTATTCTGTTCTAATGTTTTCTATTTGAATTATAAATTTTGGAAGAAGGTTATTTACTTACTTATATACATCTGTCACATAAAAAAAAAGATGTGAAATGGCTGTCACGGATGTCGATCGCAAGGCAAGTACATATGCTGTATGTCATTGTCCACTTACCACAACACCTGCCATGAGTGCCACGTGACCAATTTGTGGATTGTCCACTTGCCACGTCACCTGCCACAAGTTATGGGGTTCCTAGCACCAAGTGACCCCCAGATAGGGGCGGTCTGTCAAGTGCTTTTCTGCAGCAGAGAATTAAATTTTGTGACCCGACTTTGAGGCCACGTATCTCGGGGCCACTTATAGCTAGAAATCCCAAAATATTTGGTATGTAAACACATTACAACTGCCACTACAATAACCCCAAATTTGGGGTTTCTATCACCAAGTAACCCCGTTGTAATGCTAGTTCTACTGTGTTTGCATACCAAATTTGGGGTTTCTAGCTATAAGTGGCCCCGAGATACGTGGCCCCAAAGTCGGGTCACAAAATGTCATTCTCTGCTGCAGAAAAGTACTTGAAATATCGCCCATATCTGGGGGTCACTTGGTGCCAGGAGCCCCATAACTTGTGGCAGGTGACGTGGCAAGTAGACAATCCACAACTAGGTCACGTGGCACTCGTGGCCGTTCACGTGGCACTCGTGGCAGGTCACGTGGCACTCGTGGCCGGTGTCGTGGCACTCGTGGCCGGTGTCGTGGCACTCGTGGCCGGTGTCGTGGCACTCGTGGCAGGTGTCGTGGTAAGTGGACAATGACATACAGCATATGTACTTGCCTTGCGATCGACATCCGTGACAGCCATTTCACATCTTTTTTTTTATGTGACAGATGTATATAAGTAAGTAAATAACCTTCTTCCAAAATTTATAATTCAAATAGAAAAGATTAGAACAGAATAGAAAAAAAATATAATTTAGAAGAATAAAATCAAAAGAATATACAACCATCTTCTGAAATTCGAATTTCGAATAGAATAAATTTGAATTTCGAATAGTATGAATTCAAATTTTTTAATTATTTAATTAATTTTAACTTTGGATAGAAAAGATTATAATAAAATAGAAAATAGACTAGAAAAACAATAACCCCAAATTTGGGGTTTCTATCACCAAGTAACCCCGAGATACATGGACCCAAATTCGGGTCACAAAATATTTTCGAATCCGGTTGAAATAGTTTCAAATGCAGTTGAAATAATTTCGAATCATGTTGATACTATTTCAACCGGATTCGAAAATATTTTGCGACCCGACTTTGGGTCCATGTATTTTGGGGTTACTTGGTGATAGAAACCCAAAATTTGGAGATCTTGTAGTGCTAGTTCTACTGTGTTTGCATACCAAATTTGGGGTTTCTAGCTACAAGTGGCCCCGAGATATGTGGCCCCAAAATCGGGTCGCAAAATGTCATTCTCTGCTCCAGTAAAGTGCTTGACATTTTGCGACCCGAATTTGGGTCCACGTATCTCGGGGTCACTTAGTGATAGAAACCCCAAATTTGGTATGCAAACACAGAAGAACTAGCACTACAACATCTCCAAATTTTGGGTTTCTATCACCAAGTAACCCCAAAATACATGGACCCAAAGTCGGGTCGCAAAATATTTTCGAATCCGGTTGAAATAGTATCAACATGATTCGAAATTATTTCAACTGCATTTGAAACTATTTCAACCGGATTCGAAAATATTTTGTGACCCGAATTTGGGTCCATGTATCTCGGGGTTACTTGGTGATAGAAACCCCAAATTTGGGGTTATTGTTTTTCTAGTCTATTTTCTATTTTATTATAATCTTTTCTATCCAAAGTTAAAATTAATTAATTAATTAAAAAATTTGAATTCATACTATTCGAAATTCAAATTTATTCTATTCGAAATTCGAATTTCAGAAGATGGTTGTATATTCTTTCTATTTTATTCTTCTAAATTATATTTTTTTTCTGTTCTGTTCTAATCTTTTCTATTTGAATTATAAATTTTGGAAGAAGGTTATTTACTTACTTATATACATCTGTCACATAAAAAAAAAAGATGTGAAATGGCTGTCACGGATGTCGATCGCAAGGCAAGTACATATGCTGTATGTCATTGTCCACTTACCACAACACCTGCCACGAGTGCCACGACACCGGCCACGAGTGCCACGACACCGGCCACGAGTGCCACGTGACCTGCCATGAGTGCCACGTGAACGGCCACGAGTGCCACGTGACCTGCCACGTGACCTAGTTGTGGATTGTCTACTTGCCACGTCACCTGCCACAAGTTATGGGGCTCCTAGCACCAAGTGACCCCCAGATATGGGCGATATTTCAAGTACTTTTCTGCAGCAGATAATGACATTTTGTGACCCGACTTTGGGGCCACGTATCTCGGGGGCACTTATAGCTAGAAACCCCAAATTTGGTATGCAAACACAGTAGAACTAGCATTACAACGGGGTTACTTGGTGATAGAAACCCCAAATTTGGGGTTATTGTAGTGCCAGTTGTAATGTGTTTACATACCAAATATTTTGGGATTTCTAGCTATAAGTGGCCCCGAGATACGTGGCCTCAAAGTCGGGTCACAAAATTTAATTCTCTGCTGCAGAAAAGCACTTGACAGATCGCCCCTATCTGGGGGTCACTTGGTGCTAGGAACCCCATAACTTGTGGCAGGTGACGTGGCAAGTGGACAATCCACAACTTGGTCACGTGGCACTCATGGCAGGTGTTGTGGTAAGTGGACAATGACATACAGCATATGTACTTGCCTTGCGATCGACATCCGTGACAGCCATTTCACATCTTTTTTTTTATGTGACAGATGTATATAAGTAAGTAAATAACCTTCTTCCAAAATTTATAATTCAAATAGAAAAGATTAGAACAGAATAGAAAAAAAATATAATTTAGAAGAATAAAATAGAAAGAATATACAACCATCTTCTGAAATTCGAATTTCGAATAGAATAAATTTGAATTTCGAATAGTATGAATTCAAATTTTTTAATTAATTAATTTTAACTTTGGATAGAAAAGATTATAATAAAATAGAAAATAGACTAGAAAAACAATAACCCCAAATTTGGGGTTTCTATCACCAAGTAACCCCGAGATACATGGACCCAAATTCGGGTCACAAAATATTTTCGAATCCGGTTGAAATAGTTTCAAATGCAGTTGAAATAATTTCGAATCATGTTGATACTATTTCAACCGGATTCGAAAATATTTTGCGACCCGACTTTGGGTCCATGTATTTTGGGGTTACTTGGTGATAGAAACCCAAAATTTGGAGATGTTGTAGTGCTAGTTCTACTGTGTTTGCATACCAAATTTGGGGTTTCTAGCTACAAGTGACCCCGAGATATGTGGCCCCAAAATCGGGTCGCAAAATGTCATTCTCTGCTCCAGTAAAGTGCTTGACATTTTGCGACCCGACTTTGGGTCCACATATCTCGGGGCCACTTGTAGCTAGAAACCCCAAATTTGGTATGCAAACACAGTAGAACTAGCACTATAACATCTCCAAATTTGGGGTTTCTATTACTAAGTGACCCTGAGATACGTGGACCCAAAGTCGGGTCGCAAAATATTTTCGAATCCGGTTGAAATAGTTTCAAATGCGGTTGAAATAATTTCGAATCATGTTGAAATAATTTCGAATCCGGTAGAAATATTTTCGAATTCGGTTGAAATATTTTCGAATGCGACTGATTTTCGAATTCGGTCGAAAACAAAACGAAATCCGAAAACGAATTTAACAAATTTAACGAATCTAACTAAACGAAATTAATTAATTAACGAATTAAAACGAAACGAAACAAATTTTTTCCTTTTGCACATGTCTAGTACCTAGCTCCTGACTTCCAGGGCTGCATTGCTTCTCTCCCCAGGACTCTCCCCCCTACTCTCCCCTATTTTCCCCCTGGCTCTCTCCCCTGATCTCACCCTTGTCCCCCCTTGCTCTCTCCCTTGTCCCCCCGGTTCTCTCCCCCCCCTCCAACCAGCGGGACCCCAATCCATACTAGCCCCCCCCGCCAGACACCTCCTCCCGCAGCCGCCGCCGGGCAAGTCCGAGGCTGCGGCCTAACATCACTCATCCAACGGTCCCCCCCTCTGGCGCCTCCCTCACAGACCGGCTGCACCCCTGGCCTAGCTCACCGAGCTACATCCGAGCCCTCCACCCGCCACCGAGGCCATTCATTCGCCGCCGGCGGAACCCCCCTCCACCCGCAGCCACCGACAGGAAAGTCTGCGGCTGCGGCCTAGCCACATTCGATCCCCCTTCCAGCATCCGGATAATCCAAGGAGCCACCCTACGGCACGCACCCACTCGCGGAGCCCCCCAGAGGAGTCAGCAGGCCCCGAAGCAGCAATAGCTGCTACCTGCCCAGCAGGATAGACCGCGGCTTCGGCCTAGACCCGGCCGCGGCGGCCATCTTGGGACACCCAGCCCCAGCCCTTAAACTCCTCTCCCAGCCCCCTGGAATATTCTGACCCGGGATAACTACCGGTTCGCATCCACTCACGGGTCACTTGCCTGTGGCTCCCACTGGGTCGCTCACAAAAGGCAGCCGGGAGGACGAAATGGATATTCGGCCCAGTAAGTAGCGGGCATCTTGATACACCCAGAGCCTTTCCCCAACACTGACAAAAAAAAAAAAAATTTTTTTCTCTCTATTCCTACTAATTCCCCACCCCACCCCCATTACTATCTTCACAATACTCTTCAATAACTCTACTACTTATGACTGATCGCCCCCCCCCCCTGACGTACTCAGGCTGCCCCAACCTACAGCATTGACCGCCGCCACTACGCGATCTCCCCAGACCCACACACACGGCCAAGCATAACGGACGTGTGCGATAGGCCCCCGAGGCTCACCACTTCGCAGAGCAATCCGCACGCACGGTCCAGGGAAGCGGACGTGTGTGACAGGAGCCCTGACCTCATCGCTTCACAGAGCAATCCACACATACGGTCAAGCGTAACGGACGTGTGTGGCAGGAGCTCTGGCCATACAGGAACCCCCTTGGACTCTGGCGTTTCGCTCCTCCAGCAAACGTTAACCTGACGACCTGCGGCTTCCACGGGACCCCACTCTCCCCAAGCTCAGATCCCCCAGCTCACCACCGCTTCACCCACAGCCGCCGACTGCCACCTGCCACCATCCGGGCGCCCATTTCTAGACTGTTAGAACTGCAGGACAGACCGCGGCTGTGGCCTAGCTCCGGCCATCACTCTACACCCTCCCCGAGTCTCTCTCCAGCAGGCCCGCGTGTGCCGACCGGGTAAGTACATCGGGGCACCACCAACTAGTAGCGAGTTGATCCAGGGTTTACCCGATCGCCCCTCGGGGGGTCAGGAAGGAATTTTTCCCCTGCTGCAGCAATTGGCCAGACTCGGCTGGTGGTTTTTGCCTTCCTCTGGACCAACGGGAGGGCGGTTTAGGTCATTGGGCCCCATCCATCATCCCCATCACCTTTTCCTCCCATCATGTGCATCTTTAAATACTCAGCGGACACCCTCCGCAGGCTAAGGAATACCGCCCCAACACTTCCAACCGCCACCCAAAAAATCCTACAAAAAGAACAACTGCTTAGGATCAATCGACAATCAACTATCAAAACCACAAAGACACCACTTCATCTACAAGATTTATCATGCGCCTTGATTAACACCAGATCGGCAGTCAAGCACAGACAGGAAATTCACGATTTCATCACGCAAAACGACATAGATTGCCTCTTTATCACGGAAAGTTGGCTAACACCGGATTGTAACACCGTCCTAACGGAACTAGTACCTGGGAACTACCGCATCCTAACTAAGCACAGAATAGGACAAAGAGGAGGAGGCCTAGCAGTTATCTTCAAATCGCACCTCTCTCTTACCAAACCAACCCTACAGAACTCATTGCCATTCATGGAAACACTCACCCTGCAACTCCAAACAACACCCCATGACACCATTCACATACTGCTATGCTACAGACCACCAGGACCGAAGACAAATCTCCTCACACCCTTCACCGAATTCTTCTCGACATATACTTTAAAAACCAAAAAGTTTTTACTACTCGGGGACTTTAACCTCTGGGCTAACACCACTCAGGACCCCATCGCCATCGCCTGTATCAACCAATTGGAAGAACTAGGGTTGCAGCAACTGATAAATGCACCCACGCATGGATCGGGTCACATTCTTGACCTCATCTTCAAACAAAATATGGACATCAACATACTGGACAACATGCCGTTACCATGGACGGACCACCACGCTATCAAATTCAAATTTACCACCAGCACCATCTCCCAAAAACCGGAAGACTCAACAAAAACATACTGGACAAGATCTCAGAAGAAACTACACTCAAAACTTTTCAAAACCACTCTATCAAAAAAAATAGGAACGCTAAAGCATAACCGCTCAACGGAACAAACACTCAACTCCTCAAACAAAATATTACTACAAACAGCGGACACAGTCGCTCCGAGACGCAGAGCACAAATCCGTAAAAACAACTCGGGCTGGTTTAGTGACACTCTTACGCTACTGAAGCAAGAACGCAGAAGAGCTGAAGGAGCCTGGAGAAGAAACCCAACGGAGGAAAACCACACAAACTATAAAGCACTCACTAAGAAATATCACAAAGCAATTTTTAAAGCAAAAAAGGAACATTTCTCAAACACCATAAAAAAAGCCCTAAACCGGCCTCGTGAACTCTTCAAACTAGTCACTCGGACCATGAATCCTACCTGTCTAGAGCCTCCAGCAAACTAAACCCAAGAGTTCTGCAATGAGCTATCGGATTTTTTTATCGACAAAATCGAAAATATTCGGGAAATAATTCAACAGAAAAAAACAACCAACTTCACACAGCCAAAGCAAACAGAGAAAATCAATACGAACATTATACAACTAGCAAAATTTTCGTTGGTCCCGATCACCATTGACACCACCAAAAACATCATCAGAAGCCTTAGAGACACTACATCGTCAAATGACATAATTCCCACAAAACTCCTGAAAGAATGTACCGACATTTTAGCTCCTACCATTACACACATCGTAAATCTATCATTCAAAGAAGGTTTGGTTCTGAACTCCCTCAAGCAAGGTATAATCAAACCCCTCCTAAAGAAACCCAATCTTGACCCTAAGGACCCAAATTACCGCAGACCGGTAACAAGCCTCAACACCATTTCCAAGATCATGGAGAAAGCGGTAGTACAACAGCTACAAGGCCATTTGGACACTTACAAACTCTTGGATCCACTACAATCAGGCTTCCGCCCAGGCCATGGCACAGAAACGGCACTTCTCAAAATATGGGATGACGTCCTCGAAGCCGCAGATGACGGAGAATCATGTCTCCTGGTGCTGCTGGACCTCAGTGCAGCGTTCGACACAGTAGACCACAAAACTCTACTCATTCGGCTTAAAGAAGTAGCAGGAGTCGCAGACCCTGACCTTCCTTGGTTCGCTTCCTTTCTTGAGAATCGTTCTCAGACAGTGAAATTAGGTGCCTTCACCTCTGAAACTCGCACAATTTCTTGCGGAGTCCCTCAAGGATCACCACTGTCACCCCTTCTCTTTAACATCTACCTCCGCCCACTCCTAAAAATCATTAGCAAACAGGACTTATGCTACCACTCATACGCGGACGACACCCAACTCTACTTTCGTATCACTGGAAAAAAAGACCAATATCACGGATTGGAAAAGTGCCTCACATTGATCGATGATTGGATGACTGAGAGTTCACTTAAACTCAACGGATCCAAAACAGAACTGCTTCTCCTCCACGCTAACCGAAAGACAAAAACTAAAACCTCTTGGACACTACCCACCATTCTCGGACAGACCATCACCCCGAGCACCAAAGTCAAAAGTCTCGGAGTCATCTTTGACTCGGAGATGTCGATGGACACTCAAATAGGATCAGTAATCAGCGGATCTCATTATCTCCTCCGCCTGCTGCGTAGACTCATTCCCTTCATCCCAGAAGAGGACACAGCAGTAGTAGTTGGATCAATTATCAACTCCCAGCTTGACTACGCAAACTCCCTCTACCTCGGACTACCCAAATACCAAATGTCACGCCTACAAGTCGTCCAGAACACGGCAGCCAGACTGATAACAGGAAAAAAACCCTGGGAATCCATCACCCCTGCACTGAGGACCCTTCATTGGTTAGCCGTAAAGGATCGGGTCACATTCAAGACCCTCTGCCTCACCCACAAGTGCACACAAGGAATCGCTCCGCAATATTTATGCGAGAAGATAAAGCATTACAACCCCAAACGCAGTCTCCGATCAACAAACCAAAACCTCCTTCACATCCCCAAATTTCGCTACAAATCAAAGGGAGAACGAAGATTTGCAGTCCAAGGACCACGGCTATGGAACGCGCTACCCACGGATATCCGTATGGAAGAAAACCATCGGGCCTTTAGGAAAAAACTTAAGACCCACCTCTTCTGATGGATCATGAAGCTACTGGATGCTAAGCGCCTTGAGGCGATTTAGTTCGCATTTGTTAGCGCTATACAAGTTTTTCACTCACTCACTCACTCAGATACTGTACTTGGAGCACAGCAATGAGCCCTGCTGCAAAGCATTGCATCAAAAATTGTAAATACACGCCCCTGTTAAACAGGGGCTAAAAAATTGGGCCTTAGCCACTGGTGGCGGTGCCCAGAACCAAAAATGTTCTTTCAAGCTATCAGCATGATTATTGAGGAGGAAGAGGATAGTCACTCAGCATAACAGGATAGTCACTCAGCATCAGCATAGGCAGACTTGAAGGGATCTGACATTTCCAAAAAAATTATTCGGTTACATCAGCATCAGGTGCTTGGTAGCTGGTGGCGATCCAAGACTGATTCATTTTTATGAAGGTCAGTCGATCGACCGATTCGGTGGACAGCCGCACCCTGTGATCGGTTACAAAGCCTCCAGCAGCACTGAATGTGCTTTCCGAAAGAACGCTGGATGCAGGACAGGCCAGTACCTCAATTGCATACTGTGCAAGCTCTGGCCAGTGATCCATCCTCAGGACCCAGTAACCCAGAGGATTTTCGGTGGGAAAGGTGTCCAAGTCTGATCTTGCCCCTAGGTATTCCTGCACCATGTAAACCAGACGCTGGCGATGGTTGCTGGATGCAATCATACCTTGGGGCTACGTACTAAAAAATTGTCTAAACGCAACGGTCAGACGGCTACCTTCTCCACTGCTCCTTCTTTGACTGACCGGAGCCTCAGCAACACGTTGTCCAGGACCAGGAATTTGTAACCTCCCAGTCTCTGGGAACGCGTTGCACAGACCTTTCTGCAAGGCCTCCCGAAGAGGCTTTATTCTCTGCTCCCTCTGCGAAGGCAAGATAAGGTCTGCAACCTTACCCTTGTAACGTGGATCAAGGAGGGTTGCCAGCCAGTAATGATCCCTCTCCTTGATCGCACGAATACGAGTTTCCTTCCGCAGGCTTTTCAGGATCAGGGAGGCCATGCAGCCTAGGTTTGCTGAGGCATTTGGTGCAGAGTCCTCTGGGTCACTGAGGACGACATGACTTGCAGCCACCTCCTCCCAGACACGTACAAGTCCATGGGTGTCTTGGGGCTGTAATTGATCCCTTGAAGACTGCTGCTGATGCTGAGTGCTAGGCTCTACCTCCATGCTGACACAATAATCCTCCTCCTCCTCCTCGTCCTCTTCCTGTGTGATATCTAGGCCAGCAGGAACACTGTCTGGATAAAGGGGGCCTTGAGAGGTAAGGAAGTCCTCCTCTTCCTGCCTCTGTTCTGCCTCAAGTGCCCTGTCCATTATTTCATGCAGCGTGTGCTCCAAAAGGTGGACAAGAGGGACAGTGTCACTGATGCATGCACTGTCACTGCTCACCATCCTCGTGGCCTCCTCAAATGGTGCCAGGACAGTGCATGCATCCCTGATCATGGCCCACTGGTGTGGGGAAAAAAATCCAAGCTCCCCTGACACTGTCCTGGTACCATATTGCAAGAGATACTCATTGATGGCCCTCTGCTGTGTGTGCAGCTGCTGCAGCATGGCTAACATAGAGTTCCACCTGGTGGGCATGTCACAGATTAGGCGGTTCTTGGGCAGGTTGTAATCCTTTTGCAGGTCAGCCAGCCGAGCACTGGCATTATATGACCAGCGAAAATGCTCACAGGGTTTCCTGGCCTGCTTCAGGACCTCCTGTAAGCCCGGGTACCTGCCCAAGAACCGCTGCACCACAAAGTTAAGGACGTGAGCCAAACAGGGCACATGGGTCAGTTGTCCCTGTCGGAGGGCGGAGAGGAGGTTGGTTCCATTGTGGGAAACCACCTTTCCTGGCTTAAGCTGGCGTGGCGTCAACCACCTCTGAGCCTGCCCCTGCAGAGCTGACAGAATCTCTGCCCCAGTGTGGCTCCTGTCCCCCAAGCACACCAGCTCAAGCACCGCATGGCATCTTTTTGCCTGCGTACTTGCGTAGCCCCTTGAACGCATACAGAGCACCGCTGGTTCCGAGGACAAAGCACAGGAAGAGGCCATGGAGGAAGAAGAGGAGGGGGTGGAGGAGAGAGGTGTGTCAGAATCACCAGTAGTAACATTTTGGAGGCGTGTTGGCGGAACAACCTCCAACACTACTGCACCTTGTCCTGCATCCTTCTGAGCTGCCAGCAGAGTCAAAGATAGGTAACGTCCCTGTCCATGCCTGCTGGACCATGAGTCAGTGGTAATATGCACCTTACCGCTGACCGCCCTGTCCAGCGAGGCCAAGACATTGCCTTCCACATGCCGGTAGAGAGCCGGAATCGCCTTCCGTGAGAAAAAGTGGCGTTTGGGAACCTGCCACTGAGGAACTGCACATTAAACAAGCTCACGGAAGGGGGCAGAGTCTACCAACTGAAAAGGCAGCAGTTGATGTGCTAGCAATTTAGCCAAGCTAGCATTCAACCGCTGGGCATGTGGATGGCTGGGAGCGAACTTCTTTCGGCGGTGCAGCAGCTGGGGCAGGGAAATTTGCCTGGTACAATCGGACGTCGGTGTACCGATAGCAGATTGTCCGCAAGTGACACACCGAATTCTACACCTTCATTCCTCTCAGTGCAGGTTTCAGAGAGGACTGAAGGTATAGTGGGGTTGAAGATCCCAGCTGATGAGAAGCAAGAAGAGGTTCGCTTTGTTCTTTGGTGTGGGTCTTTTAGGTACGCTTGCCAATGGACTGCATGGCAGGTCGACATACAGTATGTCTGGTCAAGCACGTGGTGCCCAAGCGGCTGATGTTTTCGCCACGCGAGATACGCTTTAGACATATGTTGCAAATGGCAACGGTGCGATCTGCTGAACACGTCTGAAAAAAGGCCCACACCAAAGAACTTTTGGAATAACGCGCAGAGACAGCAGCGCCCTGCATATGCGGAGCTCTGCGGTGTGATGCGGTCGGTGTGTTGCCCTTAAGCTGGCCCCTGGAGGGCATCCTGCCTCATTGGAGATGTGCCTCCTCTCTCCTATCAGGCACCCACGTGGAGTCAGTGACCTCATCATCACCTCCCCCCTCATCACTGGAGCCAGTCTGGCAGTATGCTGCAGCTGGGGGAACATGACTGCCAGATAGCTGTCCTTGTTGGGCAACCCCTCTCATTGGGCTCACGTTACTACCCCCTCTCTCTGAGCTCACGTTACTGCCTTCCTCCAGCTGGGTTCCATCATCGGAGCCTTCAAAACGCTGGGCATCCTCCTGGAGCATGTACCCAATACTGTGGTCAAACAGTTCGGTGGACTTCTCAGGAGGACATGGTGGGGCTAGGGAAGGAGTGACTGATGCCATTGAGCCGAGGGAAGAGGCCGCTTTGGCAGCTGCTTTGCCAGACAAAGTACCCTGAGCCTGGGTGAGAGAGGATGAGGAGGAGGAGGAGGGCTTGGTCATCCACTCTACCAAGTCTTGGGCATGTTGCAGCTCAACGTGGCCAGCTGCCGAAAAGAAGGACAAGCGTGTCCCACGGCCACGTGCTGATGAGGATGCACAGTGTCCACGACCAGCAGCACTGTTGCCTCTAGACACAGAGCCTGTTTGCCCTCTTTTGTTGCCTCGTGACTGTCTGCCTCTCCTTGTTTGCCTTCCAGACATACTAATGGCCTGCAGTGAGATGTAGCTGCACAAAGGTGGGATATATATATATATATATACACATTTGTCTGTACTGATAATGCAGCTATTAGAGTCAACTGCCTGCTGTGGTATGGGAAAAGCAGCAGCAGCAGCAGCAGTTAGTTTTAGGTGAAAACTGTGCAGAGAGGAACACAGTACACTAACTGAAAATACTTGCAGCTCTCTGCTTGTGGTTTTATTATGAGAACACCACTATAATAGTCACTAACTGTATTCAGGTAAGCTTTAGGTGAACGCTATGCAAAGCACACAGTACACTAAGTGAAACACTGACTGTCTGCAGCTAGCACAATCACCTGCCTGCCTGTCACAGAATAGAGAAAACCAGGAACGGATCTAGCTAAACTGAATACAGTGTATAAATATATATACAACACCTAGGATGCATATGTAGCGGGTACTTGAATTTAGGGGGGAGCATCCGGGTGGTAGTGTAACCCAGATGCACTGATCGTTAGGGAATTCAAGGTCCCCTTTATGGTTCTTGGAGGACTCTGGTGGTGTGAGGTTCCCTGTGGCCTACAGGTGGCATTGTCGCCCAGGGCCGGAGCTGAACCCACACCGCAAGACTGTGCCTTTTTGTCCTCCCCTGGTGCTGGTACAGCGGGGCGGGGAACCTGCTGTGACGCAAAAGGGAGAGGGGATAAAGGGGGCAGGCACCAGAGTTCCGGGGTTGGTTGGTTGGTCGCGTGTGAGCAGTCGGAGGACTCGGCCGCACCCAGGCACCTTCAGCTTGGGTGCTGGCGTTCCGGTGTTCCAGGCCTAGGTGCCCTTGACCTGGCCGGAGTGGAGATGGAGTCCATCTCAGGCACCTTGTCAGACTTACACGTATCTGGTCGACGAGCCCAATGGAGCAGAGGAAGGTCCCCCGTACGGATCCGACTCGCGGCCCCTGGTAGTGCAGACAGGAGGCACAGGAGTACGGAAGGGTAATGCCGCGTACACACGATAGTTTTTCTTGCCATTTTTTTTCTTGCCGTTTTTCACGCCGTTTTTTTTCATGTTTCCTCTCAAGCCTGTCTTGCGTACACACGATCATTTAAAAAAAACGATCAAGCAAAGCGCAGTGACGTATACCACGTACGACGGCACTATAAAGGGGAAGTTCCGTTCTAATGACGCCACCCTTTGGCCCGCTTTTGCTAATTCTGTGTTACCGCGTGTTAGTAAAAGTTTGGTGAGAGACGATTCGCGCTTTTCAGTCTTCGTGCTTTAAAGATCGTTTTGTGGAGTTCAGTTTGTGCTTGTGGGTTCGTATCTGTTTGGCAGGGCTTGTAGTCAGTTCGTATCTGTTTATTCAGTGCGTTCTCGTCTGCTCGGTTCTGTTTTTCAGCTTGTTCTTCATAGGCCTTGCTGTTCTTCCGTGCATTCTTCTAGTTCGTTCTGAGCTTGCGACCGTTATCTAGCCATGTTGCGGCTACGTACTCGTCGGAGAGTTCGTGCTGTAGTTGGTGCAGGGGTTCATGCTGTATCCCGACTCCATGCCATGAGCAGGGTCAGGAGGAGTTCATGGACCAAGAATTGGTTGCTCCAGCGGCACCAGTTCTGTCATATGCCTTTGTTGCGGGAGATCAGGGAGAATAATCCTGATGACTATAGGAATTTTCTCCGGATGTCTGACCCCGTATTTCAGCATCTGTTGGCTTTGGTGTCCCCCTACATTACCAGGCAGGACACCGTTATGCGTGAAGCCATCAGTGCTGAGTAGAGGCTCATTGCCACGTTGCAATACCTGGCGACTGGGAGAAGCCTGCAGGACTTAAAGTTCTCCACAGGCATATCCCCCCAGGCTCTGGGTATCATTATACCAGAGACGTGTTCTGCCATCCTCCAAGTTTTGCAGGAGGACTATATTAAGATAAGTGTTCTTATTGCAAACATCACATTGTATGTATTTTTTAGAATGTTTTTTTGGGGGGGGTTTCTTAGCAGTCCCTAATTCCCATGATTCTTAGCTGCAGGGAATTTCCCCTTTCACCACATGCTAATTTTTTATTTTACATTTTTTCATTAGGCCTACATTAACATTTCCCTTACCTAACCTCTCCAGCATGCTATCCTGGGGCCATACCCACCTTGCCTAGTCTTTTCCATGTATTTTAATCTATGCTCCATCGTAGTGCTTTACCCTAAACGCCCCCTAAAGATTGCCTAGGAATGTAACATTTGTCCTAAATTCAGACAGAGTGCTCCAGCCTTCATTTGTGATCTCCCCAACTCATCTATTTTTTTTCGCTTTTTTTGTTGCTTACTACTAATGTTTTAATTTTTCTGTTTGCCCCAATGTTGGCCATGAATGATTTCCTTTAATCTGCTTTCAATGTTTCAGTCTCAAAGTATTAATTTATTTTTGATTTCATTACACAGTTCCCTTCTACGCCACATGAATGGCAGAATGTGGCATCGGACTTTGCCCAACGATGGAACTTTCCATACTGTGGAGGGGCCATCGACGGCAAACATGTTCGGGTCGTCCCACCACCCCATTCGGGATCCTTTTATTATAACTATAAGGGGTTCCACAGCATCGTCATGATGGCAGTGGTGTCGGCCACCTACGAATTCCTCTATGTGGACGTTGGCAAGAATGGCAGGATGTCTGATGGAGGAGTTTTTGCACAGACGGAGTTTGGGGAACGGCTCCTTTTGGATCAGCTGGCCTTGCCACCAGCGGAGCAGAATGTAGAGGGACTCCCATTTGTGTTTGTAGCGGATGAGGCGTTTGGCCTGGGTCCCCATTAGATGAGGCCATTCCCGCAGCGCACCCTCACCCCTGAGAGGAGGGTGTACAACTATCGGCTGGCCAGAGCAAGAAGGGTGGTTGAAAATGCCTTTGGCATCATGGCCAGCCGCTTCTGCCTGTTCCTCACCTCCATCCACCTTGCCCCTTACAAATGGAACCATGTTGTAATGGCGTGTTGTGTCCTACATAATTATCTCCGGGTGCATTCCACAAATTATCTGACTTTGACTGGGCCTGAGGCCACCTTAATGGAAGCAGAACATCTTGTGGCCCCTGGAAGCTGGCCGTCCAGGCTTGGCCCCCCAAACCGGACGTGAGGTCCGTGATAAATATGTGGATTATTTTGTGGGTAGGGGGGCCATTAAAATGCCTGATGACTTTTTTAATACAAACGTTTTTTTATTGAGTATAGACAGAAAAAAAAGCACATATCTTATCGGGATGCAACCCACTCATATAACATAAAAATTACATTGCAACATATAATATCGAGAGGAAAAGAGCATAAGAGGATCAGTCACAGGGGCAGAAACGAAATGTGTTACTCGAGGTCAGGCCCAGTGACGGCCCTTCGGGTGCATCCCAGGGTTCAAACAGAAAGAAAATTCTATTAATGCTTAAAAGAAATCAAGAAGGAAACAGGATTAGAGGGGAATAAGGGAGAACCTCCATGGAAGGATAAGAACGAAGGGAAAGAAAGATTAGGGAAAAGAAAAAGCTTAGACAGGTATATGGGTAGAAAGGGGAAAACAACCTGTTGAAAAATAAACTTTAATCTGCTACTTCTGGTATGAATAATTCGACCGACCCAGTATCAAACAAAAAGAAAAAGTATAGGATGTACTCCTCGTTGGGTTGGGATCACATGTCCTGACCATCTCCTAGTATCCCCAGGCCCAGGGCCCAAAGGAAACGGGAGAATATGGGGTACCTATCCGACCACACAGAGGCGGCCTCCCCAGAGGCAGTGCGTTGGTCACAGTATAGCCGCTCCTGTCGACCACGCCGCCCATTTATTATGGAAGGTCGGCATGGTGTCCATGATAGTGTGATAGATCCTCTCCATAAGACGGATAGACTCCATCCGCTGGAGTACCTGTGTCCATGGAACCGACTGGGACCGCCAATTCAAGGCTATGGCCCAATGAGCTGCACAGAATAGGGTATTCACTAATCTCTGGGTATGGGGAGGCAGACCCGGTATAGTGGCAAAGAGCAAACACATCGGGGCCGTCAGGTCCAGGATGGTGCCCGCAATCTGCGCCACCCTGGATGCCACCTGGCTCCATAGGTGCCTCAGATGAGGGCAACCCCAAAACGTGTGCAGAAGGGTGCCAGGGCTCTGGCAGCCCCTAAAGCACGTCTCCCGAACTGTAGGGTAGTATTTATGAACTCTATCTGGAGTGAGGTACCACCTCGTATGTAGTTTAAGTACTGTCTCCTTAGTGGCTATGGAGCGGGTACATCTGTGCATATTCTGTAGCATGTCGCTCCAGTCTTCTGGGGGGAATGCCACACCCAGGTCTGATTCCCAATGGGTCATAGCCGAGGACTTAACTGGCAGCTGAGAATCATTCAGTGACATATATATTGTAGAGATCGTTCCCTTGCCTCTAGCACCATTCTGGCAGATTGTTTCATACTGGGATAAGTTGGATCTAGTGTTCAATGTGAATAGGGATTCGAAAAAGTGCCTAATTTGTAGGAATCTAAAGAATTCCGTTCCCGGGGCTTCGAACTGCTCTTGGAGTTGTGTAAATGAACAGAAATGTGTGCCTTGCGATAGTGCTTTTAATGTCAAGAGGGAGTTTTGTACCCACCAATGGAAGCTCTCAGGGGATCGGAAAGCAGGGGGAAAACTGGGCGATCCCAGGAAGGTGGACAGGGGGGGTCTGCCAGACCTAAGTTTAAATTTGTGGTGATATAGGGACCAAAGGTGTATTGTCTGACCCACTACCATGTTTAGCATGCCCAGTTCCCTGGGCTTAAGGCCCGTCTGCCAAAGAAGTCCTGGGAGGTAGTATGGGCTGACAGAGGACATTTCAAACTGTAGCCAGGGGATGCTGTCTGGTGCGGCATGCCACTGTGCCGTCTGGGCCAACCTGGCTGACAAGTAATACAACCAGATGTTAGGTAGCCCTAACCCCCCCTGTGAAGAGGGTCTGTGTGTGATAAGACCGCCATACCTAGGATGTTTATTGTTCCATAGAAACCCATTAATCTCACGTTGGATCTGCAACAGAGTATGTCGTGATACATAAAGGGGGAGAGCCCTAAAGAAGTAAAGCAATTTCGGTAAAATGGACATTTTTACGGCTGTGACTCTGCCTAGGAGGGTGATGTGGAATGTAGACCATAGGCGTAACCATTGTCTGACTTTGGCGAAGATGTGGGGGTAGTTAGCGTTATATAATTCTCTTAGGGTGGGGGCTAGACGAATCCCGAGGTATTGGAGGGTTTTATTTGATACTGAAAAGCCAAAAGAAGATTTAAGGGCAGAGGTGACTCTGGGAGGGATATTGACAGGGAGGGCCGAACACTTGGAGAGGTTGACGCCAAGGCCCGAAAAAGTGTGAAAGGATTGGAGTGTAGAGATTAAATTAGGAAGGGAAGTAACTGGGTCCTGGAGGAATACAAGGATATCATCCGCGTATAGGCTCACCTTATACTCCCCATCCCCCTTCTGATACCCCCTAATGTTCTGGTCTGTGATGATCGCCCTCGCCAAAGGCTCCACGGCCAGGGCAAACATCAAAGGGGACAGAGAGCAGCCCTGGCGTGTTCCCCTGCCCAGGGGGAAGTAATCCGAAGTGCAACCTGGGAGCTTAACGCGTGTGTGAGGATTGTGGTACAGTGCCCTAAATCCATCAACAAACTCCCCTGAAAAACCAAACCTAGTCATGACCGCGTCCATATATGGCCACAGGACACTATCAAAGGCCTTGTGTATATCCAGGCCCAACAGACGAACCTTGCGGGAAAATAGCTCCGCATCCTGGATAATGTCCGTCGCCAAGCGGATGTTGTCTGTGATTTGCCTAGAGGGGATGAATCCGGTTTGTTCGGGGCCAACCAGGGTGGAAATTATGGGGGCTAGTCTATCTGCAAGAACACGACCTAGAATCTTAATGTCATTGTTAAGAACCGAGATTGGTCTGTAATTCTGGGGGAGGGAGTGATCCTTGTTAGGTTTAGGGATTAGGGTCATATTGGCTGCAAGCATTTCCTCTGGAAGTGAGTGGCCTTGCAATACGTGGTTGATTCATTTAGTCAATTTAGGGGCCAACGTACCTGCAAATTTTTTATAGTAAGTCGCCGTATACCCGTCTGGGCCCGGGGCTGTTGACGCTTTGAGCGACTTAATGACTGTCAGGACCTCCAGTTCTGTGCATGGGGCGTTCAAGTTGGTCAGTTGTTCGCGTGTCAAAGTCGGAAGTTGGATGGAGTTCAACCAGTCCTCAACTCCAGCAGGGGGGGGAGAGGCTGGGGCAGATAGTAGGGAGCTGTAGAACGCGGTGAAAGTGTCAAGCACCTCCTTGGGGTGGGAGACCAGCTGGCCCGAGGTGTTACGCAATTTGTAGATATGGGTGGGCTGAAGGGAGTGATGTAGTTTACGTGAGAACATGGCCGAGGCAGCGTTTGAGTGCAATAGGAATCTCGCTTTGGCCCATCTAATAGATTTTTCAGTGTGGTCTGAGAGGATAGTATCCAATTCCACCCTCTTCTGGTCAATTTGTCTAAGAGTGTCCGGGGCGTGGGATTGTGCGTGTATATGGTACAGTTTTGCAAGGTCTGCAGTTAGGGTTTTAATTTTGGCTAACTTCTGTCTCTTCTTAATGGTGGCCAACTCTATCAGTCGGCCGCGAAGTACTGCCTTATGGGCCGCCCAGAGAATAGAGGGGGTGGTGTCTTCTACATCGTTCAGTCTGAAGTACTCTTCCAACTGATTCGCTACTTGTGTGGCTATGTCAGGGTCCGTCAACAGGGAGTCATTAAGCCTCCAGGAGGCTGTCAGGGGGAAATGCCTACATGCGAAGTTTTAAAGGAGACCACCAGGTGGTCTGACCATGGGCATGGGTGTATAGTGGCCGCTGTGGAGTTGGCAAGTAAAATTGGGGAGCTGAAAATGTAATCTAGCCTTGCATAGCTCTCGTGGGGGGCTGAGTAATGTGTGTATTCCCTGGCTCCTGTATTGAGGGCCCTCCATGTGTCAATAAGTTGGAAAGTCTCCAGGGACCTCACTAGGGATTTGGGGAAGGCCTTAGATGAGTGGGTAACCTTGCTTCTGTCCAGTGTGGAATGGGCGACTAGATTGAAGTCACCACCCACTATCATGTGTGGAGAAGTATATCTGTCCAAAATTTGGGTGAAGGACCTGAAAAGGGAACCCTGAGCAGTATTGGGGGCGTACACATTGGCGACTGTAAAGGCTTTGCCCTGGACATCACCTTGGAGTATCAAAAACCTGCTATCCGGGTCCTTGTAAACATGTTTGACATCAAAATGTACATTATTTCTGACAAATATGGCTACCCCTCTGGCTTTAGAGCTATACGTGGTATGGTAATGTAACTTAAATGACTTGTCAAAATAATTGGGGTGAGACATTGCCGAAAAATGAGTCTCTTGCAGGAGGACAATGTCCGCCCCCAATTGCTTATAATCTCGAAAGGCCCTCCTCCTCTTTTGTGCGGAATTAAAGCCTCTGACATTATGTGAGATAACCTTCAAACCCATAATATGGTTGGAACAAATTTAGCTTGGAGTGAGGTTGGTGAGATAGGTGCGAATGTCAGCCGCATAACCCACAGGCCCAGCACCAAAGCGGGTTGCCAAATTCCTGGATCATAGATCGGGGGCACGGTCAGCAGGTTAAGTGTAGCAGTAAAACCAATAATATAACATTGATAACAGGAACATTGTAGGAAGAAAAAAAAAGGCAAACAAACTAACAGGGGTCTGGATGGATAGGCCATCCAGGCCAGCATCAAATATTTCAAATGACTGAAAAAAAAACAGTCTTCCACGTGCACTCAATCTCCCCCAACACTGAAGGGGGGAGAGAGAGAGTGGCAAGAGTTCAGTACAAGGTCTCTCCCAAAACAAAAAAGGGAATGGTGGGAGAGAAGTGTTTCTTGGATTGAACACTAACGTGGTTGGGGGGTAAAAGTTCCGGGCGGAAAACGGCAGGATCACGAGGACCGGAGACATAAAGGCTCGTTCAGAACCGAAAGGCTTGGGGGTCCAGAAATTGACAAGTCCAGCGAGACAGGCCAGGGGACATGGGGCTCATGAACAAAAAATAAGGGGGGGACAGGTGGTACCGAAATCATATTTAGTACCTTGACCGCAAGCCTGCGGGAAGATCGTGGTGGAGCCGCGGAAAACTTCCACAGCTGTCTGCAGTCATGGGTTACGGTAGGCTCTGCGTCCCCTCTGAGGAGGTGGGGTGGCCCAGATTGGTGACGGGCGGGGGGTGGACGGGTGCCTTGGTGCTTGTTGAGGTTCGAGGAGGCCCAATTTGACCAGGATGGATTTACCTTCCAGGACCGTGGTGGCGGTGTATGTGGATCCGTTGTGTGGGACCGTCAGTTTGAATGGGAAACCCCATCTATAGCGGATCCGAGCGGTTTGAAGGACGGAGATGATTTCTTTCATTTGTCGGCGTCTCTCCAGTGTGGTCGGGGAGATGTCCGGATATATCTGAATGGTGACCCCGTCCAGCTGTATACGAGGGGTGTTGCGGGAAGCTCGCAGGATCTCCTCCCTCACCAGGTAGTCCTTCAGGCACATCACCACATCCCTCGGAGGCTTCTCCGGGGGCGGTTTGGGTCGTAGGGCCCTGTGGAGGCGGTCACATATGAATGCATTCACCGGTTGTTCTGGGAGGAGGGAGCGAAACAACCTCTCAGTGGCATCAGGCAGATCCATGACTGTTTCAGGCAGGCCACGCACTCTAATATTGTTCCTCCTGTTCCGGTTGTCTAAATCTTCCATACTATTCTGGAGCTGGACAACCGTGTCCGTGAGCAATTCATGGTCTTTGCGGAGGTCATCATATGCGAGCTGGAGCTCATCATGCTTCACCTCTAGTACGTCTGTCCTCCCGCCCAGGGAAGCGATCTCCTGGGAGAGGGTATGGGTGGACTTGTGAAGCTCAGCCTGAAACTTGCGGGCAAGTTTTTCATACATTGTCGTCAGACTGTGGTCCAAGTCTGCCTTCGTGAGGTGTGGAGTGTACTCACTCAGCTCTGAAGTCGCAGAAGGGGAAGCCATGGGCTCCGGGGCCTCCAGCATGGACGATTCCTGGTCAGCGCCACTCTGGGACATCCTCGTTTGATCCCGGGCCCGTAGTAAATAATTTGTCAAGGACCGCTGGGCGGATTTCTGCTTATTATATTTTTTAATCGACGGCATGCACAACTGGTCCCTCTAGGGGTTCAGGGTGATTCAAGTAAGATTTGCAGGCAATATAACCCCCTTGGGAGTGCTAATGTCTCCGGTGACCTCGGATCTCCCTCACTTAGCTGCCCGCCAGTTCCGCGCCGCGCATGCGCCCCCCCTTGAGGATGTGACTTTTAGTTCATCTTGTCACCTTAATACAGGTGAGGGGGTGAGGGGATCCTCCAACCATGGAGCGCTATCTCCTGTTGGGTTCTCCCAACAGCCCAAGGGAAAGTCGGCAGAGGACTGGATTGTGGGGTTAGTGGCAGGCCAGGAGTCTCGGTTCAGGCAGGGGACGACTTATGGGGAGTTCAAAACCCAGGATGGGAGGAAGTCTCTACTGATGGTGACCCCTGGGGATGTTCTTTCAGGCCAGGCTACTTTAAAAGTGTTGAGGGGGGTGAAACATCTGCAGAAGGATAAGGGAGAGCTCTGTAAATTTGAGGCCGGGTGAAGCAAGATGTCCGCCTGACAGGGTTATGGGAACCGGGCTGCAGCCGAATCCCACTAATAGGAAGGAATCCCACCTTAGTCCTCTACAAGAGTACCGACTTTTGTTGAACTGTGAGCCAAGGTAGAGGGACAGGGTCTTTAATCTGCTGCAGGGGGACTATGGGGATCGCAGAGGTGTACCAAGATGGCCGCCGTGTGCTAGCAGCACAGACTTTTGTAAGAAGGTAGTAGATAGCCTTATGCATCTATTGGGGAGAAGTGATGGATAGTTTCCCCAGATGTGGCAGAGTCCAGGAAGAGTGACTGGGTACAGGAGATCTGCAGATGTGGCCCGGCCGCGGCCCGCTCCCGCGGGGTACTGCCTCAGGAAACACCGCGGATTCCCAGGCCTGACTAGGCCGCACCGACCGCGGCCTCCACGAATGCCCCCGAGACGTAGCTCTTGCTCCGGATCACTGGAGGTATGTGGATGGGTGTCAGGGAGGGACGAGAGCTGGTCCCTTACCTCAAATACAGCCGCAAACAGGTTTCCTCCGGGAGGCCTCGGGCCTGCAAGATGGCGGCGGCCCCGGGCACTGGATGCGGTCAATCTCGGGAGACCTCCGGTTTCCTCTGGCCGAATTGTCCGAAGATAAGAGTGTGGGATACTGCAGGGGGTCTAGCTGGATGGGATGGTATGCTTTGTAAGCGTGGATGGGCGATACAGAGTACCGATGGTGATGGATGGTACCTGGAGCTCCTCTAGGAAACGTCCGCCGCCACTCACATATGCCTGATGACTTTTAACCTTTTCATTTTGAAAAATAAAACATTATTTTTCACAAAGATTGGTTTTGTGTATAATTTTAATAATCGTTTCTATTTTTCAGGGGTTTACCTAGTGGACTTGTATTGCCATGTGTATTGTGCATTCTTAATTCGCCTTCATTGTCAGTGTAAACACAAAACATTGCTTAGTTCACAGTAGCACAACATTTACCTAATGAAGCCACAACTTCTTAATACCAAAATGCCATTTTTTATTTTAGTATTGGACAAATCCTTCTAAATGTAGATGTCCTAAACATTTTTTGCTTGTTAAAACGCATGAACAGCCATGCATACCAAAAAAATATTAAAATATATATCTGAAAAATTTACATTTACTAGTCCTAAAAGGTACAATGAAAAACATACCTGCCAAAACACAGCAAGTTCAACGTTAATTTTTTAAAAAACATTAGACACGCCCAAGCACAGCCATGATCTTTTGTAGCCTTTCCTCCACCCGATTGGTATTTTCCCTGATCTCTATCAAGTCTCCCTTTAATTTTTGAAGGTCACAACAGCAGACCATCAGGTATTGGATCAGGATCTGGGCACTGTGATGTGTCAAATTTTTGGGGTCTTCGGCCAGAACTGCACCTACATTTAAAAAAAAAACATGTAGTATAGAATATGTAGGCCTACATCTATTAACCTGCATCTGTCTGGTTTGACACTGACCTGTTGAGGTGGCACTTTCCACTTCCACAACCTCACGTTCCTCTCCATCATGTGGGTCTGGGGCTATTGTTGAAGGTGTTGGATTTCGAGGCTCATCTGACGTAGCTTTTTGAAGCCCTATGGAGATTGCAAGAAAAGGTATAGTTTCATTATTATGGTTGATTTTTGGGAGAAAAATAAAGCATGAGAAAATAATTTGCAAACATTCTTTTGAAGTGTGGTCCATTTTTCAATGGACCCCCAGTGACAACAGGAAAACATGATTGGATACATAGCCAAATACATAGCATATCTTTTTTTAAACAAAGTTTGACACATTGTAACACCCCAAAGTATATACACAGGATCACCTGTGTGTGACACCCTCAAACTTTGGGGCTTTTGGTCCACACTTGTACTACTGCATTCAGATGTTTCATCAGCTGCTGAGCATTCTCTCCCTTAACATTACCATGCATATCCTTTTTTTTTTCAAAAAATGTCCTTTGGATTTGATCCCTAAAAATATTTGGTGACCAAATTTGCTACCCCCAAAAAAAAAAAAAAAAATGGGTGTTCACACTGGATGATCCAAAAACATTGTTTGATGAACTGTACGGAGAATGAGGTTTAATACGTCCGTTAACTTTGCGGACGAATCTGAAAGATGGTATCTTTCACTGTACGATATCAAAGACAAACATACACGACATAATACAAGTAATAATCTCTAGCAGGGAAAATAGCACTATAAAACTTACTTTTTCGTAGAACTTTCTTGATTCGTTTGTATTGGTCGGGCTCCCGCAACTTCAGATCAGACCATCGTTTTCTGAGCTGTTCCTTCGTTCTGCACACCCCGAATTTTTGGTGAAGACTTTTGACCACTTTGCCCATAATTTTTGACTTGACCAGATTCGGCCTTTTATACGGCCCATGCTTGGCATCATAATCCTCCCTCTTTAAAATGGCGACCATCTCCACCATTTCCTCGAATGACATGTTGGATGCCTTATATCTTCTGGATCGGGATTTGGGCTCCTCTGGAATTTCATCCCCTGTCGAGGTAATCTCAGCCACCTGTGTCTCCGCCATGTTGCTAAGCACTACGACAAGCGAGAAGGGGCGGGGAAAGTACAATATCGAACGTCAGGGGCGGGGAAAGCGTGCGTAGTTCCACGCATGCGCAGTGTATATCAAGTGTCGATCCATGTGTCGAAAATACGTTCATTTGGCGGGAGAGGGAGTTCGCAACGAACGTGTTGACCAAGGTACATAACATTCTTAAGGATTTTGGGTTACGCAGAGGAGGAGATTTGGGGCTTTTATATCTATTCAAATTCTGATTTGATGATTGTTGCCTGAAACATATGTGTCTTTTCTTGGTTTTTGATTTTACAGAGAGAATGAATACATTCAAAAACCCGGAGTTCATGGGGGAGTTCATTGAGAAATAGAAAGAACTCCATATCCTGTGGCAGACCAAAAGTGGGTCCAATAAAAACAAAATGGCCAGGACAGCAGCACTGGAGAGCCTGCTTGCATTTGTCCAAACCCAGATACCCACACCAACTCTCCAAGATGTGAAAACCAAAATTGCTACCATCAGGGGGACATACAGGACCCAGAGAAATATGGTCCTGAAGTCCCAGAGGTCAGGTGCTGCAGCAGATAAGGTTTATAAACCCAGTCTGTGGTACTACAGCAAGCTTTCTTTTCTGGATGACCAGCTGGAAGTGCGGGAATCTCTCTCCACCCTTCCCCCCAGAGGTCAATCCAGCCTTCCTTGTAGCCAGCCCTCCAGCCTTCCTTGCAGCCAGCCCTCCAGCCTTCCTGGCAACCCTGCTCTGGCTTCCTCTGAGGATCAAGATCAGGCCCTTGAGGAGGCAGATTTGGATATATGGAGCCAGGTAAAGTATTGATATCTCCATTTAGATGTTACAAAAGTGATGCATTTAAAATGAGGATAGTATTGTTAGGTATTTTATTTTAAAAAAAAAAGGATTTAAAGAGCAAGATACAGTAGTGGTCAATTTTGATGTGGACAAGGCAACAATATCAGGAGGCGGAATCTGTGAGAATTTTCTAAATTTGCCCATTCATGTCAAAAATGTCTGGAGGTGAACAATGTGTGTGATTGATGGTGGCAAAAAAATAATAAAGTCCCTTTCTTTTTTTACAGCCAGAGCAGAGCCAGGAAGAGGGTGATGATGGGGACCAGGAGGAGGCAGGGCCAAGTGGCACCCAGGAGGAGGCTGGGCCAAGTGGCACCCAGGAGGAGGCTGGGCCCAGCACAAGAGCCCAGATGCCTCCCCTGGTAATGAGACCACGAGGGCCAAGGAGAGGTAGGAAGGTGGAGGAGGAAACAAGAGCCTTCCTCAAAGAGGCTACTGTGGCCCTCAGAGAGGCACCCTCTGCTGAGGAGGGCTTTGCCGCAGTCCTGGCTAATAAGCTAGCCCAAATGGACCTGCGGCAAAAGCTGTATAGCGAGACCCTCCTGTTGAAGGTGATCAACAAGGGATTGCTCGGTGAACTCACCAAGTACACCGACATCACAGAGGTTGTCCCTACTCCTCCACCTCCTTCTCCTCCTCCTACTACTCCTCCTCCTGCCACAACCTCTCCTCCTGATCCCCAGCCTCCGAGGAAGAAACCAACCAAGGCTGCAGGGAAGGCTGGAGAGAAGGCTACAAGGAAGAGAAAAAAATAATGCCTGCTGTAGTACCACAGACTGGGGACATATATGACTTATCTGCTGCGGTTCCTGACCTCTGGGAGTTCAAGCCAAGATTGGCCTCCTTTTTGGTTTTCACATCTTGGATGGTTGTTGTGGGGTCCAAGGGATGAACAAATGCAAGCAGGCTCTCCAGTGCTGCCATCCCCTTTAATTTGTTATGTTCCGAAATAAAGGATACTTTTTTTTGGCTTTAAATACTAGACTATGTGATTTGTATTTCAAAAGAGAGTTTGCTAGGGAGCAGGCAGGGACATTTCTAATAATATTATTGTTATTAACAAGGGACACAAACCTCCTTGAAGCAAAATGAGACAAATTTTGAAGGTTGGTGTGGGACATTTCCCCAAACATAATTTAAGGGGAAAAAAAAAGCCACAGAAAAATGAAGAGGCTAACTTAAGTACTAAAAAAAATGCAAAAAGAACCAAAATCAAAAAAATGATCTTTACATTTCTTAAGGAATTTATGAGGGAGATGTGGCTTGAAAATAATATTTTTCTATCATTAAAAAAATTAGGAATTACTTTAGAAACAAGTTTGGCAAACTTTCAATATCATTATCAAAAGAGGGTAATTGTTCAAGCATTCTCTAAAGAAGAACATTAAAACGATGCTATTAATTCAACCGTGACGAATGTGCCATATCGATTTCCAACACTAGCTTTACCAAAACGAGCGCTCCCGTCTCATACTTGATTCTGAGCATGCGCGTTTTTTTTTCACGTCGTTAAAGCATACACACTATCGTTTTTCACGTCGTTAAAAAAAACGACATGAAAAACTACGTGAAAAAAGAGAGCATGTTCGAAATTTTTAATGGCCGTTTTTCACGTTGTTAAAAATGCTCTGGAGCATACACACGATCATTTTTAATGGCCATTTTTTTTAATGGCATTTTTAACGGCATGAAAAACGATCGTGTGTATGGGGCATAAGAGAGCCTGTGTCAGGGACATACTGGGCTTGAACCTGGGACCTCGTCTGTGTCTGGCATTGACTCTTCCCACTGAGCTATCTGGGATGCTGGACAGCTCCCTGCCTGATCTGCTGGATAACCTGTCTAATGGATTAGACTACTCTCCTTGGTGCCTTGATTGATGTTGAACCCTGAACCCCTTGCTCCTCCCATGAACTTCCTATAAAAGACGTTCCAGAGATGTTGCCCCTTGCGGTTTGATCTGCTTCTGTTCCTGACTCTGTGCCTGTATCGTGTTCCTGTGTATGACCCGGCTTCCTGACCTCCCTCCTATCTCCAGTCCTGACTCTGGCTTGTTTGACCCTGCTAAGTTACCTGTCTGATCATCTGTTGCCAAGACCCAGCCTGGACTCTGACTACTCTCTGCCTGCCGTTTATGCTGTTTACCCTGATGTGAAAGACCTGGCTTGTCTGACTGCGCTGCTCTGCATACCTACACCTGCTGACCTGCATCCGCGGTCCTGCACACCTGCACCTGCTGACCTGCATCCGCTGCTCTGCATACCTGCACCTGCTGACCTGCATCCGCTGCTCTGCATACCTGCAACTGCTGACCTGCATCCGCTGCTCTGCATACCTGCACCTGCTGACCTGCATCCGCTGCTCCCAGTTCCAGCTGTTCCAGCTTTCGCTTGGCTTTACTACACCCAGCCAAGAGGACCAAGCAGGCACCCTTACCTCACCGCGCTCTTACCACCACTGTCCCCACTCCAGTGGTCTCCGAGCCGGGGTTGTACGGGAGGTCTCCCTCTGCACGTCAGGCTCACACCAAAGGTACGTGACAGTATCAAACCGCCATGTCTGAGCCTGCAAGAGGGACCTCGCCTATGGATGACGTCAGTCAGCACCTCGCAGCCCTCAACCGGGTCGTGAAGTCTCTACAAGGCAGTTACGTTCAAGTGGATAGGCAGACGCAAACCCAGACCATCACTGCAGATGCACCTTCAGTCCCAACTTCCTCCTCTGGAACGCCACCACCTCCTGAGCCTAGGGTCCTCGTTCCCGATAAGTTTTCTGGGGATCGAAGCAAATTCCGGGCGTTTCGCAACGCATGTGAACTATACTTTTCCTTACTACCTCTGACTTTTTCATTAGAGGTCACCAAAGTAGGGTTTGTTATTGCTCTACTACAGGGGGAACCTCAGGCTTGGGCCCACCATCTGCTGGAAGTCTGCCATGAAGCTCTGGACTCTCTCTCATCTTTTCTTGATGCCATGGCTCGACTCTATGATGACCCTCAACGGACTTCCACCGCCGAGGCTGCCCTCCACGCGCTCCAGCAAGGCCGCAGAGCGGTCGAGGACTATGTGACTGATTTCAGACGCTGGAGCGCGGATGCCCAGTGGAATGATGCAGCCCTACGGCACCAGTTCCGTCTCGGTCTCTCTGAGGGACTGAAATACGAGTTAGCCCGGGTCGGTGTTCCTGATGCCCTAGAGACTTTAATCCCCCTGTCTATTCAGATAGACCGACGACTCCGGGAGCGCAGAACAGAGAGGGCTACCCAGCATCTCCGTCCAGCCTGGATGCTACCCCGGGTATCTCCTGCTGTTGCCAGTTCAGTTCCAGTTAACTCCTTACCTGCCAATCAGACTTCTGTTACCATAAAGCCGAGACAGCTTGGACTGATGAGACCTTCCCTGTCAGCCAAAGAACGACTTCGCCGGCGACAGAATGATCTTTGTTTATATTGTGGAGGAGCCGGCCATTACGTTTCCTCATGTCCTGCTAAGCTGCGCAAGGTCCCAGCTACCCCTTCTCCAAGTGGTCCACCTCCCTCTGCCAACACCACCCACCTGGCCCTACCTATCTCGTTCCAATTGCCAGGAAGGACAATACCAGTCACCGCGATAATTGACTCAGGAGCATGTAATTGTTTCATCGATCTTAACTTTGCAGCACAACAGCACATCCCACTCCAGCCAAAGACTCAGGGACTTTCCATCTTTTTAGCAGACGGGTCCCGTATTAAGTCAGGAGTAGTGACTCAAGAAACCCCTCCTTTGCTTGTAACCACCTCTACAGATCATAAGGAACTATTAAGCCTGAATGCCATTGCATCCCCTCTGTTTCCAGTCATCTTGGGTCTACCCTGGCTTCAGGCCCATAACCCACAGATCGATTGGGGGTCCGGGAGTATTAGGTTCCAGTCGCCTTATTGCCAACACCACTGCATGCCTCCATGTCTCAGCACTTCTGGTCCTCTGTTATGCCTGGAGCCGGATTCAGAGGTACGCGCAGCTGTGCCCAAACAATACCATGGATTCCTGGACGTTTTCAGCAAACGGGGAGCTGAGACCCTTCCGCCTCATCGTCCATACGATTGTCCAATCGAGCTTCTCCCTGGGGCTGAAATTCCCTTTGGACGGATCTTCCCCTTATCTGAACGGGAGCTAGAGGTTCTGAAAGAGTATGTTGACGAAAACCTAAAGAGGGGGTTCATCCGTCCTTCCACTTCTCCAGCAGGGGCGGGAATCTTTTTTGTGGAGAAAAAGGACCATTCTCTCCGGCCCTGTGTGGACTACCGGGAATTAAATAAAATTACGGTCAAGAATCGGTACCCTCTGCCCCTGGTACCTGAACTCTTTCAGAGGCTCAGGACCTCTTCTGTGTTTACCAAGCTAGACCTGCGGGGGGCGTACAACCTGGTCCGCATCCGCGCAGGGGATGAATGGAAGACTGCTTTTCGGACCAGGTTCGGCCATTACGAATACCTAGTAATGTCCTTTGGCCTATGTAACGCCCCTGCTACTTTTCAGCATCTAGTCAATGACATTTTTAGGGACTGCCTGGACATTTACGTAATTGTCTATCTAGACGATATTTAGATTTTTTCCACTTCAATTGAGCAGCACCGGGAACATGTCAAGATCGTACTCTGTCGACTCCGTCAACATGGACTGTACGCAAAACCAGAAAAATGCGAATTCGAGCGACAGAGTATTCAGTTCCTCGGCTTGGTAATTTCAACCGAGGGATTCAAGATGGATCTGCAAAAAGTTTCAGCTATTCTGGATTGGCCTGCACCTTCAGACAAGAAGGGGGTGCAGCGCTTCGTTGGCTTCGCCAACTTCTACCGGAGGTTCATCAAGGGATTCTCCGCTATTATTTCCCCGATTACGCAGCTGACCAAGCAGAATGTCCGGTTTTGTTGGAATCCCGAGGCACAGGCTGCCTTCACAAATTTAAAAGGACTGTTCACGTCAGCTCCTATTCTGAGTCACCCTGACCCTGCTCTACCTTATCTACTCGAGGTAGATGCCTCAGAGACAGCATTAGGAGCCGTTATCTCTCAATGCCAGGGTCTCAAGGACTTGATGCACCCAATAGCCTTCTTCTCTCGTAAGCTTACTCCGGCCGAGAAGAACTATGACGTGGGGGACCGGGAGCTCCTGGCCATCAAGTCCGCCCTTGAAGAATGGAGGTATCTGTTGGAAGGAGCGGCGCATCCCATACTCATTTATACAGACCACAAAAACCTGGAGTATTTGAGAGCTGCCAAGCGTCTGAGACCACGCCAGGCACGATGGGCCTTATTCTTCTCTAGGTTTTCATTTCACATAACTTACCGGCCCGGCTCAAAGAACACCAAACCAGACGCCCTTTCTCGCATGTTCGATGATCCGAAAGAAGTGTCAGCTCCTGATACCATCCTATCGGAAGGTAACTTTCTACTCTTGCAAACAAATCTAATGTCCGGCTTGAAACAAGCTTCAGCAAATATGTCAGGGCCTCCTGGGATTACCCTGTTATCCAAGGATGGGTTACTATGGAAAGACAACAAGATCTTTGTACCAGAAGATGTCAGAGTAACAGTATTAAATCTGTGCCATGATCATCCCCTGGCCGGCCACTTCGGAATGCATAAAACCCAGGAACTAATTCAACGCACATTTTGGTGGCCGGATCTTGAAAGGAACTGCAGGGAGTATGTAAATTCATGTGCCACCTGTACCCGTAGTAAGACCGCTAGAAGCAAGGCCTGGGGTCTTCTCAGACCCTTACCAGTTCCTGATCGACCCTGGCAAAGGATTGCTATGGACTTCATAGTGGAACTTCCCCCGTCAGAAGGTTGCTCAGCCATTTTTGTAGTGGTCGACCGTCTATCTAAAATGGCCCACTTCGTGCCACTGAAGAGCATGCCATCTGCCATGGAAACTGCCCAGGTCTTCATAAAAGAGATAGTAAGGTTACATGAGGTTCCAACAGACATTGTTTCAGACAGAGGGGTGCAGTTCACCTCTCGCTTCTGGAAGGCTTTGTGCAAGGTCCTGAAGATCGAGCTGTCCATGTCCTCTGCCTATCACCCTCAGACCAATGGGCAAACCGAGAGGACGAACCAAACGCTCGAGCAATATCTCCGATGCTTTACCACCTTTGTTCAAGATGACTGGGTAACACTACTACCCCTGGCGGAGTTTGCCTTTAATAATGCCAGTCACTCGGCTACAGGTCAGTGTCCGTTTTTCTCCAACTATGGGTTCCACCCGACCTTCCTACCTGATCTCATTTCTGATTCAACAGTCCCAGCAGTCCAGAGTACCGTTGATTTCCTGACCCGTAACAACAAAATATTACAGGAAGCCTTGACCAAGGCGCAGGCAACCAATAAAAGGATGTTTGACAGAAAGAGGAGAGGGGAGTTATGCCTTCAACAAGGCGATCAAGTATGGCTGTCTACCGCCAACCTTAGGATGACCTGCCCCGCAAGGAAACTGGCACCCAAGTTCATCGGCCCCTTCCCAGTAAAACGGAGATTAAATGAAGTCTCCTATGAACTTTCTTTACCAGATTCATTGAAGGTTCACCCAGTGTTTCACGTGTCACTACTGAAACCTACAGTGCCGGATCCCTTCCCAAACAGGGGATCAGGACCGCCTGAACCTGTAATGGTTGACGGGGATGAGGAGTTTGAGGTGGAGGCCGTCTTGGACTGTAGAAGAAGGGGGAACCAACTTCAATTCCTGATTAAGTGGAAGGGGTATGGTCTGGAGGAGAACTCCTGGGAACCCCAACGGAACATTCATGCCCGAGAGTTAATCCAGGCATTTTTTCGCAGTCACCCCCAGAAAAGAGCTCTCTTGGGCACCCGGAAGGGGGGGGGCACTGTCAGGGACATACTGGGCTTGAACCTGGGACCTCGTCTGTGTCTGGCATTGACTCTTCCCACTGAGCTATCTGGGATGCTGGACTGCTCCCTGCCTGATCTGCTGGATAACCTATCTAATGGATTAGACTACTCTGCTTGGTGCCTTGATTGATGTTGAACCCTGAACCCCTTGCTCCTCCCATGAACTTCCTATAAAAGACGTTCCAGAGATGTTGCCCCTTGCGGTTTGATCTGCTTCTGTTCCTGACTCTGTGCCTGTATCGTGTTCCTGTGTATGACCCGGCTTCCTGACCTCCCTCCTATCTCCAGTCCTGACTCTGGCTTGTTTGACCCTGCTAAGTTACCTGTCTGATCATCTGTTGCCAAGACCCAGCCTGGACTCTGACTACTCTCTGCCTGCCGTTTATGCTGTTTACCCTGATGTGAAAGACCTGGCTTGTCTGACTGCGCTGCTCTGCATACCTACACCTGCTGACCTGCATCCGCGGTCCTGCACACCTGCACCTGCTGATCTGCATCCGCTGCTCTGCATACCTGCACCTGCTGACCTGCATCCGCTGCTCTGCATACCTGCACCTGCTGACCTGCATCCGCTGCTCTGCATACCTGCACCTGCTGACCTGCATCCGCTGCTCCCAGTTCCAGCTGTTCCAGCTTTCGCTTGGCTTTACTACACCCAGCCAAGAGGACCAAGCAGGCACCCTTACCTCACCGCGCTCTTAACACCACTGTCCCCACTCCAGTGGTCTCCGAGCCGGGGTTGTACGGGAGGTCTCCCTCTGCACGTCAGGCTCACACCAAAGGTACGTGACAGCCTGGTGGATATTTGCTGGAAGACGGCTCAGGATCCTGATGCAGAAGGGAAGGTGAGCCTCACAGGCTGCAGACAGGCAGGCAGGGATGCTGGAGGGTGAAGCTGAGCAGGAGCAACACAGAATGGTCAAATAACAGGCAGGGTTTGGCAACGGTCAGGCAACGTGGTACAGAGGAGCAGACAGGTTCAGGGTCAAAGGCAAGCTGTGGTCAGATGCAGGCGGAAGGCAGGAGAAGTCCAAGTAACAGGCCGGGTGGTCAGCGGGTCAGATTTCAGGCAAACAGCAGGGGCAGGATACACAGGGAGCTGCAGATCAGACAGCACCCGGCTGAAGTGTTCCAGGGATTTAAATAGGCCGTTTGGCGCGCATCGGTCGGCGCATGCACCCGCGCGCACAGGAGAACGCACAACAGCAGCTCGCGTCGGCGCGCACGCCCCAAGGCAATGAACAGCACGTCTGGCAAGGTGAGTTCTCTGACAGTGCCCCCCCCTTAAGGGCAGCCTCCGGATGCCCAATTGGGTGATTTTCACGGCATGGGACCTCTTGAAGGCTTGCAAGAGTTCTTCAGCATGTATACTGCTTTCGGGCTCCCAAGAATTATCCTCTGGTTCATAGCCCTTCCATTTTATTAAATATTGGGTCCGGTTGTATCTTCTCCTACAATCCAGAATCGCCTCCACCTCAAATTCCTCCTCGTCAACCACAACAGGCTCAGGTGGGCCGGTGTTACGGCCAGCGAAGGGGTTAGGGACAACCGGTTTCAACAGTGTCACATGAAAAACTGGATGGACCTTCAGAGTGTTAGGTAAGTCGAGCTCATAAGCCACATTATTGATCTTCCTCTTCACCGAGAATGGTCCCATGAATTTAGAACCCAGCTTCCTTGATGGACAGGCCATTTTTAAGTTGGTTGTTGATAACCACACCTGGTTGCCAGGTTCCAGATTGAGTTCCCCTCGCCTTTTCCTATCGAACATTTTTTTGTTGTAATCCTGAGTTTTGGACATGGTTTCCTGTAGGAGTTTGTTATTTGAGATGAAAAAGTCCATTGTTTCAGACACAGCAAGGATAGTACATTCTGGTACGGTACTAGGTAAAAAGGAAGGATGGAAACCGTAGTTGGCAAAAAACGGGGTCTGTTTAATGGCAGAGTGGAGAGAATTGTTGTATGCGAATTCAGCAATGGGTAATAGAGAGGCCCAATCGTCCTGAGAAAAGGAAGAGAAGCACCGGAGGTATTGTTCTAACGTCTGGTTGGTTCTTTCTGTTTGACCATTCGTCTGAGGGTGGTAAGCAGATGAAAATGCCAAGTCGATCTCAAGGGAACCACACAGAGCCTTCCAGAACTTGGAGGTGAACTGGACACCTCGGTCCGAGACAATATTAGCTGGAACTCCATGGAGCCTCACTACCTCCTTGATAAAGACCTTCGCCGTCTCCATGGCCAAATGTGTGCCTTTCATAGGCAGAAAGTGGGCTATTTTGGATAGCCTGTCGACGACAACAAAAACCGTAGAAAAGCCTTCGGACAGGGGGAGTTCCACGATGAAGTTCATCGACACCATCTTCCAAGGTCTTTCAGGGACAGGTAGGGGTTTTAGTAGACCCCAGGCCTTCATCCGGCTATTCTTGTTCCGAGAGCAAGTGTTGCACGAGTCCACATAGCTCCTGCAGTCGCTACCCAGCTGAGGCCACCAGAACGTGCGCTTAATCAGCTCGGCCGTCTTCAGGGTACCAAAATGTCCGGCCAGTTTATGGTCGTGGCAAAGTTCCAGGACTGTCACCCGTAGGTTTTCTGGGACCACAATTTTGCCCTCATGCCTGATCAGACCATCTTGTGCCCTAACGCAGTTCTCCGGGAGTGAGGTCAAGTCAGCAAAAGCCTGCTTAATTCGGGACATGAGATCCTCTTGGAACAATAGGAAGTTACCAGCAGGGAGGATGGTATCAATGGGTAAGGTCTCTTCAGAGTCGCTGAACATGTGGGAAAGAGCGTCCGGTTTAATATTTTTAGATCCAGGTCTGTAAGTGATGTGGAACAGAAATCTTGAGAAAAAGAGTGCCCACCTTGCCTGCCTTGGTTTCAACCTCTTAGCTGTCCTCAGGTACTCCAAGTTCTTGTGGTCCGTGTAGACCAGAATAGGATGAGCAGCACCCTCAAGCAGGTAACGCCACTCTTCTAATGCGGCCTTGATAGCCAGGAGTTCCCGATCTCCCACATCATAGTTTCTTTCCGCAGTGGAAAGCTTGCGAGAGAAGAAGGCCACTGGAAAGAGTAGGGCTTTGGCCCCTTGTCGCTGGGATAGCACAGCCCCCACTGCGATTTCAGACGCGTCCACTACGAGGACAAAGGGTAATGCAGGGTCAGGGTGTTTCAGGATGGAGGCAGAGGTAAATAATTCCTTCAGCTTTTCAAAGGCAGACTGAGCTCTAGTAGACCAGGAGAATCGCGTTCCCTGTTTGGTCAATTCGGTAAGGGGGGCGATTATTGCAGAAAAAACCCTGATAAACTTCCGGTAAAGGTTGGAAAATCTGATGAAGCGTTGGACCCCTTTCTTGTCTGTGGGAGCAGGCCAGTTCAGGATAGCAGACACCTTCTGAGGGTCCATTTTGATGCCTTCAACGGAGATGATTAACCCGAGAAAATGGATACATTGAAGTTCAAATTCGCATTTCTCCAGCTTGGCGTAAAGTCCATGTTGTCTGAGCCGAGCAAGAACATTTCGGACATGCCTGCGGTGGTCGTCTATTGAAGAGGAGAAGATTAAGATGTCATCCAGGTATACTATGACATATAGGTCCAGGTAGTCACGGAAAATGTCATTGACAAAATGTTGGAAGGTGGCCGGGGCATTACACAGTCCAAACGGTATAACTAGATAATCATAGTGCCCGAATCGGGTACGGAAGGCCGTTTTCCATTTGTCTCCTTCTCGAATGCGGATCAGATTGTAAGCCCCCCGGAGATCAAGTTTGAAGATGACCGCAGTTCCCAAGCTCTGGAAGAGTTCGGGCACGAGAGGTAACGGGTAACGTTTTTTTATAGTGATTTTATTCAACTCCCGATAGTCTATACAGGGGCGTAGTGAATGATCCTTTTTTTCCACAAAAAAGATACCCGCACCGGCTGGTGAGGTGGAAGGGCGGATAAACCCTTTCTTCAGGTTGTCACCTATTTAGACCTTGAGAGTGCCCAGCTCCTGCTCAGTCAAGGGGAATATTCTCCCAAAGGGCACTTCCGTTCCAGGTAGAAGTTCTATAGGGCAGTCATATGGTCTATGGGGAGGAAGGGTTTCGGCCCCCTTCTTACTGAACACATCCAGGAAGTCATGGTAGGGTTCAGGGATGGATTGTTGGAGTTCAGGGTCTATATCCAGACAGAGCAGATGAGAAGAGTTGGTTGGGGCTGGTTGCAAACAGTGTTGCTGGCAGTACTTGGAGAGGAACTTGACCCTCCCCAGAGTCCAGTCAATGCTGGGATTATGGGCTTGCAGCCAGGGCATCCCCAAAATGATGGGGCACAACGGTGAGGAGATGGCATCCAGACTTAGGAACTCCTGATGGTGGGTTGCCATGGAAGCAAGCAAGGGCACATTTTCCTGGGTGACAGGACCAGATTTTATGATGGAACTATCAGCGAGGTGCACTGCAAGTCCACGGGATTTTGGTGGAAGAGGGATATGATGGTTGGCAGCAAACGTCAAGTCAATAAAGCAGCTGCATGCTCCAGAGTCAATTATAGCGGACACTGGGATTGCGGTAGTCCTTCCGGGAAGCTGTAATGAGATGGAAAGAGCTAGGTGAGCGGTTGGATTAGGAGACATAGAAGCACAGGTAGAAGAAGAGGGCAGGCACTTACGCATCTTAGCTGGGCAAGTCCTTACGTAGTGTCCTGGTTCACCACAGTACATGCAAAGGTTGTTGCTTCGCCTGTGTTGGCGTTCCTCTGGGGAGAGAGAAGGGCGAAGTAGGCCCAGCTTCATGGGTTCAGGAACGTCCAGAGCCGGGGGAGGAGGAGCCGGCGGTGCCAGGCTGGCCGGGCTAGGAACCTTAGGGAGCAACCAGGTGGGTCGGTATTGGCTGGAGGCTCTTTCGGAGCGACGCTCTCTCAGTCGCCGGTCGATCTGCATCGATAGCTCAATGAGCTTGTCCAAAGTTAGGGGAACCCCGACACGTGCTAGCTCATCCTTGAGCTGGTCTGACAAGCCCATCCGGAATTGACAGCACAAGGCGGCGTCATTCTATTCTGTGTCGGAGCTCCACCGCTTGAACTCGGCTGCATAATCCTCAGCCGTTCTGCGTCCTTGCTGGAGGGAACGGAGAACGGATTCTGCCGTGGCAGCTTGTTGCGGATCCTCATATAGCTGGGACATGGCGGCAAAGAAGTTAGCTAGGTTCTCCAGAGATTCGTCCTTCTGCTCCAGAAGGCGGTGGGCCCAGGCCTGTGGTTCGCCGGTCAGTAGAGAGATAACGAAGCCCACCTTGGTGACCTCCAAAGAAAAGGTGCGAGGTTGCAGGGCAAAGAAAAGTTTGCAGGCATTGCGGAAGGAACGATATTTGCTGCGTTCGCCTGCAAACTTCTCGGGCGTGGGGACCCTGGGCTCTGGAGGAAGCATCACTACGGATGGTGCAGCTGAGTTACCAGTGGACATAGCTCCTTGTGAGCTGGCAGGTGTGGACAGAACTTGAACTCTCTCCTCCAGTCTGGTGTAACCGGCTTGAAGGTCCTTCACAGCTTGCGTCAATCCGTTCAGATGCCTGCACAGTTCCTCCATGGGATCCCTTCCCTGCTCGGGCTCGGACATGGCTGTCTGATACTGTCAGACTTACACGTATCTGGTCGACGAGCCCAATGGAGCAGAGGAAGGTCCCCCGTACGGATCCGACTCGCGGCCCCTGGTAGTGCAGACAGGAGGCACAGGAGTACGGAAGGGTAAGAGAGCCTGGTGGATATTTGCTGGAAGACGGCTCAGGATCCTGATGCAGAAGGGAAGTTGAGCCTCACAGGCTGCAGACAGGCAGGCAGGGATGCTGGAGGGTGAAGCTGAGCAGGAGCAACACAGAATGGTCAAATAACAGGCAGGGCTTGGCAACGGTCAGGCAACGTGGTACAGAGGAGCAGACAGGTTCAGGGTCAAAGGCAAGCCATGGTCAGATGCAGGCGGAAGGCAGGAGAAGTCCAAGTAACAGGCCGGGTGGTCAGCGGGTCAGATTACTGTCAGAGAACTCACCTTGCCAGACGTGCTGTTCATCGCATTGGTGCGCGCGCATGCGGCACACGCGCACATGCACCCGCACGCACAGGAGAACGAGCAGGAGAACGCACAACAGCAGCTTGCATCGGCGCGCGCGCCCCAAGGCGATGAACAGCACGTCTGGCAAGGTGAGTTCTCTGACACACCTTTAGCCTGGGGTGAGGTACTATGGCGGATGCCTGGGGCTCAGTAACTTCGACTGAGTTCCGCGAGGGTGGAGGAATCCGAGGGGGCCCTAACTCCTTGGGTGCCCGTGTCTGAGTTTGTGAGGACTGGTGTGCGGAACTTCTCTGAAGAGTCCGGCGCAGCATTGCTGGTGACAGAGAGGCCTCCGGTTTCTCCCATGGACGGATTTCCTTTCCCTGACAGGGGCCGTGCTAGCGAAGGTAATTCACTTTCTACCTCACATAGTCAGTGGCAGTGACTATTTACCACTGGTGATACCACAGTGGTTAGCAACAGAAGGGAAAGGATTGTGCCTCAATCCACCCCCATTACTACTAAGGAAAAGAAACTGTATGTTTGTACGCCAAGAATAGTGATGAGCCGAACACCCCCGGGTTCGGTTCGCACCAGAACCCGCGAACGGACCGAAAGTTCGTACGAACATTAGAACCCTATTAAATACAATGGATGCGAACGTTCGAATTCTAAAGTGCTAATTATAACGACTATTATGCATGTTATTGTCCTAAAAAGGGTTTGGGAACCCGGGTTCTGCACCAGGGGACATGTATCAATGCAAAAAGAAGTTTTAAAAACGGTCGTTTTTCGGGAGCAGTCATTTTAATGATGCATAAAGTGAAAAAAAAAAGTCAAATATTCCTTTAAATATCGTACCTGGGGGGTGTCTAAAGTATGCCTGTGAAGTGCCACGTGTTTCCCGTGTTTAGAACTGTCCCTGCACAAAATGACACTTCTAAAGGAAAAAAAAGCCATTTAAAACTGCTTGCGGCTTTAATGTAATGTCTGGTCCCGGTAATATGGATGAAAATCTTTAAGAAAAATGGCATAGCTACCCCATGACCCCCCCCCCCCTACCCCAGCCCATTACCAGCCCCTTTGGGTCTTGTATGGATATTAAGGGGAACCCCGCACATAAAATAAAAAAGGCCCTATATACTCTGAACAGCCGTATACAGGCGGTGCATACAAGACAGGGACTGTAGGTTTGTTCTTATGTAGAATCTGTTTGTAATTTTGAACAGGTACATTGTTTAAGTGTAGCTCCAGCCCAAAAATCTATTTTTAAACTTTTTGGAAAACATAGGTAAGGGTTATCACCCCTGTAACATTTGTTTTGCTGTCTGTGCCCCTGTTCAGAACATTTCACCTCACTTTCCGTCCCAATGACAACTGTTTTTGAAATGTGGTGTTTTTCTTGAAACAAGGATTGGTGATAAAGCATCAGTACAGAGGAGACACCTTTCTCCCATATTAATTCTTACAGGAGAGAATTTTCCTTCCTAGGGGTAGATTTCCTCTCACTTCCTGTTGTCTTCTTGCGTTTGCAAGTAGGAGTCGTTTGTAAGTTGGATGTTTGAAAGTAGGGACCTGCCGTATATGCTCTGCAGAAATAGGCCCCTTAGTTGTTGGTGTTGGCACAACACTGTAAGCACTCACAGTTACTCTTGGTTGGTGCTGGAACGCCCTGCTGTCAACTATTATATCAGGAATTGTAATTACATATAATTGTTGAACAGTGGTAGTAAAAATTGGGCCTTTGATGGTGGTGCTGGTGCCACAACACTGTAAGCCCTGACAGTTACTCTTGGTGGGTGCAGCAATGGGCCCTGCTGTGAATTATTAGATCAAGAATTGTAATTGCATGCCCCTGTTGAACAGGGGCTGAAAAATTGGGCCTTTTGTGGTGGTGGTGGTGGTGGTGGTGTTGCCACAACACTGTAAGCCCTCAGAGTTACTCTTGGTGGGTGCAGGAATGGGCCCTGCTGTGAATTATTAGATCAAGAATTGTAATTACATGCCCCTTTTGAACAGGGGCTGAAAAATTGGGCCTTTCGTGGTGGTGGTGGTGGTGGCGTTGCCACAACACTGTAAGCCCTCAGAGTTACTCTTGGTGGGTGCAGCAATGGGCCCTGCTGTGAATTATTAGATCAAGAATTGTAATTACATGCCCCTGTTGAACAGGGGCTGAAAAATTGGGCCTTAGGCACTGGTGGCACAACACTACAACCCCTCACAGATACTGTACTTGGAGCACAGCAATGAGCCCTGTTGCAAAGTATTGCTTCAAAAATTGTAATGACACGCCCCTGTTAAACAGGGGCTGAAAAATTGGGCCTTAGGCACTAGTGGCACAACACTCCAACCCCTCACAGATACTGTACTTGGAGCACAGCAATGAGCCCTGTTGCAAAGTATTTCTTCAAAAATTGTAATTACACGCCCCTGTTAAACAGGGGCTGAAAAATTGGGCCTTAGCCACTGGTGGCGGCACCCATAAACAAAAATGATCTTCCAAGCTATCATCATCAATCGTATCATTGAGGACTCGGAGGAGGAGGATAGCCAGTCAACATAACAGCACAGGCACTCAGCATCAGCATCAGTCTTGAAGGGATGTGACATGTTAAAATCAATTAGTCTGTTATATCAGCATCAGGTGTGTGGTAGCTGGTGGTGATCCAAGACTGGTTCATCTTGATGAAAGTCAGTCGATCAACCGAGTCGGTGGACAGGCGCACCCTGTGATCCGTGACAAATCCTCCAGCAGCACTGAATGTGCGTTCCGAAAGAACGCTGGATGCAGGACAGGCCAGTAGCTCAATTGCATACTGTGCAAGCTCTGGCCAGTGATCCATCCTCAAGACCCAGTAAGCCAGAGGATTTTCGGTGGGGAAGGTGTCCAAGTCTGACCTTGCCCCTAGATATTCCTGCACCATATTTATCAGACGCTGGCGATGGTTGCTGGAACCGATCATACTTTGGGGCTGCGGACTAAAGAATTGTCTGAACGCATCGGTCAGACGGCCACCTTCCACACCGCTCCTTCTTTGACTGGCCGAAGCCTCAGCAACTCGTTGTCCAGGACCAGGAGTTTGTAACCTCCCAGTCTCTGGGAACGCGTTGCACAGACCTTTCTGCAAGGCCTCCCGGAGTTGTCTCATCCTCTGCTCCCTCTGCGACGGTAACATAAGGTCCGCAACCTTACCCTTGTACCGTGGATCAAGGAGAGTGGCCAGCCAGTAATGGTCCCTCTCCTTGAGCCGAAGAATACGAGGATCCTTCCGCAGACTTTGCAGGATCAGGGAGGCCATGCAGCGTAGGTTTGCTGAGGCATTCGGTCCGGAGTCCTCTGGGTCACTAAGGACGACATGATCCGCAGCCACCTCCTCCCAGCCACGTACAAGTCCACTGGTTTCTTGGGACTGTAAATCATCCCTAAAAGACTGCTGCTGATGATGCTGAGTGCCAGCCTCCACCTCCATGCTGACACAATCCTCCTCCTCCTCCTCTTCCTGTGCGATGGGTGGGACAGAAGGAACACTGTCTGGGTAAAGGGGGCCTTGAGAGGCAAGGAAGTCCTCCTCTTCCTGCCTCTGTTCTGCCTCAAGTGCCCTGTCCAATATTCCACGCAGCGTGTGCTCCAACAGGTGGACAAGAGGTACAGTGTCACTGATGCATGCACTGTCACTGCTCACCATCCTCGTGGCCTCCTCAAATGGTGCCAGGACAGTGCATGCATCCCTGATCATGCCCCACTGGCGTGGAGAAAAAAAAACAAGCTCCCCTGACCCTGTCCTGGTGCCGTAGTCGCACAGGTACTCATTGATGGCCCTCTGCTGCGTGTGCAGCCGCTGCAGCATGGCCAACGTTGAGTTCCACCTGGTGGGCATGTCACATATAAGGCGGTTCTTGGGCAGGTTCAACTCCTTTTGCAGCTCAGCCAGGCGAGCACTGGCATAAGATCTGCGGAAATGCACACAGACTTTCCTGGCCTGCCTCAGGACATCCTGTAAGCCCGGGTACCTGCCCAAGAACCGCTGCACCACCAGGTTAAGGACGTGAGCCACACAGGGCACATGGGTCAGTTGTCCCTGTCGGAGGGCGGAGAGGAGGTTGGTGCCATTGTCGCAAACCACCATTCCTGGCTTAAGCTGGTGTGGCGTCAACCACCTCTCGGCCTGGCCCTGCAGAGCAGACAGGACCTCTGCCCCAGTGTGGCTTCTGTCCCCCAAACACACCAGCGCAAGCACGGCATGGCATCTTTTTGCCTGCGTACTTGCGTAGCCCCTTGAACGGCTACGGAGCACCGCTGGTTCAGAGGACAAAGCACAGGAAGAGGCCATGGAGGAAGAAGAAGAGGAGGGGGTGGAGGAGAGAGGTGTGTCACAACCAGTAGTAGCATTTTGGAGGCGTGGCGGTGGAACAACCTCCAACACTACTGCACCTTGTCCTGCATCCTTCCCAGCTGCCAAAAGAGTGACCCAATGGGCCGTGAAAGAAAGGTAACGTCCCTGTCCATGCCTGCTGGACCATGAGTCAGCGGTAATATGCACCTTACCGCTGACCGCCCTGTCCAGCGAGGCCAAGACATTGCCTTCCACATGCCGGTAGAGAGCCGGAATAGCCTTCCGTGAGAAAAAGTGGCGTTTGGGAACCTGCCACTGAGGAACCGCACATTGCACAAACTCACGGAAGGGGGCCGAGTCTACCAACTGAAAAAGCAGCAGTTGAAGCGCTAGCAATTTAGCCAAGCTAGCATTCAACCGCTGGGCATGTGGATGGCTGGGAGTGAACTTCTTTCGACGGTCCAGCAGCTGGGGCAGGGAAATTTGCCTGCTAGAATCGGACGTCGGTGTACTGCTAGCAGAGTGGCCGCAAGTACTTGGCTGTGACACACCTAATTCTACACCTTCATTCCTCTCAGTGCATGTTTCAGAGAGGACTGAAGTTATAGTGGGGTTGGAGATCCCAGCTGATGCGGTGCAAGGAGAGGTCCGCTTTGTTCTTTGGTGTGGGTCTTTGAGGTAGGCTTGCCAACGAGCTGCATGGCAGGTCAACATATGTCTGGTCAGGCATGTGGTACCCAAGCGGCTGATGTTTTGGCCACGCGATATACGCTTGAGACATATGTTGCAAACAGCAGCTGTGCGATCTGATGCACTAGCCTCAAAAAAGGCCCACACCAAAGAACTTTTTGAATGACGGGCAGAGGCAGCGCCCTGCACAGGCGGAGCTCTGCGGTGTGATTCCGTCGGTGTACTGCCCTTACGCTGGCCACCAAAGGGCATCCTGCCTCGTTGGAGATGTGCCTCCTCCTCATCCTCCTCCTCCTCCTCTCTCCTATTAGGCACCCACGTGGAGTCAGTGACCTCATCATCCCCTCCCTCCTCATCACTGGAGCCAATCTGGCAGTATGCTGCAGCTGCTGGAACATGACTGCCAGATTGGTGTCCTTCTTGAGCATCCCCTCTGTCTGCTCTCACGCTACTGCCTTCCTGTAGCTGGGTTTCATCATCAGACCCTTCGAAACGCTGGGCATCCTCCTGGAGCATGTACCCAACCAGGGCCGGCCCTACCATGGGACCCAATGGGACCATGGTACCAGGCGGCATTTAGGAGGGGGCGGCAGTCCGGCCGGCAAGATATTTTCATCAGCGTGAGTCAGTGTGACATTCAGTCAGGGCAGAGAACAGAGCGGAGCGGATGCTGGTCGGCGCCGCGGTGCGCTGTGCCTGTGCGGTGCGTGCCGCTGCTAAGGCTGCTTTCTCCTGCACTGTCTGTCTGCCGAGTCCCGACCGTCGCCTAGCAACCAGTGACGTCAGGAGGCCGCGGCCGCCCCAGCATTCACAGCGCTCAGCCTCCGCGCCAATCAATATTGCTCCGCCCACACACCTCATCCACCACACACCTCATCCATCTTCCATCTCCTGCGTGAGGGTTGGGAATGGGATTCAGTGTGGGAATGCTGCTGTGGCTGTGCCCTGGACAGTGACCGTGTGAGCTGAGCCTGGGCTGCCTCTCTGCCTATCTGATAAAAAGGGTGAGTTAGGTGGGATTTTTAATGTGGGTGATGATGATCTTTGTCTTGTACCCATGTTTTCCCTGTAATTTAAAGCAAAACTTTATTCTTTTAAACACTTTGCGCCCGCGCTATAGACAAAAGACGTCTACAGCGCGGGCGCGGCGCTCAATTGCCGGGAGGGCGTCCATGGACGTCCTCCTGTTTACTTCCGCGATGCGCGCCGCTGCGGGCGCGCATCGGGGAAAAGCTGTGCCCGCCGTGTCACGCGGGTGCCGATGCGCGTGCCTGGCGGTCACGATGTCCGCCAGGTACCCGCGATCAGCTGTCACAGAGCCAGGGACGTGGATCTGTGTGTGTAAACACACACACACAGATCCATGTCCTGTCAGGGAGAGAGGAGACCGATAGTGTGTCCCTTGTACATAGGGACAACCATCGGTCACCTCCCCCAGTCAGTCACCTCCCCGCACAGTAAGAATCACTAATAGGGAACATATTTAACCCCTTCCTCGCCCCCTAGTGTTAACCCCTTCCCTGCCAGTCACATTTATACAGTAATCAGTGCATATTTATAGCACTGTTCGCTGTATAAATGTGAATGGTCCCAAAAATGTGTCAAAAGTGTCCGATATGTCCGCCATAATGTCGCAATCACAATAAAAATCGCAGATAACCGCCATTACTAGGAAAAAAAAAATAATAAAAAAAATGTCATAATTCCATCCCCTATTTTGTAGGTGCTATAACTTTTGCGCAAACCAATCATTATACGCTTATTTTTATATTTTTTTACCTAAAATATGTAGAAAAATACGTATCGGCCTAGACTGAGAAAAAATATATATTTTTTTAAAAAAATTGGGCGTGTTTTTTTTGGGGGGGGGGGGCAGCATTTCATTCTTGGTCCCAGGCAGCACCATGTCTTGGGCCGGCGCTGTACCCAACACTGTGCTCAAACAGTTCGGGGGACTCCTCAGGAGGAGGACATGGTGGGTCTAGGGAAGGAGTGACTGATGATGAGTCTGACATTGATACCAGGGAAGAGGACGCTTTGGCAGCTGCTTTGCCAGTACCCTGAGCCTGGGTGAGAGAGGATGAGGAGGAGGAGGAGGGCTTGGTCATCCACTCTACCAAGTCTTCGGCATGATGTGGCTCAACATGTCCAGCTGCCGAAAAGAAGGACAAGCGTGTCCCATGGCCATGTGCTGATGACAATGCACCGCGTCCACGACCAGCACTGTTGCCCCCAGACACAGAGCCTGCTTGCCCTCTTTTATTGCCTCCTGACTGTCTGCCTCTCCTTGTTTGCCTTCCAGACATTCTAATAGATGGCCTGCAGGGAGATGGGAAAAAAGCAATAAGGGCTACCTTCAGGTGTCCTTCTCTGTCCCTTTACTTAAGGATTTCTAAATATGGTTGAGGATGATTGCTTTCGCACAGAATAGCACAACGACATTTTCCCTGACTGTCCAAAAAACAAGGATTTCAAAGATGGTTGATGAGGAATGCTTTAGCACAGTATAGCACAAGGAGAATTTCCCTCACTGTCCTTCCCTGTCCCTACAAACAAGGATTAGCACAGTAAAACACACTGACACTCTCCCTACCTATAGTTTTCTGTCCCTATAAAAAATGTTTTTTTAAAGATGGTTGATGATCAATGCTTTAGCACAGTATAGCACAAGGAGAATTTCCCTCACTGTCCTTCCCTGTCCCTAGAAACAAGGATTAGCACAGTAAAACACACTGACACTCTCCCTACCTATAGTTTTCTGTCCCTAGAAAAAATGTTTTTTTAAAGATGGTTGATGATCAATGCTTTAGCACAGTATAGCACAAGGAGAATTTCCCTCACTGTCCTTCCCTGTCCCTAGAAACAAGGATTAGCACAGTGAAAGAAACTGACACTCTCCCTACCTATAGTTTTCTGTCCCTAGAAAAAATGTTTTTTTAAAGATGGTTGATGATCAATGCTTTAGCACAGTATAGCACAAGGAGAATTTCCCTCACTGTCCTTCCCTGTCCCTAGAAACAAGGATTAGCACAGTGAAACACACTGACACTCTCCCTACCTATAGTTTTCTGTCCCTAGAAAAAATGTTTTTTTAAAGATGGTTGATGATCAATGCTTTAGCACAGTATAGCACAAGGAGAATTTCCCTCACTGTCCTTCCCTGTCCCTAGAAACAAGGATTAGCACAGTAAAACACACTGACACTCTCCCTACTGTGAAGGACTAGCATCAAATGTAGAGCTTGAAGGACACCGCCACTCACTGGTTCTTCTTTTTAAGGGCTTTGTTTGCCCATTTTTATTAAAAGAAGTCAAAACAAAATGAAAGGTGTCCCTTCAGGATTCCCACGCAGGGGTTTAACTTCATTTAGCAGTCCAAAAAGAAAAACATACCAAGCCTCCTGGCTCTCTTGTTAGCAGTTCCTCTGCTTGATTTAGGTACTGATACCTTTAAACCACCAGATCTTCCAGTCTCACAGTCTTGGATGCACACAGCTTTGGACTTCTTAAACGCACACAGCTTGAAGTCCCTTAATGTACACAGCTTCTGGCTCCTTGGACGCACACAGCTTTAAAGCCCTTCAACGCACACAGCGTTTATCCTCACACAGAGACACTCACTAGCAGCTACTGCAGTAAGCAAGCTGCTCACCATCCTTCACTCTCACCAGCCCCTCATTATATTGGTTGTGTGCACCTGAGCACACACCATGCTGGCTGTCTACAAGACCCGGACACAGGGTTGGAGATCCCATCCCACCCAAGACTCTGAAGGATCTCCAAGCCATAGAAGCCCCATGTAGAAATAGCAAAATCTGAGAAAACTGCCAGAGCAGTTTTCTCTGTTTTTTTAAATTTACGCTCTGTAGCTCTGCACTCAGCCGATATGCAGACTCTGTGTCCACTTTAACCCTTTTTTCACTGGGACAGAGCCTCGCTCTGCCACATACCCCCCCCTCTTGTTTTGATCCAGAGGGAGAAACACCTGCACCCATCATAGTAGTTGAGACACCTCTGTGCTGGCCATCAGCCACGTAGGCCCAACCCTTTTTTCGGGTGTGCTTCCAGGTACGTCCCGGCTTGGATCTTAACAGGGTCCTATAATTCCGTATACTCTGCCTTCCCTCTCTTCTCTTTGGGTCCCTGAGCATACTCTCCTCTCTTGGGGGAACTCTGCCTACCCTGATCCTACCTTTCAGCTTACGTAAATAAGTTTTATCTTTCACCACAGGTCTTTCAGGTTCAAAAACCTCTCTCTTGTTACCCAGGGCAACCACATTGCTTTTAACAGCGCCAATCATTAAATCATATATTTTAATGTCACACTTTCCAACGCAATCAGTGCTGTCCATCTCAGTGCTTGTTAGTACCAGACCTGAGGAGGGACCACACATAGGCGAGAGATTAAATCCCACAGGACTAAAGCCAAGTTCTACCTCACCTGTTGTCCAACACTCCATGGGTAACTGATCTAACAAATGACACTGATCTAGGCACAAACTACTTCTTTCTGATGTACACATTACATTGTTGCAGCATTCACCTATAGCACTTTTTCTCACAGTGTCTCCGGGTACTTTAAGTTGTACCTTTTTCTGAGTGATAGAAAGCATCTCTGCTAGTGCTGCATCTATTCTGGGCCCTTCCTTCTCATGGGATTTAGCTGCCGAGACAGTATCTGCGCCCTCTACTGACCACTGCTCAGCTGCACCTTGGAGCACACCAGCAGAGATGTTTCCAGTCACTACACCAGCCGGAGAGACCTTTGATGACTCCAACAGTTCTGAGCGCCTTCCAGGCCACTCAGTAACTGGGAGCACCCCCTTAGAGAACCTCAGAACTATTTGCCACACTGTTAACAAGCTTCCCAGCACAGCCTGTACCACCTGGCTCCACCTATTGGTACCACGCAGCACCACCTGGTCCGACTGCGGTGGAGACACCCAAGTGTACAGTGAGGGCACTTTTACCAACTCCAGCATTTCTAATAAAGTTTTTGTCAACTCTATGCAACCAATGTCTAAATGCGTAACCTTTTTGGGAACCTTTCCCCTGTCCGAGACATGGAGGGGCTCATCCATTGCAGCTTGTGAGGTTGAGACCTTTGAAGAGACCACCATCTTCTTGAAGGTACCCCTCATCCCAGCCCGTTGCTCCCCTGGAGCGCTGTCAGACACATGTCTCCTCTTCACCTCTAACGCTACACCAATGAGCCTCTGCGAGTCAACATTAGTCACATTGTCAACTTGACACTTGTCATTATTTAGTTGCTGGGCCGTGGACAACCCATCTGCCATGCCTGCGCCCAGAACCGTTCCTTCAGACTGGAGGGCATCAGCCTTTGCAGGGGCTGGCGTGCCCTTGAGCACTGGCCATTCTGCGATCCCTCCACTGGGCACAGCAGGTGTTCTGTCCACAACTCTGTCACACATCATTGCTTCGTAATTCCTTGTCACTTGGCCTAGGGCCGCAACTGCTTCCTTGCACCAATCATCCCAGTCTCCTGTGGTTCCATCACTGGTGCTCCACGGCACTGCATCACCTGCTCTAGTAGGCCCAACAGGAACCTGGGATTCACTAGCCAAAACAACACACTTGTCACTTCTATCTACCTCCCATTGTGACAATATTTTTTCTCACATCACACTGGGAGATTGCATCCTCAACCAAGGCAAGGTGCAATACCTTATTTTGAACACCTTGCTTTGGTGGCGCTACAGACACATACAGCTCTTCACTTTCAGTTTTTGCAGGCTGATCTAACCCCTTGATAACTGGGTTACACTTAGGGTTGTGGGGCTGCGCCCACACACACTCACTATGTAATACAGTCTTCCCTTGTTTCACCAGAGTAGCACCACAGCAATCCTGGAAAACCTCTGGCTCCAACACATGGAGGCCCCACGAGAGTTCCCTGGACAATCCGGCGCTTCTGGTTGTCATGGGAGATATCCTACTCCCATCATTGGTAGTAAACACATTTCCAACATTTTCAGACATGACACTAAAGGAAACACATTTTTCAATGTCATGATCACCAATACCATCACATTTGCCAACAGTAACACTTTTGTCAGCATAACCATCAGAATTTTCACTACGTGTAGACATAACTGCCACTTTTGTGGATTGTCTATTACCCACCAAAGCCTCTGAGTGACTCCTCACAGCGCCCTACATTTTTAAAGGGGCACCCTTTCCTACATGGGCAGCTCCAAAGTTGACCTGGGAAACGCTCGGCTCCGTCACTGCGGGCTTCTTGGAAGTCTCCCTGGTCAACCCTGCAGTACTTGTCACTAGGGAACATGGCACAAGCACTGTTTTGGTCACCCCTAACTCTATTTTCCCAGCCACCTGCTGGACTATAGCAGGCATATGCAGAGTCCCCATGTCCTTTCCAGTCTTTAGCCCTGCGGCTAGTTGGGCTTTATTTTGTGCCTCCCCACTGCTCTGGGTAGCACACTGCCGCAAGTCTATGTCCATTGGCACAGCGGATCTCCCCACTGGATCTACTCCCACTTCACTGGGTTCAGTACCATAAACTGGAACAGTCTTACCATTTTCAGTGGCTGGCATCCTAGCCTTCACTTGAGTGCGCTGTCTCTCAGCTGCATCCATACCAATTACTGTCTCTTTGGGGCCATATGGCGACACTGCAGCCTTTCCAGACTCTTCAGCGGTGTTCCAGAACCTTGGGCAAGTAAAGATCTCATGCCCTACTTGACCACATTCCAAGCACGGTACTGGACGACTTTTCCCCAGTGCGTTTCTTTCCTGATGATTCTTTCCAGGCATAACTTCCACTTTAGCTTGGTCCAATCCTGCCAGGTGTCGCTTGCACCAATCCACTGCAGATTCAAACGCTGGTGGACTCTCCACACTAGCAGTCATCTGTGCATTGATTGCACCAGGGTTGCTAGGGACAACAGCAGCCCTCTTTTCCCTTGGAAAACTCTGTTTAGGCCTGTATGGGGTTCGATCAGGCGGTAACAACCCCTCCAGCCACAGAGCTCTTTCTCTTGCTTCAGCAAGGATCGCCTCCTTTTTCTGCTTTGACCGCCCCATCCTTGCGGTGTTGCACACAGCAACCAGTAACACAGTTCACAGCAGAGGGAAGAAAATGTGATTCTCCTTTCACAGGTACACAACCTGCATGCAACACAGTCCATCAAACTTCTGTGCAATGCAGTTTGCCTGGCTGCCACACACAGCTAGCAGCAGTTCACTGCAGAGAAAAAAAAAAAATTGACTTTTTGTTCACAGGTACACCACCTGCAACAAATTGGAGCACTGTCTCTTTAAGGCTAGTTTACCTTTCACCTGCAGGTTCTCTTCACCTGCACACACACAGATTATGCAGTCTCATGCACCAAAAACACAGTTCATATAACAGATGAACTTACTTGATTGTAGGGATCTCAGATTGTGCCAAAATTCTCCACCACTTGTGAAGGACTAGCATCAAATGTAGAGCTTGAAGGACACCGCCACTCACTGGTTCTTCTTTTTAAGGGCTTTGTTTGCCCATTTTTATTAAAAGAAGTCAAAACAAAATGAAAGGTGTCCCTTCAGGATTCCCACGCAGGGGTTTAACTTCATTTAGCAGTCCAAAAAGAAAAACATACCAAGCCTCCTGGCTCTCTTGTTAGCAGTTCCTCTGCTTGATTTAGGTACTGATACCTTTAAACCACCAGATCTTCCAGTCTCACAGTCTTGGATGCACACAGCTTTGGACTTCTTAAACGCACACAGCTTGAAGTCCCTTAATGTACACAGCTTCTGGCTCCTTGGACGCACACAGCTTTAAAGCCCTTCAACGCACACAGCGTTTATCCTCACACAGAGACACTCACTAGCAGCTACTGCAGTAAGCAAGCTGCTCACCATCCTTCACTCTCACCAGCCCCTCATTATATTGGTTGTGTGCACCTGAGCACACACCATGCTGGCTGTCTACAAGACCCGGACACAGGGTTGGAGATCCCATCCCACCCAAGACTCTGAAGGATCTCCAAGCCATAGAAGCCCCATGTAGAAATAGCAAAATCTGAGAAAACTGCCAGAGCAGTTTTCTCTGTTTTTTTAAATTTACGCTCTGTAGCTCTGCACTCAGCCGATATGCAGACTCTGTGTCCACTTTAACCCTTTTTTCACTGGGACAGAGCCTCGCTCTGCCACACTACCTATAGTTTTCTGTCCCTAGAAAAAATGTTTTTTTAAAGATGGTTGATGATCAATGCTTTAGCACAGTATAGCACAAGGAGAATTTCCCTCACTGTCCTTCCCTGTCCCTAGAAACAAGGATTAGCACAGTGAAAGAAACTGACACTCTCCCTACCTATAGTTTTCTGTCCCTAGAAAAAATGTTTTTTTAAAGATGGTTGATGATCAATGCTTTAGCACAGTATAGCACAAGGAGAATTTCCCTCACTGTCCTTCCCTGTCCCTAGAAACAAGGATTAGCACAGTGAAAGAAACTGACACTCTCCCTACCTATAGTTTTCTGTCCCTAGAAAAAATGTTTTTTTAAAGATGGTTGATGATCAATGCTTTAGCACAGTATAGCACAAGGAGAATTTCCCTCACTGTCCTTCCCTGTCCCTAGAAACAAGGATTAGCACAGTGAAAGAAACTGACACTCTCCCTACCTATAGTTTTCTGTCCCTAGAAAAAATGTTTTTTTAAAGATGGTTGATGATCAATGCTTTAGCACAGTATAGCACAAGGAGAATTTCCCTCACTGTCCTTCCCTGTCCCTAGAAACAAGGATTAGCACAGTGAAAGAAACTGACACTCTCCCTACCTATAGTTTTCTGTCCCTAGAAAAAATGTTTTTTTAAAGATGGTTGATGATCAATGCTTTAGCACAGTATAGCACAAGGAGAATTTCCCTCACTGTCCTTCCCTGTCCCTAGAAACAAGGATTAGCACAGTGAAACACACTGACACTCTCCCTACCTATAGTTTTCTGTCCCTAGAAAAAATGTTTTTTTAAAGATGGTTGATGATCAATGCTTTAGCACAGTATAGCACAAGGAGAATTTCCCTCACTGTCCTTCCCTGTCCCTAGAAACAAGGATTAGCACAGTAAAACACACTGACACTCTCCCTACCTATAGTTTTCTGTCCCTAGAAAAAATGTTTTTTTAAAGATGGTTGATGATCAATGCTTTAGCACAGTATAGCACAAGGAGAATTTCCCTCACTGTCCTTCCCTGTCCCTAGAAACAAGGATTAGCACAGTGAAAGAAACTGACACTCTCCCTACCTATAGTTTTCTGTCCCTAGAAAAAATGTTTTTTTAAAGATGGTTGATGATCAATGCTTTAGCACAGTATAGCACAAGGAGAATTTCCCTCACTGTCCTTCCCTGTCCCTAGAAACAAGGATTAGCACAGTGAAAGAAACTGACACTCTCCCTACCTATAGTTTTCTGTCCCTAGAAAAAATGTTTTTTTAAAGATGGTTGATGATCAATGCTTTAGCACAGTATAGCACAAGGAGAATTTCCCTCACTGTCCTTCCCTGTCCCTAGAAACAAGGATTAGCACAGTAAAACACACTGACACTCTCCCTACCTATAGTTTTCTGTCCCTAGAAAAAATGTTTTTTTAAAGATGGTTGATGATCAATGCTTTAGCACAGTATAGCACAAGGAGAATTTCCCTCACTGTCCTTCCCTGTCCCTAGAAACAAGGATTAGCACAGTAAAACACACTGACACTCTCCCTACCTATAGTTTTCTGTCCCTAGAAAAAAAGTTTTTTTAAAGATGGTTGATGATCAATGCTTTAGCACAGTATAGCACAAGGAGAATTTCCCTCACTGTCCTTCCCTGTCCCTAGAAACAAGGATTAGCACAGTGAAAGAAACTGACACTCTCCCTACCTATAGTTTTCTGTCCCTAGAAAAAATGTTTTTTTAAAGATGGTTGATGATCAATGCTTTAGCACACTATAGCACAAGGAGAATTTCCCTCACTGTCCTTCCCTGTCCCTAGAAACAAGGATTAGCACAGTAAAACACACTGACACTCTCCCTACCTATAGTTTTCTGTCCCTAGAAAAAATGTTTTTTTAAAGATGGTTGATGATCAATGCTTTAGCACAGTATAGCACAAGGAGAATTTCCCTCACTGTCCTTCCCTGTCCCTAGAAACAAGGATTAGCACAGTAAAACACACTGACACTCTCCCTACCTATAGTTTTCTGTCCCTAGAAAAAATGTTTTTTTAAAGATGGTTGATGATCAATGCTTTAGCACAGTATAGCACAAGGAGAATTTCCCTCACTGTCCTTCCCTGTCCCTAGAAACAAGGATTAGCACAGTGAAAGAAACTGACACTCTCCCTACCTATAGTTTTATGTCCCTAGAAAAAATGTTTTTTTAAAGATGGTTGATGATCAATGCTTTAGCACAGTATAGCACAAGGAGAATTTCCCTGACTGTCCTTCCCTGTCCCTAGAAACAAGGATTAGCACAGTAAAACACACTGACACTCTCCCTACCTACCCTTCTCTTTCCCTAAACTAAAGGAATCCAGGTTAATCAAGAAAAAAAAATGTCACTGTCCCTGCCTATGCTTCTCTTTCCCTGCCTCGGAACACACTACACTAGGCCGCCGTGCTGGCGGCCTTTTATAGTGTGGGGCGTGTACTAAACACCCTCAGCAATAATTGGCCACAGGCATCCTGCCTGTGGCCAATCATTGCTCTCCTCGCTGCCGGCGCTGTGATTGGCCAAGCATGCGGGGTCACAGTGCATGCTTGGCCAATCACAGCGCCTGGATGACACTGCAATGGCGTAGTGCATTGTGGGCCGTTCGCGTCACTCGAATTAGGCGCGAACGTCCCAAATCGTTCGATCTTCGTCGAACGATCGAACAGCCGATGTTCGAGTCGAACGTATGTTCGACTCGAACACCGAGCTCATCCCTAGCCAAGAAGAATAAAACTGTGTTGGACCTATTCACTGTGTGGAACTCTGGTTACTAGGAGCAAAGGAGTCAGGGACGAAGTACAGGACTTGACTCTAGGACACCTACACAAGGCCCGATTGTTCTGGCCTTCACCTCTCAGCTATGGAGGACATGGGTCGTGGTGTATCTCATCCGTCTCCCCAGCACTAATACCCCTAGACGAAGAGAGACAAGCTGAGCATGAGAAGGGGAGAGAGGGGTGAGGCCGCTACACATATAAATCCTCTACACACTGTAACTGCAGCTAACTGACTCGCCTGCCCGCTCTATCTAACTCAAAATAAATGACACTGTCTGTCTCTGTAAACTCTCTCTTTTCACAACTCCAACACACTACACAAGGCCACCAAGCCGGCAGCCTTATATAGTGTGGGGCGTGTACTAAACCCCCTGAGCCATAATTGGCCAAAGCCACCCTGGCTTTGGCCAATTACGGCTCTCTGTTCAGACGGTGCTGTGATTGGCCAAGCATGCAGGTCATAGTGCATGCTTGGCCAATCATAAGCCAGCAATGCACTGCGATGCCGCAGTGAATTATGGGCCGTGACGCGCCACTGGAATTTGTCGCGAACGGCCCATAATGTTCGCAATTTGGCGAACAGCCAAACAGCCGATGTTCGAGTCGAACACGGTTCGACTCGAACATGAAGCTCATCCCTACTCACATATAGATAGACATCTAACATGCATCATATATACATACCCAGTGAGCATCGACCGGCACCTGCGACTGTGTGTCTTCCCTGGATATCATCTGGCTATTCCCCGCCTCAGTCCCGGGTGAGACTGCTCTCACCAGACCCTTGTTCAATCCCATACCTGGAGCTGATTTCCATCTATGGGCTATTAACCACTTCAATACAGGGCTTTTTGTACCTATTCAATACCGGGCCTATTTTGGCACTTCTCTCCTACATGTACAAATCATCATTCTTTTGCTAGAAAATTACTCAGAACCCCCAAACATTATATATGTTTTTTAGCAGACACCCTAGGGAATAAAATGACGGTCATTGCAACATTTTTTCTTGCACAATATTTGCGCAATAATTTTTCAAACGCCTTTTTTTTTAAAAAAAAATGGTTTCATGAATTAAAAAATAACAAACCAGTAAAGTTAGCCTAATTTTTTGGGAACATATGAAAGATAATGTTACGCCGAGTAAATAGATACCTAACATGTCACACTTTAAAATTGCGCACACTCATGGAATGGCGCCAAACTTCTAAAAATCTCCATAGGCGACGCTTTAATTTTTTTTACAGGTTACCAGGTTAGAATTACAGAGGAGGTCTAGTGCTAGAATTGTTGCACGCGCTCTAACGCACGCGGCGATACCTCACATGCGTGGTTTGAACGGCGTTTACATATGTGGGCGACTTACGTGTGCATTCGCTTCTGATTGCGAGCTACCGGGGACAGGGGCGTTTTAATTTTTTTTTATTATTATTTATTTATTTATTTTACTTATTTATTTATTTTTTTACAATGATTTTACTTTTTTTTTTTTTTGATCACTTGTATTCCTATTACAAGGAATGTAAACATCCCTTGTAATAGGAATGTGTGTGACAGGTTCTCTTTATTGAGAGATGCAGGGTCAATAAGACCCCACATCTCTCCTCCAGGCTGGAAAGCATGAGATCAGTGAAAATTTTTTCACTGATTTCATACTTACAGCCGCAATGGCGGCTTTGTTTACATTTGAGGACCCGGGCGTGACGCCATCACATCGCGCCCGGGCCTCCGACGATCATAGAGTTGACTGGTGACCATCTGGTCACCAGTCATCTCTATGCTCATCACGTGACTCCACCAACGATGCCGGAAGATTCGCTCCGGGTCCCCGATCGCACGGGGGAGCCCGGAGAAGCACCGGATGGCGGCGGGAGGGGGGGTGTCCCCTCCCGCCGCCTATAAGAACGATCAAGCGGCGGAACCGCCGCTATGATCGTTCTTATGGTGCACAGAATCGCCGGCACTTTAAAAGGATATCTGAATGATGCCTCTAGCTGCAGGCATCATTCAGATATCCCCCTACAAAGCCGAGGACGTCATATGACGTCCACCCAGGATGGGAGATCCCATCTGTGGACGTCATTTGTCTATGGCTGGGTAGGGAAGTGGTTAAGTAAGTAAGAAAGTAACCATCCTTATCTTTCATCCTTAGGGCTAGCAATCTAGATAACCATCAAAATTACCTCATATTTCATTATTCCATAGTAATACACATGCATCCAACTCCTGACGATTGGCAAAAGGCCATGAAGTGCATAGAGTGTCCATCCAGCGATGCCAAGTCACGCTTGCTCCAATAACCTCAACTAATTATGTTCTCTGTATTTATCATGTGAATTATGTATACATTATATATGTTTAAATTATATATAGTTATTGTCTGCTATGAATTTTACTGTTTGTCACATATCATGTTTTAGTGATCAATTCTCTTATCAATAAATGTATTATGATTATATCAACTTTTGTTGAATTTTATGACTGTATTTTTACATCATAAATGCCTGATTATATTGCTCAATTATGTTTACTTATATCACTACCATGAATCACCCCTAGGGGCTTGTGACACTCAGGTTATTTTCATGCTATGAACCTATTATTACAAACACCCACAGGCCTCACTTAAAGTCCCAATCCAACCCCTTTTTGTTTTTCTCTTCATTATATAGCAAATATTTTATTTTCGCTACTCTTTTCTAAGTTCCACCCTAGTTACTGGTGGCCGATTGTAGTGGCGGTCGGATACTAAGATCAGATGCATTTCCAAATATTGTAGTAATAGGATAAACAATTATAGGTTACAATACAAACAGTGGGGTCTATTTACTAAAGGAAAATACACTTTCCACTACAAGTGCACTTGGAAGTGCAGTCGCTGTAGATCTGAGGGGGACATGCAAGGAAAATAAAAAAACTGAATGTTTGCTTGTACATGATTGGATGATAAAATCAGCAGAGCTTCCCCTCATTTCAGAGTTTCTCCTCAGATTTACAGCGACTGCACTTCTGGGGAGGACATCCCCTCCGGCTGTTTGTAATAACAGACAAGCGGCTGCTTCGCCACATCGGTTGTTAAAAAACCGTACCGGGTGATGTCTGCCGCTGCAAGCATCACCCCAGTACTACACCTTGAAGCACTATATTGGTAAGATTGTCAACGATAACGATTATTACAAAAAAGTGGCCACCAATAATCGGTCGACCCCTAGTTTGAGGTGTGTGTGTGTATGAACTTAAAAATAGATGGTTGTTAAATAGCTTTTTATGTGTTTTATAATGCCTGTTTGTAAAGTGTGGATGATGATGGTGCCTTGTGTCCTGTTTCTTTATATTGGCAGCTTGCGTATTCTACTTACATTGAGGAGTAATGGGCCGCTGCTTCCTGACAGAAGCTGACGCTGGAGGGTCCGGGATATGGCTCAGGCTTTCTGTTAAAGATAGAATAAAAGAGTTAAGGTAACCACTTCTGGACCAAGCCTATTTCTGACAGTTTACAATTTAAAATCATTATTTTTTGCTAGAAAATTACTGAGAACCACAAACATTATATATATATATATATATATATATATATATATATATATATATATGTATTTGCACAGCGGCCTTTCAAAAGCAATTTTTGGGGAAAAATTTACTGAATTAAAAAAATAAATTTACATTACATTTATTTAGCCCAATTTTTTGGGATATTGCAATAGACGATGTTACTCCAAGTAAATAGATATCGAACATGTTATGGTTTAAAATTGCAAACGCCCTTGGAATGGCGAGAAACTACGGTACTTAAGAATCACTATAGATGAGCATGGAATTTTTGTTTTACGATTACCAGTTTAGAGTTACAGAGATCTTTTGCTATAATTATTTCTCTCGATGTAAGGATCGCGGCGATACCTCACGTGTGATTTGAACACCATCTACATTTGCGGGCGCCACATATGTGTTTCCCAAATCCCTCCTTTGCATGTACAAGTATTCAAAAAGCAAAAATCTGCATATTTGAATACTGTGGATTTTTTCATATCAGCGCCATTGGCAGCCAAGTAAACGAGTACGTAACTTCTGAGTTACTACATTGGAGACTTGATTGAAGCCGATTCCGGCTTTGTTTGCGACTCTGGCATGCCGGCGGGCGCGACGGCTGTTCGCTCCGGACTGGAGACCCGGGCGAAGCGGTGTAAGACGGCGGGCGGGGGGGTTGTCGTGTCCTCTCCCACTCCTTATGATGACAGCTGAGCAGCTTCTGAGCCGCATCAGTTGTTATCATAACAAAGCCGACCACCAGATCTAAAAAGCGGTACCGGGGTGACGGCTGCAGCTGCTTATCACCCCGGTACAACCACTTCCTCAAAGAACTGTACAGATACATTGTTTTGCGGGAAGTGGTATGCTACAGGACTTATTTGAGCTTTTATTTTTTTTTTATTTCCTTGCACAGTGTGCCATTTATTGGCCGAGTACAATCAGCTAATCTCTCAGCCAGAGAATAGACGGCAGAGGATTGTCACCCGGCTTCGGCAGCACAGCAGAAGCCAGATGTCGTAAATCTGACTTCATAACAAAAAAGGATCCTGGCAAGTCCCAGGTAAGAGGACAAATCATTGCTAAATGGTTTGTGCTTTGACAGCCCCATCTCTTTTATTTCTCCATCCCATTCTTACATCAGTTTCCTCAGTCCCCTGGTTATCACAATCCCCCTTCACATCACAGTTTACAGTAATGTTCTGAACCTCCGTTCACAATGGTATCTTAATCTTCTCCGCCACCTTCACAGCACCTCCCCACAGCTTTGTCCACTGCCCTCCTTCACATCACAGCCCCCTGCAACTCTGGCCCCCTTCACATTACACAGCCCCCTGCATCTCTGGGCCCCTTCACATTACACAGCACCCTGCATCTCTGCCAGTTTCTCATCTTAACCTCCCAGCTCTGCCCACATCAGAATACAGCCTCCACAGCTCTGCCCCTTGCTACCTTATTTGGGCTCACAGAGCTGGAGACACAGTGGGAGACACAGCAGCACTGAATAGTGGGCAGGAGTGGGAGGTGCTGAAGTTAACCAGCAGGTGATTGGTTGCTAGGGCTGCCTAGCAACCAATCACCTGCTGGTTAACTTGGAAAGTTATCTTCAGAAGCTCCGTTCTTGCGCAATATTCAGAGCTGCTGTGTCTCCCGCTGTGTCTCTGGCTCTGTGTGCAGAACGGCACATAAATGGCTGGACTGTGGCGGTCTGGATGGCACAGTGTCTCGTATGCATTTAGCCCACAGTCCGCCATTTAGTGATGTCTGTTTTAAATGTTAAATAGATGTTTGTTATTATGTTTATTATTATGTTTGCTTTGTGTTTATGTTAGGTAGGTACTCACCACCACCACTGCCAGAATCTTGAGGGCAGGAACTTGGAGCTGTTCCCTCCACAGGTGACGTTGCTCGATCTGGAAAACATGAATTTAAAGCAAAACGTAAGTCTCACATGCGTAGTCATAAAAAAAATAGTGAGCTGGAAACAACCATATAACTGCAATATATAATGATATATTTTATTTTACTCACCAGCTCTCTGATGCTCGGCTGGACCCTTTCTGCTGACTCCAGGGACATCCTCATCTGCAAGCAGGCCATCTCTCAGCTCTGCCTCCCACTGTCTGAAGACCACAGCCTTTCCTCCAGTAGACTGGGCCAGAAGATGCTTCTCTATCTTTTTATTAACTGACGCCCGACAATCATAAAACCTGCAAATGAAAAAAAGATACAGTATAGTTAATACACGTTACAACAATATTATTTTTATTTTACATACATTACTTTTCTGTGTCTGTGCCAAATAAATATTTGTGTTATGTTCAAATCAGTTTATTGACTAGACTACTATACTGTGTAAAAAGAAGAAGAGGGGGATTTTGGGACTTCAAATGAGGCGTGGATAAGTGTCTAGGAAAGTTTAGGATACCAGAAATGCATATATTGTCACAATCTCCTTGAGGAAATCTCTGTGGCCAATGAGAGACTGCTAAATAACCAATCCAATGAATGAAATACAATAGGCAGATATGAAAAATCATATATATAATGTATCATAAATATAATACATTGATCATGCATACAAGGGCATAATACACGTAGAGGTATTCACATTGACATAATTGAAGTTCAAAAAATGGATGGACATGATTAAAAGGCAATCATAATTAAATGGACATACAGACGGTGTGAGCATGGTTATCCTAATACAATGGGTAAAAATGATGTACAATTGGTAGAATATAAGATTTGGGGTGGGTTTTGATTGGCATCCCTGAGTGTGGACTCGACGCGTTTCTTGGCGTTATCAGCCAGTCATCAGGAGTGGGATACATAGAATTTAACTAAAAAAGAAAATATATAGATAGGTAGGTCAGATGCGTCTCAAAATTTAAATGTAATATTTTCAAGAAGTAGAGTTCAAGGAATCTAATACATTACCGATGACGAAGCCCAGCTAGGTAGCCCAGTGGCCCCCAAATGGGAGTGAGATGATGGCCCTGGATGAACTTTCTCCCCCGGGGTTGAGGCAGGGACAAAACCCCAAAACCAAACACTGTCCAAGGACACCTCCACCGGAGAGGAGAGCCAAAGAGAGGGGTGGCGGTGAGGCATCAGCCAAGGAGAGATCCGGACAGTCACAGCACAATACCAAAACATGAGGTGGAGAAACATGTGAGACACCATAAGGGTATCTGAAAAGAAGAGGAGGATGGAAGTGAATGACAATGAATGAGGACACATGATGGAATTAATGAAAATGAAAAATGTGTGTAAAATCATGTGAAACAATGATACTAAGGAAATGAATGTGAAAAACTACTGAAAAAGGCCCTTTCTTGATGTTAAGTGAGAGGATTTGGGCTCAGGCAGCATTAGGACTGCAAAAAGTGTTGGACAAATGAATATAAATGAAACCTATGGGTGAACATGGACTGGTAAGAATGGGGAGTGTTGGAGTGAATGCTAGTGTGAAAGGGAAATGACTATACTGCTGGATTGGAAGAAACCAGCAGTAGGGAAGTGAAAGTGAAACCAGAGCAAAACTGGCCCTAGATACCTGGAATGAGACTGCGTGGCTGCGTGAAGCCTCTCCTCAGATTGGAAAGTGTGGAGTGAGCTGCCAGTGCCGACCTGACTGAAATACCCCCAGCCTAGGGGCGTGTCCCTGCCAGCATCATCGCAGGTGTGGGGGCGGACGGAGCGGACAGCCGCCCTGAGTGGGAGTCCATCCCATCCCATAACCGTGCGGGATTTAAAAGGCTAGAACACACTTCACGGCGTTCAAAGTGAACGCCGTGCGTTCGTCATGCTGACATGACGCCGATGAGCCAAGGTCCCACACCTGCGATGATGCATGACGCTGGCAGGGACACGCCCCTAGGCTGGGGGTATTTCAGTCAGGTCGGCACCGGCAGCTCACTCCACACTTTCCAATCTGAGGAGAGGCTTCACGCAGCCACGCAGTCTCATTCCAGGTATCTAGGGCCAGTTTTGCTCTGGTTTCACTTTCAGTTCCCTACTGCTGGTTTCTTCCAATCCAGCAGTATACACATTTCCCTTTCACACTAGCATTCACTCCAACACTCCCCATTCTTACCAGTCCATGTTCACCCCTAGGTTTCATTTATATTCATTTGTCCAACACTTTTTGCAGTCCTAAAGCTGCCTGAGCCCAAATCCTCTCACTTAACATCAAGAAAGGGCCTTTTTCAGTAGTTTTTCACATTCATTTCCTTAGTATCATTGTTTCACATGATTTTACACACATTTTTCATTTTCATTAATTCCATCATGTGTCCTCATTCATTGTCATTCACTTCCATCCTCCTCTTCTTTTCAGATACCCTTATGGTGTCCCACATGTTTCTCCACCTCATGTTTTGGTATTGTGCTGTGACTGTCCGGATCTCTCCTTGGCTGATGCCTCACCGCCACCCCTCTCTTTGGCTCTCCTCTCCGGTGGAGGTGTCCTTGGACAGTGTTTGGTTTTGGGGTTTTGTCCCTGCCTCAACCCCGGGGGAGAAAGTTCATCCAGGGCCATCAGCTCACTCCCATTTGGGGGCCATTGGGCTACCTATCTGGGCTTCGTCATCGGTAATGTATTAGATTCCTTGAACTCTACTTCTTGAAAATATTACATTTAAATTTTGAGACGCATCTGACCTACCTATCTATATATTTTCTTTTTTAGTTAAATTCTATGTATCCCACTCCTGATGACTGGCTGATAACGCCAAGAAACGCGTCGAGTCCACACTCAGGGATGCCAATCAAAACCCACCCCAAATCTTATATTCTACCAATTGTACATCATTTTTACCCATTGTATTAGGATAACCATGCTCACACCGTCTGTATGTCCATTTAATTATGATTGCCTTTTAATCATGTCCATCCATTTTTTGAACTTCAATTATGTCAATGTGAATACCTCTACGTGTATTATGCCCTTGTATGCATGATCAATGTATTATATTTATGATACATTATATATATGATTTTTCATATCTGCCTATTGTATTTCATTCATTGGATTGGTTATTTAGCAGTCTCTCATTGGCCACAGAGATTTCCCCTAAGGGATTGTGACAATATATGCATTTCTGGTATCCTAAACTTTCCTAGACACTTATCCACGCCTCATTTGAAGTCCCAAAATCCCCCTCTTCTTCTTTTTTCAAATTAATAGGGATGTGTCATGGATATGCATTAATGTCTGTCTGCCATCTTACCTTCCTCCTCATGTGTTCATCTAGATACCAGACCTCCTTCACCTGGCTTCCTTTATAATCTCCTCCCAGCCTGACTCCACCCCAGGCCCTATCACTGAACACTATATTAACCTGTGCACTGCAAGCCTGCTTTGCTGATCAACGTGTTTGTTAGGCATTGTGTGTTTGGGTTCCTGCCTGCCGTGTGCTACGTCTGTCTCTCTGTTACGTTATTGGCTTGTCCCCGACTATCCCTGTCTGCTCGTGACCCTTGACCTTCGGCTCGTTCTTCGTTATCCTTGTCTGCTTGTGGCCCCTGACCTTCAGCTTGTTATTCGGTTCTCTCTATCGTGTGCTGCTGCTTCCCCTCTTTTCCCCTTATCCTACGGGGCGTGAGCTAGGAAACTCCAGGGGCCGCGACCTGGTCCCAGCCTGCAGCGTAACATCCTCACCACTAGAGGCCCTGGAGAAGACCAGCTGGGTCTTAGACTCCGCGCCCTGGGGAATCTTGGCTCTCGCTTCCGTTGGGATCCCGGTTGTGCTCCTCTGGTCCCGCTTTCCACAACCACCCAGTTTCCTATCTGCAGAAGCCAGCCATAGGGTTCACTACCTCGCGGTGCACTCCTGTCCCCCTACGGTGTGCATCTGTCACCTGGCCACAGGTGACCCTGACAGTTTGATCAGCCATGAACCCGGCTGACATCCCGCTTCCCGCGGATGATCCATTGCAGGGCATAGTTCGCAGACTTGAGACCCAGGAATCAAATCAGACCCAGGTGATGCGATTCCTCCAGGATCTGGCTTCTCGATTCGAGCAGCTTCAGGTCTCCTTGGGAACCCCGAATCCGCAACCCCAAGTACAACCAGCGGCTGTACCTATCGCACCAGTCGCAGCCTCACACTCACTAAGATTGCCAGCTCCGTTCCGTTTCTCTGGGGACTCCAAGGCCTGCAGGGGGCTTCTCAGCAAATGCACTATTCATTTTGAGCTTCAGCCTCAAAGCTTCCTGTCTGACCGGGCTAAGGTAGTTTATATCATTTCCCTCCTCTCCGGTGAAGCTTTGGCCTGGGCTGCCCCCCTGTGGGAGAGGAACGATCCGGTGGTTTCCAGTCTGTCCGAATTCTTGAAGCTCTTTCGTAATATCTTCGAAGAGCCGGCTCGGGCTTCTTCAGCGGCTAGTGCTGTCTTACGTCTTCGCCAAGAATCTAGTTCAGTGGAGCAATATGCTCTTCAGTTCCGTATCCACACAGCTGAATTGAGCTGGAATAATGAGGCCCTGGTCGCTACCTTTATACATGGCCTCTCTGACCGAGTGAAAGACGAATTAGCGGGAAGAGCCATTCCCGTCGGTCTGGACGATGTAATTTCATTATGCAACCAGATCGACATTCGTTTTCAAGAGAGGTCCTTAGAAAAAAGACGCCAGCACTCTCTGGGTCCTAGCCAGTCTGAGCTCCCCTCCCTTCATTCCGTGGAGCATCCTCTACCTGCTGAAGAACCTATGCAGCTGGGCCGGACCAGACTAACCCCCGAAGAACGTGCTAGGCGCAGAACTCTGGGCTTGTGCCTCTATTGTGGGGGCAAGGGTCATTTTCGTGACTCCTGCTCGCTTCGTCCGGGAAACGCTCGGGTCTAATACATTTGGAAGGTGGAGTATTGGACCCAGAAACATCACCTTCTCGCCTGCTCTTGCCGGTGTTCCTTCATGTAGGCACTTCTCCTCAGTCAACCCTTGCATACCTGGATTCCGGGGCTGCCGGCAATTTTATGGATTGGAGAACTGCTTCTTCTATGAAGCTTACCCTTTCACCTCTCACTACCCCATTGGTAGTCTCGGCAATTGATGGCACTGTTCTCCCAGGGGGCCCTATTCGCTTCCAGACGCTACCCATTAGGATGTCGGTAGGGATTCTCCACCAGGAGTGGATATCCTTTCTTATTCTACCCAAGGCCTCTACCCCAGTTGTATTGGGCCTCCCTTGGCTACAGCTCCACTCTCCACATGTGGACTGGGTCTCTGGGCAGATCCTGGCCTGGGGTTCCTCATGTTTCTCGTCGTGTCTTCTCAAGGTGACCCCCAAGGAGAGTCTTCCGGTTGCTGCCACTTCTGTTTCTTCTGATCATACAGCGATTACCGGGATGTGTTCTGTAAAAAATCAGCTGAGGTGCTTCCTCCCCACAGGTCTTTTGACTGTGCTATTGATCTTGTCCCCGGAGCAACTCTACCCAGGGGTCGTACCTACCCTCTGTCCATCCCAGAGACCCAGGCCATGTCGGAGTATGTAGCAGAGAATCTGGAGAGAGGTTTCATCCGGAAATCCTCATCGCCTGCAGGGGCAGGGTTCTTTTTTGTTGCCAAAAAGGATGGTACCTTAAGACCCTGCATCGATTATCGGGGTTTAAATGCGGTTACTATTAAAAATCGATACCCCTTACCCTTAATATCTGAGCTATTCGATAGGTTGAAGGGTGCCTCCATTTTCACCAAGTTGGATCTCAGAGGCGCGTACAATCTCATTCGAATACGGGAGGGTGACGAATGGAAGACTGCATTCAACACTAGAGACGGGCATTACGATTATCTGGTGATGCCTTTTGGTCTGTGTAATGCTCCAGCCGTGTTTCAAAACTTTGTCAATGAAATCTTCAGAGATCTGCTGTACCAGTTTGTTGTCATCTATCTGGATGACATTCTGATCTTTTCTGAGAATCTGCTCGTCCACAGAAACCATGTCCGCACTGTACTTCAACGTCTTAGAGAGAACAATCTCTATGCCAAGCTGGAGAAATGTTCCTTTGAATGTTCTGAGGTCCTGTTTTTGGGGTGCTTTGTCTCATGTTCGGGGCTTCGTATGGACCCTGGGAAGGTCTTGGCTATCACCAACTGGCCTCTTCCTGCTAGCCTCAAGGCCACACAGCGCTTTCTTGGCTTCACTAATTATTATAGGCAGTTCATAAGGAATTACTCTTCCATTGCCGCGCCTATTATCGCTTTGACCAAGAAGGGTGTGAATGCCAGAGACTGGCCTCCCGAAGCTGTCTCTGCATTTCACAACCTGAAACAGGCCTTTGTTTCTGGCCCCCTCTTGAGGAGACCAAATCCTGGGAATGCATTTTTTATTGAAGTGGGCGCTTCTTCAATGGGGGTGGGAGCTGTGCTTCTTCAAATCTTTGAGAAGAGACGCCAACCATGTGCGTTCTTCTCCAAAAAAAATTCTCAGGCAGAGAGGAATTATGCCATCGGTGATCGGGAACTTCTCGCAATTAAATTGGCGTTAGAGGAGTGGCGTCATCTCTTGGAGGGTTCCCCTCACTCCATAACGATCTTTACCGATCACAAGAATTTACAGTATCTACAGAATGCTAAACGTCTGAATCCTAGACAGGCCAGGTGGAGTCTCTTCTTTTCCCGTTTTAATTTCACGATTACCTACAAACCTGGTTCCTGCAACGGTCGGGCTGATGCGCTCTCTAGGTCATTTGACACTTTGGACGAGGAGTCCGCCCCTGAACCTGAGCCGATCATTCCCACCTCATGCATTGTTGCCCACTCTACCACCCTGAAGTCTAAAATTCCACCTGGTAAGACCTTTGTCCCCACTGAGCTAAGAGCCAAGATCCTTCATTGGGGACATGATTCCAAGGTGGCAGGGCATTCTGGATTCCTCCGATCCTTCCTACTCATCAGTCGTCACTACTGGTGGCCTAATCTCCGCTCAGACGTCAAAGACTACGTTAAAGCTTGTCATGTCTGTGCTCAGTCCAAATCCTCCACACAAGCTCCTGCTGGTCTCCTCATGCCCTTGCCCATTCCTAAGGAACCCTGGGTCCATATTGCCATGGATTTTATCACCGATCTCCCACTGTCTGAGAATAATACAGTCATTTGGGTGGTAATCGATCGATTCTCCAAGATGGCTCATTTTGTTCCTCTTCCTGGTCTTCCTTCTGCCCCTGCCTTGGTTCCCATTTTCATTCGGGAAATTCTCCGCCTACATGGGGTCCCTTCTCATATTGTTTCCGACAGGGGAGTCCAATTCACGTCTCGTTTTTGGAGAGCCTTTTGCAAATCCCTCAATATTGTCTTGGATTTTTCTTCTTCTTACCATCCCCAATCCAATGGACAGACTGAGAGGGTTAATCAGGAGTTAGAGGTCTTTCTTCGCACCTTTGTGTCTTCTCACCATGACGATTGGTCCTCTCTACTCCCGTGGGCAGAATTCTCCCATAACAATCATGTGAATACCAGTTCGCAGAAGACACCCTTTTTCACAGTTTATGGAAAACACCCTCAACTTCCTCTTCCCATGATCTGTTCTCCAGACATTCCAGCTTTGGCTTCGGTTCAGGAGTCTCTCAATTCCGTTTGGGGTCACGTTCATGATTCCCTCCGGGCAGCTGCTGAAAAATTCAAAGGCTTTGCCGACCGCCGCAGGCGTAAACCGCCTTCTCTTCAGCCAGGGGACAAAGTCTGGCTCTCTACCAGGAACATCAAGCTCCGAGTTCCTTCTGTGAAGTTTGTTCCACGATTCATCGGTCCATACACGGTAACTGCTAAACTGAATCCGGTTTGTTTCAAACTCCAGATTCCTAAGAGCCTTAAAATCACTAACTCCTTTCATGTTGCTCTTCTAAAGCCTTTAGTCCTCAATAAATTCTCTCGTCCTCTCCCTACCGTGGCGCCTGTCTCTGAGGATAATCAGGAGTACGAGATCAGTCAAATTCTGGACTCCCGACTCTGTAAAGGCGTTCTTCAGTACCTCGTTCATTGGAAAGGGTTTGGTCCTGAGGAGAGGTCTTGGATCACTGCATCTGAGGTCTTTGCACCTCGTCTGTTAAAGGAGTTTCATCCGAAGTTTCCCTCTAAACCTGGGCCCAGGCGGGGAAGGGGGAGGCCTCGTAAGAGGGAGGGTACTGTCATGGATATGCATTAATGTCTGTCTGCCATCTTACCTTCCTCCTCATGTGTTCACCTAGAGACCAGACCTCCTTCACCTGGCTTCCTTTATAATCTCCTCCCAGCCTGACTCCACCCCAGGCCCTATCACTGAACACTATATTAACCTGTGCACTGCAAGCCTGCTTTGCTGATCAACGTGTTTGTTAGGCATTGTGTGTTTGGGTTCCTGCCTGCCGTGTGCTACGTCTGTCTCTCTGTTATGTTATTGGCTTGTCCCCGACTATCCCTGTCTGCTCGTGACCCTTGACCTTCGGCTCGTTCTTCGTTATCCTTGTCTGCTTGTGGCCCCTGACCTTCAGCTTGTTATTCGGTTCTCTCTATCGTGTGCTGCTGCTTCCCCTCTTTTCCCCTTATCCTACGGGGCGTGAGCTAGGAAACTCCAGGGGCCGCGACCTGGTCCCAGCCTGCAGTGTAACATCCTCACCACTAGAGGCCCTGGAGAAGACCAGCTGGGTCTTAGACTCCGCGCCCTGGGGAATCTTGGCTCTCGCTTCCGTTGGGATCCCGGTTGTGCTCCTCTGGTCCCGCTTTCCACAACCACCCAGTTTCCTATCCGCAGAAGCCAGCCATAGGGTTCACTACCTCGCGGTGCACTCCTGTCCCCCTACGGTGTGCATCTGTCACCTGGCCACAGGTGACCCTGACAGGATGGAGGCGTGGATATGTCATTTTAGGGGTTCCACTAGGTCATTTCTTTTTTCTCTTTTTTACTATACTGTGTATTTTTCACATATATGTGGTGTGTTCTAAGAGTGATATAATATTTGAATAATTACCTGTGCCTGACACCATCGGTGGCCCTGCGAACCTTGGAGACTGCATTCACTGAGTCCCGGACTCGTTCCCAGGCTGCTCTCTTTGCAGAGGTTGAGACATTTAGGCTGAAGAGTCTCACTTTTTCTATGTTCATTGCAGCAACCAATGCAGAATTCTCCTCTGGGGTAAATACGGGCCCCCTTGATCTTCTCTGTCTCTTGGTTCGCTGCTGCTGCTGCAGGTCGGCGTCAGAAATCTCTTCTGATGTAGGGGTGGACACTTGCCTCTTTTTTTGGCCATGCTCCGCTCCACTCCACCTCCATGGGCATGCTCTCTTCCATGCCTTGGCTCCACTCCACGCCTCCGTTCACCTCCACTCTTCCTCTCCCCTTCATGCCTCTCCTCTCCTCCACGCCTCCTCTCCCCTCTACGCTTACTCTTCTCTACTCTCCCCTCCACACCTCTTCTTCCCTCCTCCCCCCTCCACGCCTCCTCTTCTCTCCTCAACCCCCCACTGATCCTCCTCTCACCTCCACTCCTCTCCCCTCCATGCCTCCGCTCCCCTCCACGCCCCTCCTCCCCTACACTTCTCCTCTCCCTTCCATGCCTCTCCTCCACTACACTCCTCCTCTCCCCTCCATGCCTCTGCTCCACTACACTCCTCCTCTCCCCTAAATCCCCTCCACTCCTCCTCTCCCCTCCACGCCCCCCCTCCCCTACGCTCCTCCTCTCCCCTCCATGCCTCTCCTCCACTACACTCCTCCTCTCCCCTGAGTCCCCTCCTCCACTCCTCCGCTCCCCTCCACTCCTCCGCTCCCCTCCACTTCTCCGCTCCCCTCCACTCTCACTCACACCAACAACTCTCATACCAACACCAACATTCTCACTCACAAGACTCACACGTCCATTCTCACTCCCAGACATTCTAATTTCACCAAAAGCACCAAACCACACAAAAACAATCACAAATCTAACACAATAACACTCTCTGCTCTGCTCTCTGTGCCTCCCTTACCACACCACTATACGACCTCTCAAAATGACATACAGGGGCGGAGACTATAAGCATTAGGCACATGTCAAAAACGAAAGTTAAAAAAAAGAGATTTAGAATAGTTACGAATAACCGCGATGTATTAGAAAAGTAGGAATCCATTTGAAGCACGCAGCGCCACTGTCAGACATGTAAATTTACGAATCAACGACCAAAAAAAGTTACGAATGTAAGAATCCATTCGAAGCACAATAACACTCTGCTCTGCTCTCTGCTTCTCCCTCACCGTGCTGAACTCCCTCTCAAAATGGTGTACATGGGCGGAGGCTATAGCCGCATGTAAAAAACGAAAGTAAAATACGAGACTTCGAATCGTTACAAATAACCGCTATGTATTTAGAAAAGTACAAATCCATTCGAAACACATTAGGCATAATAGGGCAGCGTCGTTGTGAGAGAGACACGGAAAATTACGAATCAACGAACCCAAAAAAAGTTACGAAAGTAGGAGTTGTGTCCAGAATCAACGAAAAAATATGTACTCTACCGAAAGTACAAATTATAAATCAACTAAAAATAAGGCTTTCATTAATACGAATCATTCCGATTCAATGAAAAATTACGCTTTCGAAAATACGAATTAGTCCGAACACGAAAAATCCCGGCTAGCAAAATTACGAACGATTACGAATCAACAGGACCGAAAAGAAGCGAACCGAAACTAAACAAATTTTTCCGTTGTGCACAAGTCTAGTGGTTGTGCTAATAATATACGTTGCATCTCAGATGGTAATATGTCAGCGCCATATCATAAGAAGAGTATATTTGCCTTAAGGAGTGGTGTTTCTAACACCACTATGTATCTGTTACTGTAGTTTGTATTTTGTTTTTTTATGATGGAAATGTGAAAACTTGTAATAAAAACCATTGAAACAAAAAAAAAGAGGACTATTGGATTTACTCTGTATTGTAAGTGTCACATGGTATCCGCAAAGACACTTCTTGTTTAACCACTTAAGGACCCCCTCCAGTAGATATACGTCGGCAGAATGGCACGTACAGGCACATCAACGTACCTGTACATCGCCTTTAACTGCCCGAAGTGGGGGCCGGCGCGCTCGCGACCCCGCTACCTTACCCGTGAGTCGGACCGCGGGTTCCGCCGACTCGATCGCCGCGGGATCCCCGCGATCGTCTCACGGAGGGATGGAGCGGGGAGATGGTAGTGTAAACACAACATCTCCCGCTCTCCTACTGACACTGTCACTGATTTCCGCTCTGTGTAATCAGAGCGGAGATCAGTGACGTGTCACTCGTAGCCACACCCCCAAACAGTAGTAATCACTCCCTTGGGCACACTTAACCCCTTCAGTGCCCCTAGTGGTTAACCCCTTCACTGCCAGTGTCATTTTTACAGTAACCAGTGCATTTTTATAGCACTGATCGCTGTAAAAATGACAATGGTCCCAAATATGTGTCAAAAGGGTCCAATGTGTCCGCCATAATGTCTCAGTCACAAAATTTTTCACTGATCGCCGCCATTACTAGTAAAAAAAAAAAAGTTAATAAAAATGCCATAAAACTATTCCCTATTTTGTAAACGCTATAACTTTTGCGCAAACCAATCAATAAACGCTGATTACCATTTTTTTTTTACCAAAAATACGTAGAAGAATACGTATAGGCCTAAACTGAGGAAAAATATGTTTTTTCATATATTTTTGGGGGATATTTATTAAAGCAAAAAGTAAAAAATATAGCATTTTTTTAAAAATTGTTGCTCTATTTTTGTTTATAGCGCAAAAAATAAAATCACAGAGGTGATCAAATACCACCAAAAGAAAGCTCTATTTGTGGGAAAAAAAGGACGTCAATTTTGTTTGGGAGCCACGTCGCACGATCGCGCAATTGTCAGTTAAAGCGACACAGTGCCGAATCGCAAAAAGGGGCCTGGTCATTAACTAGCCAAAATGGTCTAGGGCTTAAGTGGTTAAGGACTCATTTATACTTGCTTTAAATTGAACACACATTAAAGTGCTTACCGCTTCAACATGCTTTTTTGCTATCTTTTTTATGCTTCTGTGATGCCTTTTTAATGCTTTAATAAAGTTTGGCAAATGGCCTGTGTGTGTATTGATTTTCTATTTATTTTTAAGGGGTCCACTAGAAGCCCCACTCAGCAGATCCCCAGCTCATTAGTACCCCTGTTCAGCAGATCCCCTGCTCACTGGTACCCTCATTCAGCAGATCCCCAGCTCAGTAGTATCCCTGTTCATCAGATCCCCAGCTCATTAGTACCCTCATTCAGCAGATCCCCTGCTGAGTAGTACATCCAGCCCTGCTGATGCCCCAATCAGTAGTACCCTCAGCTCTGCTCATCCCCCGCTTAAGCACGGTTTTACGCGTTATGCCATAATAGCGTCAGCCTTTTGTTTCTGATTACAAGTGAGGAGGGGAGGATGTGAAAGGAGTAGGAGCAGTCTAGCAGCCCTACATTCAGGGAAGGACAGCGGTCCGGAGCAAGTGATTGTACTGTTACACGCAAGCTAACCCACAAAAATTGAGTCCTAATATCTGGTTAGTGGCAGTGTTTGTCTATGGGTGGTGAAGATCACAGGACACATAAGTCCGTGGCACAATTGTTTGCATGCAAGAGAGCACTATTTGGAGGTGGAGATATACTACTGAATACGCAGTGGATGGTTTAAAAAGCATCAAATAGATGGACATTTGTTTTTTATATGGACTTCAGTAGGGTGTTATATATATAACACATTCTTTTGTTTATGAGTGTATACAGTCATTTTTTAAGTGTATTATGTTTTAATTGTAATTTTACGATACCTAGCGCCCATACACATTAAGATTTTGTTACTATCGGTGGAAACACATGTTTTTTTTGGATAAGCAGCAGGGGTATCACAGATTTATTTTCAGGTGTACGCATACTGTGGCGCAGTGTCGTTTTTTGGTTTTACAGTGACCTTCTCTCAGACTCCTGAAGTTACATTATTTGATGCAACACAGTACAGCTGTATAAATCCACTCAGGAGCTAGTGTGGTAGACTGTATTGTCTAGTCAAGGAAAGACTGGTTCCGCTACAAACAGAACATATATACAGAGAATTACTTTGCGCTGGTGTCTGCTGGATAAAGTAAACTGTCTAGGGAGAGACTTTCTTCAAGGTACCATCCTAAACAGACTGCACACTTGTATCTTTTGGTGCATAGTATCTTAACGAGACAGTACATCAACTTCTACTTTGTTACTTTGGAAAGGAATTTGTTACAGCGCAGTTGTTCAGGATTCTAATGCAGACCTGTGAGCTTACTGATGGACACCAACATTTGGAGCTTCTAGTTAGTTTTTTTTTTTGTAATTCTTTTATTTTATTTTCAAAAAGTTGCAGTTTACAATCAGAAACAAAGGAGAAATGGTAAAAGGGCATATTCAAACAACGGTGAGGTCTCATGAAAACGTCCAAATGCCGACAGGCCTAGTATAACATGGCATGGATGGGTATATAAAACAGTACGGGTTCAAAAACAGCCCTTCATTTACATGACATGTATGGCATATATAGCTATGACATAAGAAACCTAGAGCAAAGAATCAAATACCAACAACTGTGCAACTATTTATACTAGAACAATGTACCAGGAAGCCTTGCATCCCGGTGGCCAGTATGACCCAGGAGGGGTATATTAAGACAAAAATGGTGTATGTATATAATCAGGTGTGATAGATTACCCAGGACTAAACCAGGTACAAGGGGTGGGTGAATAACCCAAAAAAATGAGTAAGAGGAGGGTGGAGGGGGAGAAGAAAGAGAAGGGGGTGGGGAAGTCAGAGAGGGATATAGATTGGGAGCTAGGTATCCCATTTAGAGGGGCAGACATCCTAAGGAGAACAGAGCCTCTCGCCCAGGGTGATCAAGCAGAACCCAGGAAGTCAGGAGATCAGCCAGGTTGTGAAACCTCCTAAAGATAGGCATCTGTGTATATAAAATGTTGCCAGGGCCTCCAGGTGCCATGAAAGGTCTCCTCCAGGTTATTCAAGGTGGCTGTGAGATCCTCCATGTCCCTAAGCTCATTGACTTTGGAGAACCACAGGGACTTTGACGGCGGGTTCTCCGATCTCCAACACAGGGGGATGCAAGCCGATGGCCTCGTACACACGACCGGTTTTCTCGGCAAGAAACCATCAAGAAAACTGCTGGCAGAGCTTTTTGATGAGAAAAACGTTCGTGTGTATGGTTTCTCGTTTAGAAAACTGCCGGGAGTCTCGACGATTCCTGATCTCTATTTTCTCGTAAGGTTTCTCGTTTTTCTCGTCGGGATTCTCGTCGGCCTGTTTTCCAACGAAAAAACCGGTCGTGTGTATGCTTTTCCGAGTCTTAAAAAAATGCGCATGCTCAGAATCAAGTATGAGACGGGAGCACTCCTTCTGGTAAAACTAGCGTTCGTAATGGAGATAGCACATTCATCATGCTGTAATGAACTGAAAAGCACAAAGACTGTAAAGCGCGAATCGTCTCTCCTCAAACTTTTACTAACATGCAGTAACACGAGATCAGCAAAAGCAGCACAAGGGGTGGCGCCATTGGAATTGAACTTCCCCTTTATACTGCCGTCGTACGTGTTGTACGTCACCGCGCTTTAGACTGACGAGATTTTGGATTGACAGTGTGTATACAAGGAAAGCTTGACAAGAATCCCGTCAAGCTTGACAAGAATTCCGTCGAGAAAAACAAAGTTTTTTTCCTGACGAGATTCTCGGTCGTGTGTACTAGGCTTTAACCACATTTAATAGCTGGATTGTAAGGGAGGCCTTATATTTCTTGATAGGTCGTTCTGAGAGATATAGCAGACATGCCGCTTCTAGTTAGTTTAACTAGACAGAATTCATTGAACTTCTATATCATATTTTCTGATGCCAATACTGTGATTCCATAATACTGGGGGGGTAATTTGATATGAAAGGTGTGCTCGTCTTGAGTACTGCAATTTATATGTTGTTTTGTAAACACGACAAAAAAAAATACAATTGTAAAAAAAATTTAAATAAAATAAATAGTACAAAATGATAAGTAATAATAAAAAATAAAAACAAAATGAAAATAAAAAACTACAAACACTATCCACTGTTCTACTGACAAAGTCCACACACTGTCCACTGCTCTACTGACTGAGGCTGTCCACTTTTAATGGCTTGAGTCGTTAAGTGGGCTTTCTCCCTTTTTCTCTCTCCCTCTTTCTCCCTTTCTCTCTATCTTTCTCTCCCCCTCTTCCTTCTCCCTCCATCCCTCTTTCATCTCAGACTCTAACCACACCCCTGTTAAGCCACGCCCAATATTTAGTTTAACCACTTTCCGCCCGGCCTATAGCAGATTGACGACCTGGAAGTGGTTCTGTTATCCTGACTGGGCGTCATATGACGTCCAGCAGGATAACATGCCGGCACGAGCCCGCAGGGGCGTCCTGCGCAGCGATCACGAGTGCCGCGCGTCATTCTGACACGCTGCATCTCTGATCGTGGTAAGAAGCCTCTGACAGAGGCTTCTTACCACGTGATCAGCTGTAATCAATCACAGCTGATCATCGCGTGAACTAGGAAGTGCCGTTAAACGGCATTCCTCGGTTCGCGCTGACAGGGAGAGACGATCGGCTGCTCTCCCTGTCAGAGAGGGGGGTCTGTGCTGATAATCAGCACATTGATTATCAGCACAGCCCCATCAGATGTGCCACCACAGTTACCCAAAAGGTACCCATCATCTGCCAGTCCGTGCCCCCTCAGGATCGCCTGGCAGTGCCAATCAGTGCCCACCACAGTGCCAATCAGTGCCTATCACATTGCCAATCAGTGCCCTGCAGTATCACCTGTCAGAACCTTATTAGTACCTCATTATCAGTGCTGCTCATCAGTGCCACCTGCCAGTGTCAATCATTACCGCCTATCAGTGCCAATCAGTGCCAACCTATCAGTGCCCATCACAGCCATCTGTCAGTGCCCATCACAGCCGTTTGTCAGTGCCCATCAGTGCCACCTATCTGTGCCCATCAGTGCCACCTATCTGTGCCCATCAGTGCCGCCTATCAGTGCCAATCAGTTGCATATCAGTGCCGCCTATTGGTGCCCATCAGTGCTGCATATGAGGGCCGCCTATCAGTGCCCATCAATTATACATATCAGTGCCTCTTCATCAGTGCCACCTTATCAGTGCCAACTCATCAGTTTCCATCAGTGCCGCCTCATCAGTGTCCATCAGTGCCGCCTCATCATTGCCCGTCAGTGAAGGAGAAAACTAAATTTTATAACCGAAACGAAGAAAACGTTTTTTGTTTTCCAAAAATTTCTGTCTTTTTTAGTTTGTTTAGCAAAAAATAAAAACCCCAGTGGTGATCAAATACCTCCAAAAGAAAGCTCTATTTGTGGGAAGAAAATTATAAAAATTTAGTTTGGGTACAATGTTGTATGACCGCGCAATTGTCATTCAAAGTGCATCAGCGCTGGAAGCTGAAAATTGTCCTAGGCAGGAAGGGGCAAAAGTGCATAAGCCACACCCATTTTTCAAGCCACATTTTTTTCTTCCTAATAAGCCACACCTGCAAATGAATATCCCACCCCTAATTAAAATAAGACCCCGCATACACACAAAAATGTGTCCCTATTACTGCAATTTTTGCAGAATGTTGCCAACTATGGGGGCCCACAAGCTTCAAACTATGCCTCTCATATCCATTAATATGAAGCTCTATCCTCTGGGGCCACTACACTCACCTTCTTACTGCTGCTATAGCCACCTATCTCATCAATCAACAACACATTGCCACAGTCATGGCCACACTAAGATTTCTGAATGGTGGTATTCAGCTGAGAGTTGTGGTCTTGGTTACAGCTAGCAGGATGAGACTTCCCAGAGGGTGTGATTGGGAAGTGGGTTACCTGAAGAGCACAGAGAGAGAGTAAATACGTAACTTTTCTAATGTCCTCTTTACCTCTGTCAACTCGCCAGGCAGGGTGAATAGCTAGATATGGAGTTACATGGAGGGAAACTGGTGTTAGCTGACATCAGTCTATTAAATAATATTGTTAGCAATCAAATAGTAAACTTAAAGGGTAACTCCACTTTTGTGGGAGGAAAAAAATAGCAAATAAAAAATAATATAGCATATACAATTGCGACACACAAGTCATATTGTAACTGAATGTTATATAAAATTACCTTTTCTTTTCAATCTGCAGCTCTGTAATTCAATATGGCTACCTGGAGGTGTTCTGTACACAGAATGTGTACAGAACACCCCACAGAAACCTAATTTCCTGCTCGTCTGATTGGCTCACTGATTTTCCCAGAAGTCTACACTAAGGTACAAGTCAGATTTCAGGCATCCCTTGCAACAAAAATTCATTTTTGGTGAGATACTCCCAATAGGAAATCACATCTAATGCCCCATACACACGATCGTTTTTCATGCCGTTAAAAATGCCATTAAAAAAAAATGGCCATTAAAAATGATTGTGTGTAGGCTCCAGAGCATTTTTAACGACGTGAAAAACGGGCATTAAAAATTTCGAACATGCTCTCTTTTTTCACGTCGTTTTTCATGTCGTTTTTTTTAACGACGTGAAAAACGATAGTGTGTATGCTTTAACGACGTGAAAAAAAAACGCGCATGCTCAGAATCAAGTATGAGACAGGAGCGCTCGTTCTGGTAAAACTAGCGTTCGTAATGGAGATAGCACATTCGTCACGCAGTCACGGACTGAAAAGCACGAGACTGAAAAGAGCGAATCGTCGCTCAACAAACTTTACTAACATGAAGGGTGGCGCCATTCGAACGGAACTTCCCCTTTATAGTGCCGTCGTACGTGTTGTACGCCACTGCGCTTTGCTTGATCGTTTTTTAAAATGATCGTGTGTACACAAGACAGGCTTGAGAGGAAACATGAAAAAAAACGACGTGAAAAACGGCAAGAAAAAAAATGGCAAGAAAAACGATCGTGTGTATGGGGCATTATGGGATGCAGGCCCAGCAGCTTTCCTCATTAGAGCCCTGATTTATAATTATGAAACCACTCCCATTAGATTCACTTTCCCACATGGACACAGACAAACACACAGCTATTTCTTCAGAATAACAAAAGGTGGGAATCTGCAACAAAGGTTGTTAAAAATCCTTGTAATGTACATGGATCACCCAGAGGGGAATGTTTTTTTCTCAACAAAATTTTAAAGCGTTTGTTAACCTAAAAAAAAAAAACCTGTTCCCCTAACAACTTAAGGAAGGATCACCCGCCGCAGTTATACGTTGGCTGTTTGAAGAGGACCACCATTGTTATGGCAGCAGATAGCTGCCATAACCCCGGTATCTTCTTCAGTGGGCGGTCCTCTTTCAGATAAAAGTGGTCACTGCGGTGGACTTCCCGCGAGTTCACTTTTATCAGGGGCAGGAGAGGCCCGCCATGCTCCGGTCGCCTCTGCCGCTTAACAGTAGCGGTGGAGACGATCAGGTCCACTTCTGCCCTCCAGTCTTGAAGGGGCTTTTTTTTGGGGGGGGGGGGGGGGGGCGGAATATGACATTTCTTTTTTTATATACATTTTTTATTGCATTTTAGTGTAAATATGAGATCTGAGGTCTTTTTGACCCCAGATTTCACATTAAAGAGGACCTGTCATTCTTTTTTTCTATTACAAGGGATGTTTACATTCCTTGTAATATTGTAATAGGAATATATGTGACAGAAAATGTATTTATTTTTTAAAGGACAGTGTAAAAAAAAAAAAAAAAAGAAAGTTAAATAAATATTTTTATTCTAATCTCTATAAATCTATTTCTTTGAATGCTATCATCAACATTGGCTATCTCGTCTATTTCAGATCAACAAGACCAGTCAGAGGGGAGAGCGCAGTGCAGCTCGCCTCGCTCACCTGTCCTTATTTGCGAGGGCATTGAGCTCCAGAATGAGCCAGAGCTGACCCCTGTGATTACCGATACTCCTGTCTTCTCCCCATGGCCAGAGGAGGAGGTCACGGGCCATGTTTCCCGCATCCTGCCACCATCTTATGCTGCCCCTGGTGTGCCTCTACAGGAGCAGCCACAGCTGTTGCCTCCTCCTACCCAGATGGCACTGGCACCTACTGCTGTACCGCCTGGACCAGCAACTGTCCACGATGCAGTGCATCAGAGGGTCCTCACAGAACTTCGGAGGCTGGCAAATGACAATAGAAGGATGTCACGGCGGGACATCAGGAGCTTAACCCGGACCATTCAACTTGTAGCCAGGCAACAGACTGACCATATGGAGTGTAGCGGGCATGTACTATTTAGGGGGAGCAGCTGGGTGGTAGCATGACCCAGATGCACTAATTGGAAGAATAGGGCTGTATTCTGTTCGGGTGAGGACATCAGTGGTGTTTAGTTCCCTGTGGCTCAGCAGGTGGCGCTGTCACTCTGAGCCGGGGTTGAACCACTACTGCAGTGCCGTACCCTTTGTGACCTCTCGTGGCAGCTGTACTGCGGGGCGGGGAACCCACGATACTTACTTGGAGAGGGTATAAAGGGGGTAGACATCTTCACCACGAGGTCCGAGTCCCAGGCACCTTCAGCCTGAGGGCTGCTGTCCATGGTCGGTGTTCAGGCGCCCTTGGCCTGTACACATGGAGTTCGTGTTCCATCCCAGACACCTTCAGTCTGGGGTGAGGTACTCATCCGGAGGCCTGGGGCCCAGTATCTTCCACTGGGTCCCGCGAGGGAGGGATTGTCCTAAGGTGCCCCTGGTGTTGGGCACCTGAATCCAGGGCATAAAGGACCGGAGAGGTGACCCTTTGTGAAGCTGGTGCAGCATATTGCCAGTGTCGGGTGGACCTCCGGAGAGCGCTTGGATGGATATCTTTCTCCAACAAGGGCCTATTCATAAAGGAAGGTAATTCATGTTCTGTGACCGGTGGCAGCGGTACATCTAGTCAATTCAGGTCAGTGGCAGAGACCTGCTATTAGGCCTGTGGCAGGGGCCTCAACAGTTCACCTGGTCGATGGCAGCGACCAAACTCACGGTCGGTGGCAGCGACTGTGCGCCAAGCCTATTCGCCAAAGAAGGAATAGGAGAGTTCATTGTGCCTGGGCCTACTCATATCCACACCCTGTTTGTTCGTTTGAAAGTTCAACTGATACTGTTCATATGTGAAGAAGAATAAAGGAGTGTTGGACTTTTTATGGTGTGGGGCTCTATTACTGACAGTCAAACTTGCCCCTTTGCAGGAGGGCCAGAGGTTCCATCCAGAACACAGGATCCGAAGGTAAAATAGTGTTGGCCTTCACCTCTACACCTTAGAGGACAGGGGCCGTAGTGAACCACATCCTCCTCCCGCATACCCCTAGACAAGCAAGCCACTTTATTTACAAGGGGACGGGGGGTGAGGCCGCTACAGGAGATTATGTTGGCCCGGGTAAACCAACAGCAGAACCAGGCCATGGAGCATTTGAGACTCTCTTTGATGGAAGCAATTTCCAGGCACAATGCTTCATTGCCTGGTAGCTCGTCTGCTAGTACTCAGAGCAGCAGAGAACCCTCTCCTTCGGAAATCTGAGGGCTAGTTCTTCCTCTGCTCCAGGACCCAAGGCAGCTCAGCTCACCTTTTTGTTAATAGTTGTATATATGTATACGTGTTAACATACATGTTTTTTTTCTATGTTTGTTTGTGCAAATAAATAAATGCAAATAATTTTTGCCTAATAAAAGCATACTTTAGTGCTTATATATTGATTATTATGTGACATTGTACACTTTATTACATATCTGGTTGCTTAATATAAAAACTCACATGCTATCACACATGGTAATCAACTTAAAAACAGTTAAAAGAACATCCTTGCCAGTTGTCACCAACAACTTCATTTAGGTTTAGCTAGGTATTATACTGCCTCGCTGACCTTAGTATTCTCTTTCTTTTTCCGCATCATTATATGTTGTAGTTCAAAGTTGCAGTAACAGAAATGGAAATAGTATTAGTCGTGATGACTAATACTATTTCCATTTCTGTTACTGCAACTTTGAACTACAACATATAATGATCTGGAAAAGTGTGTAAGTGTTCTATACAGCTGTCTTGATTTTATGTTTGAAAGGAACATGCATCATTTGAGATTCCCTCTACGTATGGATACGTCTGATACCGGTATTGAATGGATACGAGTAATCTTTTATCTGTACTCGTCAATACCAAATACCATTACCTGCGTCCAGGTGCCGCAAGGGAGCTTGGCGCCGGCTTCCCTGCCAATCAAGAATCTGGGAGGCCTGGCTTCCTGGTAAGCTGTGAAGCCGACGTCACGCTCTCTAACAGCACCTGGATGCACAAGTACAGATAAAAAATTACTCGTATCCAATACTGCTATCGTGCATCCCTACATACAAGTTTGCCGTTATTCATACATACTAAAAGATGTGTATGGTTAATACATACCTGTGAAGTCTTCGACTTGTATGTGTCTGTCATGAAGAAGCCCCATCCACTCATTCCAGTGGTACTTTCACTAAACTGGCAAATAAAACAAGAGTTACATAAATGAATGGAAATCAATGAGGAATAGTGGAGTAAGTGGGCAGGTGAGCAGGTACTCACCTATTTCTGACTCACGGCAACGCAATTACAGTCTTTCCTTCCTTGTCTTTGGGTGATGACTTTCCAGAGTGCCAATTTACAAGTGCCATGTTGCCAACACTGTGGCCTGGAGATTACATGAATATCTTGGTGGACTGGATATATTAGCAGCAAAATCTCCTTGCCACGATGTAGGTGCCATCAGAGGGTGGAAAGAAAAAACATTTTGGTGGTGGGAGTATAGGAGAATCGTAGTACCATTGTAGGCCTTCATTTTCCTGTGTCTGTACTGTATGTATATTAGTAGCAGACTCAGTATCACGACTATTTCCACCACCAGTACTACAAGTATAAGCAAGCAAGCAGCCTGGTTGGCAAGCTGCATAACAAAACGAAAACAACAACAGATTTAACTTAAAAAATACAAATAATGGTTTAACTAACTACTAACTAGGAGAAAATCCTATGGTATTATATTACGTTTAAAGTGCACTGTTTAAATTATGAAAATGACTGGAATAATTTTATAACATTATTTCTTATAAGTACATAAATACAGTAGTGTAATTGGTGAATTACAGCGCTCGTCCTTAAATTGAAAAATAAATATATATTGCTGCAACTTAACATGTGAGACACACACTAAATAATACGATTCGGATGAAATAAGCTGCACTAATAAACTATTGTTACTAAATTAATTCTGTAATAAGTGCTTAACAAGTAAATATACACCCTCTCACAGGTGTAGTGATACATAAAAAAGGCAAAAACAAATTGAAAAAGATTACCGTCCCAATAAAGATAAAAAATGACAAAATCTGATGCTTATATTTCAAAGTCTCTATCAGATACAGAATAAGATTATTGTGTATAAGACACTATTGCAGTTGTTCGCCCATCTGATGTAGTCACCATATGATTGATGGAAAAAACAAAAATAAATAATAAAGAGTCCTCTCCACCCGGAAGTCAAACGTGATTAGTGATGAGCCGAACACCCCCGGGTTCGGTTCGCACCAGAACCCGCGAACGGACCGAAAGTTCGAACGAACATTAGAACCCTATTAAATACAATGGATGCGAACGTTCGAATTCTAAAGTGCTAATTATAACAACTATTATGCATGTTATTGTCCTAAAAAGGGTTTGGGAACCCGGGTTCTGCACCAGGGGACATGTATCAATGCAAAAATAAGTTTTAAAAACGGTCGTTTTCCGGGAGCAGTCATTTTAATGATGCATAAAGTGAAAAAAAAAAAGTCAAATATTCCTTTAAATATCGTACCTGGGGGGTGTCTAAAGTATGCCTGTGAAGTGCCACGTGTTTCCCGTGTTTAGAACTGTCCCTGCACAAAATGACACTTCTAAAGGAAAAAAAAGCCATTTAAAACTGCTTGCGGCTTTAATGTAATGTCTGGTCCCGGTAATATGGATGAAAATCTTTAAGAAAAATGGCATAGCTACCCCATGACCCCCCCCCTACCCCAGCCCATTACCAGCCCCTTTGGGTCTTGTATGGATATTAAGGGGAACCCCGCACATAAAATAAAAAAGGCCCTATATACTCTGAACAGCCGTATACAGGCGGTGCATACAAGACAGGGACTGTAGGTTTGTTCTTATGTAGAATCTGTTTGTAATTTTGAACAGGTACATTGTTGAAGTGTAGCTCCAGACCAAAAATCTATTTTTAAACTTTTTGGAAAACATAGGTAAGGGTTATCACCCCTGTAACATTTGTTTTGCTGTCTGTGCCCCTGTTCAGAACATTTCACCTCACTTTCCGTCCTAATGACAACTGTTTTTGAAATGTGGTGTTTTTCTTGAAACAAGGATTGCTGATAAAGCATCAGTACAGAGGAGACACCTTTCTCCCATATTTATTCTTACAGGAGAGAATTTTCCTTCCTAGTGGTAGATTTCCTCTCACTTCCTGTTGTCTTCTTGCGTTTGCAAGTAGGAGTCGTTTGTAAGTTGGATGTTTGAAAGTAGGGACCTGCCGTATATACTCTGCAGAAATAGGCCCCTTAGTTGTTGGTGTTGGCACAACACTGTAAGCACTCACAGTTACTCTTGGTTGGTGCTGGAACGCCCTGCTGTCAACTATTATATCAGGAATTTTAATTACATATAATTGTTGAACAGTGGTAGTAAAAATTGGGCCTTTGATGGTGGTGCTGGTGCCACAACACTGTAAGCCCTGACAGTTACTCTTGGTGGGTGCAGCAATGGGCCCTGCTGTGAATTATTAGATCAAGAATTGTAATTACATGCCCCTGTTGAACAGGGGCTGAAAAATTGGGCCTTAGGCACTGGTGGCACAACACTGCAACCCTTCACAGATACTGTACTTGGAGCACAGCAATGAGCCCTGTTGCAAAGTATTGCTTCAAAAATTGTAATGACACGCCCCTGTTAAACAGGGGCTGAAAAATTGGGCCTTAGGCACTGGTGGCACAACACTGCAACTCCTCACAGATACTGTACTTGGAGCACAGCAATGAGCCCTGTTGCAAAGTATTGCTTCAAAAATTGTAATTACACGCCACTGTTAAACAGGGGCTGAAAAATTGGGCGTTAGGCACTGGTGGCGGCACCCATAAACAAAAATGATCTTCCAAGCTATCATCATCAATCGTATCATTGAGGACTCGGAGGAGGAGGATAGCCAGTCAACATAACAGCACAGGCACTCAGCATCAGCATCAGTCTTGAAGGGATGTGACATTTTAAAATCAATTAGTCTGTTATATCAGCATCAGGTGTGTGGTAGCTGGTGGTGATCCAAGACTGGTTCATCTTGATGAAAGTCAGTCGATCAACCGAGTCGGTGGACAGGCGCACCCTGTGATCCGTGACAAATCCTCCAGCAGCACTGAATGTGCGTTCCGAAAGAACGCTGGATGCAGGACAGGCCAGTAGCTCAATTGCATACTGTGCAAGCTCTGGCCAGTGATCCATCCTCAAGACCCAGTAAGCCAGAGGATTTTCGGTGGGGAAGGTGTCCAAGTCTGACCTTGCCCCTAGATATTCCTGCACCATGTTTATCAGACGCTGGCGATGGTTGCTGGAACCGATCATACTTTGGGGCTGCGGACTAAAGAATTGTCTGAACGCATCGGTCAGACGGCCACCTTCCCCACCGCTCCTTCTTTGACTGGCCGAAGCCTCAGCAACTCGTTGTCCAGGACCAGGAGTTTGCAACCTCCCAGTCTCTGGGAACGCGTTGCACAGACCTTTCTGCAAGGCCTCCCGGAGTTGTCTCATCCTCTGCTCCCTCTGCGACGGTAACATAAGGTCCGCAACCTTACCCTTGTACCGTGGATCAAGGAGAGTGGCCAGCCAGTAATGGTCCCTCTCCTTGATCCGAAGAATACGAGGATCCTTCCGCAGACTTTGCAGGATCAGGGAGGCCATGCAGCGTAGGTTTGCTGAGGCATTCGCTCCGGAGTCCTCTGGGTCACTAAGGACGACATGATCCGCAGCCACCTCCTCCCAGCCACGTACAAGTCCACTGGTTTCTTGGGACTGTAAATCATCCCTAAAAGACTGCTGCTGATGATGCTGAGTGCCAGCCTCCACCTCCATGCTGACACAATCCTCCTCCTCCTCCTCCTCCTCCTCCTCCTCCTCTTCCTGTGCGATGGGTGGGACAGAAGGAACACTGTCTGGGTAAAGGGGGCCTTGAGAGGCAAGGAAGTCCTCCTCTTCCTGCCTCTGTTCTGCCTCAAGTGCCCTGTCCATTATTCCACGCAGCGTGTGCTCCAACAGGTGGACAAGAGGTACAGTGTCACTGATGCATGCACTGTCACTGCTCACCATCCTCGTGGCCTCCTCAAATGGTGCCAGGACAGTGCATGCATCCCTGATCATGCCCCACTGGCGTGGAGAAAAAAAACCAAGCTCCCCTGACCCTGTCCTGGTGCCGTAGTCGCACAGGTACTCATTGATGGCCCTCTGCTGCGTGTGCAGCCGCTGCAGCATGGCCAACGTTGAGTTCCACCTGGTGGGCATGTCACATATAAGGCGGTTCTTGGGCAGGTTCAACTCCTTTTGCAGCTCAGCCAGGCGAGCACTGGCATTATAAGATCTGCGGAAATGCACACAGACTTTCCTGGCCTGCCTCAGGACATCCTGTAAGCCCGGGTACCTGCCCAAGAACCGCTGCACCACCAGGTTAAGGACGTGAGCCACACAGGGCACATGGGTCAGTTGTCCCTGTCGGAGGGCGGAGAGGAGGTTGGTGCCATTGTCGCAAACCACCATTCCTGGCTTAAGCTGGCGTGGCGTCAACCACCTCTCGGCCTGGCCCTGCAGAGCAGACAGGACCTCTGCCCCAGTGTGGCTTCTGTCCCCCAAACACACCAGCGCAAGCACGGCATGGCATCTTTTTGCCTGCGTACTTGCGTAGCCCCGTGAATGGCTACGGAGCACCGCTGGTTCATAGGACAAACCACAGGAAGAGGCCATGGAGGAAGAAGAAGAGGAGGGGGTGGAGGAGAGAGGTGTGTCACAACCAGTAGTAGCATTTTGGAGGCGTGGCGGTGGGACAACCTCCAACACTACTGCACCTTGTCCTGAATCCTTCCCAGCTGCCAAAAGAGTGACCCAATGGGCCGTGAAAGAAAGGTAACGTCCCTGTCCATGCCTGCTGGACCATGAGTCAGCGGTAATATGCACCTTACCGCTGACCGCCCTGTCCAGCGAGGCCAAGACATTGCCTTCCACATGCCGGTAGAGAGCCGGAATAGCCTTCCGTGAGAAAAAGTGGCGTTTGGGAACCTGCCACTGAGGAACCGCACATTGCACAAACTCACGGAAGGGGGCCGAGTCTACCAACTGAAAAGGCAGCAGTTGAAGCGCTAGCAATTTAGCCAAGCTAGCATTCAACCGCTGGGCATGTGGATGGCTGGGAGTGAACTTCTTTCGACGGTCCAGCAGCTGGGGCAGGGAAATTTGCCTGCTAGAATCGGACGTCGGTGTACTGCTAGCAGAGTGGGCGCAAGTACTTGGCTGTGACACACCTAATTCTACACCTTCATTCCTCTCAGTGCATGTTTCAGAGAGGACTGAAGTTATAGTGGGGTTGGAGATCCCAGCTGATGCGGTGCAAGGAGAGGTCCGCTTTGTTCTTTGGTGTGGGTCTTTGAGGTAGGCTTGCCAACGAGCTGCATGGCAGGTCAACATATGTCTGGTCAGGCATGTGGTACCCAAGCGGCTGATGTTTTGGCCACGCGATATACGCTTGAGACATATGTTGCAAACAGCAGCTGTGCGATCTGATGCACTAGCCTCAAAAAAGGCCCACACCAAAGAACTTTTTGAATGACGGGCAGAGGCAGCGCCCTGCACAGGCGGAGCTCTGCGGTGTGATTCCGTCGGTGTACTGCCCTTACGCTGGCCACCAAAGGGCATCCTGCCTCGTTGGAGATGTGCCTCCTCCTCATCCTCCTCCTCCTCCTCTCTCCTATTAGGCACCCACGTGGAGTCATTGACCTCATCATCCCCTCCCTCCTCATCACTGGAGCCAATCTGGCAGTATGCTGCAGCTGCTGGAACATGACTGCCAGATTGGTGTCCTTCTTGAGCATCCCCTCTGTCTGCTCTCACGCTACTGCCTTCCTCTAGCTGGGTTTCATCATCAGACCCTTCGAAACGCTGGGCATCCTCCTGGAGCATGTACCCAACACTGTGCTGAAACAGTTCGGGGGACTCCTCAGGAGGAGGACATGGTGGGTCTAGGGAAGGAGTGACTGATGATTTGTCTGACATTGATACCAGGGAAGACGACGCTTTGGCAGCTGCTTTTCCAGTACCCTGAGCCTGGGTGAGAGAGGATGAGGAGGAGGAGGAGGGCTTGGTCATCCACTCTACCAAGTCTTCGGCATGATGTGGCTCAACATGTCCAGCTGCCGAAAAGAAGGACAAGCGTGTCCCATGGCCATGTGCTGATGACAATGCACCGCGTCCACGACCAGCACTGTTGCCCCCAGACACAGAGCCTGCTTGCCCTCTTTTATTGCCTCCTGACTGTCTGCCTCTCCTTGTTTGCCTTCCAGACATTCTAATAGATGGCCTGCAGGGAGATGGGAAAAAAGCAATAAGGGCTACCTTCAGGTGTCCTTCTCTGTCCCTTGAAACAAGGACTTTCACAGTGAAAGAAACTGACACTGTCCCTACCTAGAGTTTTCTATCCCTAGAATAAATGTTTTTTTTAATCACAATATAGCACAAGGACAATTCACTCAATGTCTCTCCAGGTCCCTGGAAACAAGGACTTGCAGAGTGAAAGAAACTGACACTGTCCCTACCTAGAGTTTTCTGTCCCTAGAATAAATGTTTTTTTAAGCACAATATAGCACAAGGAAAATTAACTCACTGTCCTTACAGGTCCCTGGAAACAAGGACTTGCAGAGTGAAAGAAACTGACACTGTCCCTACCTAGAGTTTTCTGTCCCTAGAATAAATGTTTTTTTTAAGCACAATATAGCACAAGGACAATTAACTCACTGTCCTTACAGGTCCCTGGAAACAAGGACTTGCAGAGTGAAAAAAAAAAAAACACTCTCCCTACCTAGAGTTTTCTGTCCCTAGAAAAAATGTTTTTTTTAAGCACAATATAGCACAAGGACAATTAACTCACTGTCCTTACAGGTCCCTGGAAACAAGGACTTGCAGAGTGAAAGAAAAAAAACACTCTCCCTACCTACAGTTTTCTGTCCCTAGAAAAAATGTTTTTTTTAATCACAATATAGCACAAGGAAAATTAACTCACTGTCCTTACAGGTCCCTGGAAACAAGGACTTGCAGAGTGAAAGAAAAAAAACACTCTCCCTACCTACAGTTTTCTGTCCCTAGAAAAAATGTTTTTTTTAATCACAATATAGCACAAGGAAAATTAACTCACTGTCCTTACAGGTCCCTGGAAACAAGGACTTGCAGAGTGAAAGAAACTGACACTGTCCCTACCTAGAGTTTTCTGTCCCTAGAATAAATGTTTTTTTTAATCACAATATAGCACAAGGACAATTCACTCAATGTCTCTCCAGGTCCCTGGAAACAAGGACTTGCAGAGTGAAAGAAACTGACACTGTCCCTACCTAGAGTTTTCTGTCCCTAGAATAAATGTTTTTTTTAAGCACAATATAGCACAAGGACAATTAACTCACTGTCCTTACAGGTCCCTGGAAACAAGGACTTGCAGAGTGAAAAAAAAAAAAAAACTCTCCCTACCTAGAGTTTTCTGTCCCTAGAAAAAATGTTTTTTTTAATCACAATATAGCACAAGGACAATTAACTCACTGTCCTTACAGGTCCCTGGAAACAAGGACTTGCAGAGTGAAAGAAAAAAAACACTCTCCCTACCTACAGTTTTCTGTCCCTAGAAAAAATGTTTTTTTTAATCACAATATAGCACAAGGAAAATTAACTCACTGTCCTTACAGGTCCCTGGAAACAAGGACTTGCAGAGTGAAAGAAACTGACACTGTCCCTACCTAGAGTTTTCTGTCCCTAGAATAAATGTTTTTTTTAATCACAATATAGCACAAGGAAAATTAACTCACTGTCCTTACAGGTCCCTGGAAACAAGGACTTGCAGAGTGAAAGAAAAAAAACACTCTCCCTACCTACAGTTTTCTGTCCCTAGAAAAAATGTTTTTTTTAATCACAATATAGCACAAGGAAAATTAACTCACTGTCCTTACAGGTCCCTGGAAACAAGGACTTGCAGAGTGAAAGAAACTGACACTGTCCCTACCTAGAGTTTTCTGTCCCTAGAATAAATGTTTTTTTTAATCACAATATAGCACAAGGACAATTCACTCAATGTCTCTCCAGGTCCCTGGAAACAAGGACTTGCAGAGTGAAAGAAACTGACACTGTCCCTACCTAGAGTTTTCTGTCCCTAGAATAAATGTTTTTTTTAAGCACAATATAGCACAAGGACAATTAACTCACTGTCCTTACAGGTCCCTGGAAACAAGGACTTGCAGAGTGAAAGAAAAAAAACACTCTCCCTACCTACAGTTTTCTGTCCCTAGAAAAAATGTTTTTTTTAATCACAATATAGCACAAGGAAAATTAACTCACTGTCCTTACAGGTCCCTGGAAACAAGGACTTGCAGAGTGAAAGAAACTGACACTGTCCCTACCTAGAGTTTTCTGTCCCTAGAATAAATGTTTTTTTTAATCACAATATAGCACAAGGAAAATTAACTCACTGTCCTTACAGGTCCCTGGAAACAAGGACTTGCAGAGTGAAAGAAACTGACACTGTCCCTACCTAGAGTTTTCTGTCCCTAGAATAAATGTTTTTTTTAAGCACAATATAGCACAAGGACAATTAACTCACTGTCCTTACAGGTCCCTGGAAACAAGGACTTGCAGAGTGAAAGAAAAAAAACACTCTCCCTACCTACAGTTTTCTGTCCCTAGAAAAAATGTTTTTTTTAATCACAATATAGCACAAGGAAAATTAACTCACTGTCCTTACAGGTCCCTGGAAACAAGGACTTGCAGAGTGAAAGAAACTGACACTGTCCCTACCTAGAGTTTTCTGTCCCTAGAATAAATGTTTTTTTTAATCACAATATAGCACAAGGACAATTCACTCAATGTCTCTCCAGGTCCCTGGAAACAAGGACTTGCAGAGTGAAAGAAACTGACACTGTCCCTACCTAGAGTTTTCTGTCCCTAGAATAAATGTTTTTTTTAAGCACAATATAGCACAAGGACAATTAACTCACTGTCCTTACAGGTCCCTGGAAACAAGGACTTGCAGAGTGAAAAAAAAAAAAAACTCTCCCTACCTAGAGTTTTCTGTCCCTAGAAAAAATGTTTTTTTTAATCACAATATAGCACAAGGACAATTAACTCACTGTCCTTACAGGTCCCTGGAAACAAGGACTTGCAGAGTGAAAGAAAAAAAACACTCTCCCTACCTACAGTTTTCTGTCCCTAGAAAAAATGTTTTTTTTAATCACAATATAGCACAAGGAAAATTAACTCACTGTCCTTACAGGTCCCTGGAAACAAGGACTTGCAGAGTGAAAGAAACTGACACTGTCCCTACCTAGAGTTTTCTGTCCCTAGAATAAATGTTTTTTTTAATCACAATATAGCACAAGGAAAATTAACTCACTGTCCTTACAGGTCCCTGGAAACAAGGACTTGCAGAGTGAAAGAAAAAAAACACTCTCCCTACCTACAGTTTTCTGTCCCTAGAAAAAATGTTTTTTTTAATCACAATATAGCACAAGGAAAATTAACTCACTGTCCTTACAGGTCCCTGGAAACAAGGACTTGCAGAGTGAAAGAAACTGACACTGTCCCTACCTAGAGTTTTCTGTCCCTAGAATAAATGTTTTTTTTAATCACAATATAGCACAAGGACAATTCACTCAATGTCTCTCCAGGTCCCTGGAAACAAGGACTTGCAGAGTGAAAGAAACTGACACTGTCCCTACCTAGAGTTTTCTGTCCCTAGAATAAATGTTTTTTTTAAGCACAATATAGCACAAGGACAATTAACTCACTGTCCTTACAGGTCCCTGGAAACAAGGACTTGCAGAGTGAAAGAAAAAAAACACTCTCCCTACCTACAGTTTTCTGTCCCTAGAAAAAATGTTTTTTTTAATCACAATATAGCACAAGGAAAATTAACTCACTGTCCTTACAGGTCCCTGGAAACAAGGACTTGCAGAGTGAAAGAAAAAAAACACTCTCCCTACCTACAGTTTTCTGTCCCTAGAAAAAATGTTTTTTTTAATCACAATATAGCACAAGGAAAATTAACTCACTGTCCTTACAGGTCCCTGGAAACAAGGACTTGCAGAGTGAAAGAAACTGACACTGTCCCTACCTAGAGTTTTCTGTCCCTAGAATAAATGTTTTTTTTAATCACAATATAGCACAAGGAAAATTAACTCACTGTCCTTACAGGTCCCTGGAAACAAGGACTTGCAGAGTGAAAGAAACTGACACTGTCCCTACCTAGAGTTTTCTGTCCCTAGAATAAATGTTTTTTTTAAGCACAATATAGCACAAGGACAATTAACTCACTGTCCTTACAGGTCCCTGGAAACAAGGACTTGCAGAGTGAAAGAAAAAAAACACTCTCCCTACCTACAGTTTTCTGTCCCTAGAAAAAATGTTTTTTTTAATCACAATATAGCACAAGGAAAATTAACTCACTGTCCTTACAGGTCCCTGGAAACAAGGACTTGCAGAGTGAAAGAAACTGACACTGTCCCTACCTAGAGTTTTCTGTCCCTAGAATAAATGTTTTTTTTAATCACAATATAGCACAAGGAAAATTAACTCACTGTCCTTACAGGTCCCTGGAAACAAGGACTTGCAGAGTGAAAGAAACTGACACTGTCCCTACCTAGAGTTTTCTGTCCCTAGAATAAATGTTTTTTTTAAGCACAATATAGCACAAGGACAATTAACTCACTGTCCTTACAGGTCCCTGGAAACAAGGACTTGCAGAGTGAAAGAAACTGACACTGTCCCTACCTAGAGTTTTCTGTCCCTAGAATAAATGTTTTTTTTAATCACAATATAGCACAAGGAAAATTAACTCACTGTCCTTACAGGTCCCTGGAAACAAGGACTTGCAGAGTGAAAGAAACTGACACTGTCCCTACCTAGAGTTTTCTGTCCCTAGAATAAATGTTTTTTTTAATCACAATATAGCACAAGGACAATTAACTCACTGTCCTTACAGGTCCCTGGAAACAAGGACTTGCAGAGTGAAAGAAACTGACACTGTCCCTACCTAGAGTTTTCTGTCCCTAGAATAAATGTTTTTTTTAAGCACAATATAGCACAAGGACAATTAACTCACTGTCCTTACAGGTCCCTGGAAACAAGGACTTGCAGAGTGAAAGAAACTGACACTGTCCCTACCTAGAGTTTTCTGTCCCTAGAATAAATGTTTTTTTTAATCACAATATAGCACAAGGAAAATTAACTCACTGTCCTTACAGGTCCCTGGAAACAAGGACTTGCAGAGTGAAAGAAACTGACACTGTCCCTACCTAGAGTTTTCTGTCCCTAGAATAAATGTTTTTTTTTAATCACAATATAGCACAAGGACAATTAACTCACTGTCCTTACAGGTCCCTGGAAACAAGGACTTGCAGAGTGAAAGAAACTGACACTGTCCCTACCTAGAGTTTTCTGTCCCTAGAATAAATGTTTTTTTTAAGCACAATATAGCACAAGGACAATTAACTCACTGTCCTTACAGGTCCCTGGAAACAAGGACTTGCAGAGTGAAAGAAACTGACACTGTCCCTACCTAGAGTTTTCTGTCCCTAGAATAAATGTTTTTTTTAAGCACACTATAGCAGAAGCACAAAACACACTGACACTCTCCCTACCTATCCTTCTCTTTCCCTAAACTAAAGGAATCCAGGTTAAGCAAGAAAGAAATAACAGTCACTGTCCCTGCCTATGCTACTCTATCCCTGCTCCGGAACACACTACACTAGGCCGCCGTGCTGGCGGCCTTTTATAGTGTGGGGCGTGTACTAAACACCCTCAGCAATAATTGGCCACAGGCATCCTGCCTGTGGCCAATCATTGCTCTCCTCGCTGCCGGCGCTGTGATTGGCCAAGCATGCGGGGTCACAGTGCATGCTTGGCCAATCACAGCGCCTGGATGACACTGCGATGGCGTAGTGCATTGTGGGCCGTTCGCGTCACTCGAATTTGGCGCGAACGGCCCAAATCGTTCGATCTTCGTCGAACGATCGAACAGCCAATGTTCGAGTCGAACGTATGTTCGACTCGAACACGAAGCTCATCCCTAAACGTGATGGTTAACAAACACCCAAGAAAAAGTGAATGATAGAAGAATCCTCCACCTGTAGTCTGCTGCCGCTTACCAGAAGCTGAGATCTCTTTTTAGGGAGATCGTACTCGCTTTGGGCTATTTCCCCTGCCCCGGGTCTCTGTACCCTGAAGTTTTGAAATGCCGTCACTCGTCAATCTAGAGCTCCGCAGTAGCATTCATATTCCATGTGAACAAAAGAAGGGGATGCCACCATAGCGTAATTCCGTAATAAAACATTTATTGTAAAAAAGAATCACACTTACAATTAAGCTGATGTATATAGGCAGTTGTAGATAAATGAAATTTTCGAGCCGGCCGGCTCTTGATCACAGCCCGTGACTTCCGGGACTGGCAGTACGCGGTGACGTCAGCACGTACCAGGGGTAAAGCGGCGTGCTGACAGTTTTGAGACAGTTTTGACACCTGTCCAGGTAGTGAAACCCTGACAGGAGGCAATCCTCCAAGGTGCTGTTTGCACTCATGCGTGGTCTGTGCTTTCCTGATATATTGCATGACCATGTGCACAGTCAAACTGACAAACGGTTTGCCTTTCACCTTCATGGTGCTGCTTATATCGAACTTAAAGGGACTGCGTTTGTATTCCAGTGTCCTAGGTATTCGAGATTTGAGAAGAAGGCAGGTGGAATGGAAATAGCAGGACTATTGCAGCAGGAAAGTTTCACAAACTGAATGGTTTAAAGTTTTAATTTAAATGTACAAATGATACAGCTGTCCCATTTATTTATTATGCTAGTACTAAATGACACAGTTGTCTCAAAAGGACAACTATTTAAGTTATAATACCAGATCAGTAGCTAAAACCTTGGGCAGTAAAATAGCAGGGCAGGAGGTATGAGGTGGGACTTAGTAGGGGATCATTCCATGCCAAATCATCACAAACCAAATGGAACTTTGTTTTCAACCTGACCATCTCAGATGTTCATTAAATTTGATAGGATGGTATAGGGTCAGACATGGAGTAACTACCATGTCTGACATTTAAGCCCTCACAGAAATGGTCAGGATGGGACATGTGATGATTTCTGGCATGGAATGAGGGCCTTAGGGGAGACGTGGGACTGGGTCAGGTGGAGAATTGGAGATTATGTTATCATGGATGAGTATTATTTTTTTTATGTAGCATCAAAGTCAAGAGCAGGGTAACCAAGCTTTGGCATGTTGATTTTTAAAAAAGCCATTTGATCTAAGAGCTAGGGGAGCAATTGTGAGCGCTGAGGGCATAATATATTTCCTGTTACAGAAATCACCCGCTCACTCTGGACCGTGGTTGAGGGACAGGCAATAAGCTCCTGGGCTACCGAGGACAAAGCAGGCCACACATCCTTCTTCTCATCCCAAAAACTCAAGGGATCTGTACTGGGGGGCAAAGGAGGTTCCGCTAGGTAAGCCCTAACTATGTCACCAGCAGTTTTTTCTTTTCTAGGGGGCTGTTCAGTGGGTCCCACCAAACTGTCAAGTGCCTCAGCCCAAAAAGCTGATGCTCTGGTGGAGTGAGCACTGGAAGCAGTGCTGCTAGTACCAGCTAACAGAGTATCATCAGACATCTCCAGCTCCTCTTCTTCTCCCTCCCCTAAATGTATTCCCATTTGCCTTTCCCTCTCACGTACCCTCTCTATTAATCTATCCCTCCAGGTGGTAAGAGTATTTTTGCGGAGTGCTATCTTGCCTTTGACTCTGGGGTCACAAATTGTGGCTAACATGAACTCAGTGCGAGAGTCGATGAGCTCTTTTATGCGCCAACTGAGTTGCTCCTTCAGCCTCCTCAGAAGCGCATCAACTTCAGCAAGTATATTGCCACCAGGCAATCATTCCCTATCGGAAAGGAACAAATCTATTTTATTTGTAAGGTGTGCAAAGAGGGGAACCACTTGTGCCAGGCTAGCACTCTCTTGGCTTAAATTGTCAGTGACATCCTCAAAAGGCCTGAGCACTGTGACAACTTGGTCAATCATGACCCAGTCCTCCCTGCCTAGTGGTCTGGCAATACCAATAAAATGTTCACATGCCATTGTGTGAATTGCCCTCTGTTGCTCAAGGATACGCTCTAGCATATGTAAAGTTGAGTTCCACCTTGTTCCCACATCCTGTTTAAGGCAGTGCTCCACGAGGCCTGCCTTTCTCTGTTCCTGCCTGAGAAGCTGGCTATCCTTCACACTTCGGTGGAAGTGACCAGCAATTTTGCGGCACGACTCTAAAGCCTCGTACTCACGACCGAGTTTCTCGTCATAAAAAACTCGTCGATTTTCTCGACGAGATTCTTGTCAAGCTTGATGAGCTTCTTGTCAAGATTTCCTTGCATACACACTGTCAATTCCAAATCTCATCGTTGTTCTGCGCGGTCACGTACAGCACTTACAACGGCAGTATAAAGGGGAAGTTCGATTTCAATGGCGCCACCCCTTGGGCTGCTTTTGCTGATCTCGTGTTACCGCATGTGAAGTAAAAGTTTGGGAAGAGACGATTCGCGCTTTTCAGTCTTCATGCTTTCAGTTCGTTACAGCGTGACGAATGTGCTATCTCCATTACGAACACTAGTTTTACCAGAAGAAGCGCTCCCGTCTCATACTTGATTCTGAGCATGTGCGATTTTTTAAGACTCGGAAAAGCATACACACGAACGGTTTTCTCATCGCAAAACAGGCCGACGAGAAACCCGACGGGAAAATCGAGAATCCTGACGAGAAAATAGAGAGCAGGTTCTCTATTTTTCTCGTCGAGATTCCCGGCAGTTTTCTCGACGAGAAACCATACACACGAACGGTTTTCTCGGCAAGAAAGCTCTCTTGGCAGTTTTCTTGATGTTTTTTGATGAGAAACTCGGTCGTGTGTACGAGGCTTAAAAGTGCTGCTAACCTTCCACTGTTAGTGTTATCATCGAGAGCATCGAGAGCAGACCTCAACAACTAGATGAAGGATGTGTGCACAGCAGCGCACACCAACAAATCTTCCATCACGGATAGCCTTTGTCATGTTCGCTCCACCATCACTGACAACAAATCCCATTTTGACATTAGTGCCTGCCTGTTCCCCTAGCCACTTCCCTATCATTTTCTGAAGTGCATTTAGAATATTCTGTGATGTGTGCTGCTGATCCATCACCTCAGCATGGAGGAGGAAGGAGTGCAATCCTGTCTTGTGCACTGTGGCAGCGGCCACAGCACTTGAGGTTTTTATTGACCTTGCAATTGTTTGTGGTGGTGGTTGTATATCTTGCAACTCATTGGGCTGCCACCAATGGGCAGTCAAGGACCGGAAGGCATGCTGGCCACTAGTAGCACTCCATAAATCAGTTGTAAAGTGAACTGATTGGCCAGCAGCCTTCCCCAGCAAATCCTTCAAAACCCGAACACATGACCGGTACAGCGAGGGCACTACAGTTCTACTGAATGTGGTGCGTGAAGGGACCTGGTATTGTGGTGCCACAGCCTGCATCAGCTGCTTGAAGGGCTCCCCTTCCACAAAACTGAAAGAAGCCCCCCCAACAGATATAAGTTGTCCAATGAGGCGCGTAAGTTTGCGGGACTGCTGTTTTGACATACCCTGGTAATGTACCCCTCCAAAATGTTCAATAGTGGGCTGTATGGATTTATTTAACATTTTACGACCTACAGCTCCAGAAGTGGCTGTGACTTTGAGAAAAGAAGAAGATGGAAGAAGAAGATGGAAGAAGAAGAAGATGGAAGAAAATGGAAGAAAAGAGAAGACATTAATGAAGGAATTGTTTAAAACCGGCTCTTGTCATTTTTTACATTTTTGACACTTTCTTTGTGAAATAGTAGGGGTACAATGTACCCCATTACCATTTCACACAGGGGAGGGGCTGGGATCTGGGGGTCCCCTTTGTTAAAGGGGTCTTCCAGATTCTGATAAGCCCCCCACCCGCAGACCCCCACAACCACCGGGCAAGGGTTGTGGGGATGAGGCCCTTGTCCCCATCAACATGGGGACATCCTCCGCATATGGCCTGGTACGGTTCAGGAGGGGGGGGTGCTCTCTCGTCCCCCCCTCTTTTCCTGCGGCCGGCCAGGTTGTGTGCTCGGATAAGGGTCTGGTGTGGATTTTTGGGGGGACTCCACGCCATTTTTTTTAAATTTGGGATGGAGTTCCCCTTAAAATCCATGCCAGATCTGAAGGGCCTGGTATGGATATTTGGGGGAACCGCACGCATTTTTTTTTAAATTTGCGGCAGAGTTCCCCTTAATATCCATTCCAGACCTGAAGGGCCTGGTAATGGAATTTGGGGGGACCCCCACGTTTTTTTTTTTAGTTATCAAAGACTTTCAATGACTTTTCTCTATATTGCCGGGAGCCGACAATTCATTAACAGCCGCGGGTGCTTATAAATGCCTTTTTTTTCCTTTAGAAATGACATTTTGCTGGCGCACTGGGAAGTTCAGAGCTGCGCCTGTTCAACTTATGCAAATTGGTTTACGTGACTTGACATTTACTAAGATTTTGCCGGCGCAGTGTCTTGGCGTAAGAAAACAAGGAAAATTCCCGCGCTGAGCTCCAAAAAACCTCAAAACCTCTGGAATGCACCGGAACGCACCTAAATGCACCAAAGACGCACTGCAACACACTTGTCCTAAGTGAAAAGAGGGGGAAAAAAACACTGGACTGCATCAAAAATGCACTGGAACACACTTGTCCTTCTCTTTGGTTAATAAAAAAGAGGGGTGAAAAAAAAGCACTGGACTGCATCAAAAACGTAACAAAAATGCACTGGAACGTGTCAAAAACACGCATGCAGAAAAGCACCTGGAACGCATCCAGACTGCGTTTCTATGGTGTGAACTAGGGCCACACCATAGAAACGCAATCCGGATGCGTTCCAGGTGCTTTTTTGCATGCACGTTTTTGATGCGTTCCAGTGCATTTTTGTTACGTCCAGTCCAGTGCTTTTTTTTCACCCCTCTTTTTTATTAACCAAAGAGAAGGACAAGTGTGTTCCAGTGCGTTTTTGGTGCATTTAGGTGTGTTCCGGTGCGTTCCAGTGCATTTATGATGCGTTTTGCTGCGTTCCAGTACAGTCGAGTGCAGGTAAAATGCAACATGTTCTACTTTTTTTTGGTGAACTGGAACGCACTGGAACAAACACTGCCATTTAGAACCATATAACCAACTTTCCATGCATTTTTGATGCATAAAAACGCAATGGACTGCATGTGGTGTGAAATGGCCCTTAAGCAATTTGGCATATTTAAAGGCACTTCTCTTTGTTTTGTTTTTGGTGTCATTGATATATGTCCCTTAGGGTGGGACCTGGGCCCCCATTTTAAGGCCAATAACTAGAAGAAAAGCCAGCAAGGTGGGGACTAGCAAAATTAACAAGTCAGTTCCCATAGACTGCAATGGTATTTGTTGGTGGGGGGGGGGGGGGTGATTGTCCCATCCCTAATTTTGTAGCATGCTGGATGATGTGCTTAATTTTGGACGGGGGGGGGGGGTTATTTTCTGATAGCTGCATTTGTGTTGTTATGCGCATGCCCAGGGACTTAGATTTTTTTTTGGTGCTTTTTGTGTGTGAACAGCGCCTGGATATTTCTGGGCATGCTCACTCAGAGAGTGTTTTATGGGTTAGTAATTGAAGGACATCCTTAACAGGTGTAGCCACTTTGAAGTTCAGTCTCTACATTGGGTGAACTTGCATTTTGGGTGTTTCATCGACTGTGCATGTGTTTTCAATTGCCTCATTAGCTCACAAACATAGGTTATATAAAGCTCACAGTTAGCATTCCCTCCCTTGCCCTGAAAAGAGGCAAGTGTGTGTGTGTGTGTCCGGCAAAATTTACATTTTGGTGTCCTTATCGAGTTTGTAACACATGCATTTTATTTGTTATGTCTTTGCAAACAGGTGTTTGGTTTATTTTGTGGATTGTATTTTTTGGTGTGGGGGAAATGTTCCCCTGAAATATTTTTGATGTTGTTAATGTTTGTCGTTTGTTCACTTTGATTTAATTGTCTGTGCTGCACTATTTAGCCAAATCTTTATCAAGATGTTGTGAGCCTGTAACTGTTTCAAATTGACCCTGTTTGTTAATTTTTTATTTCTTATTTTTTATTATTCTTTGTTTTGTTGACCAATAAAATTTGATGCAAAGTTTTGAGGTTTGTTTTGCGTTTTTTTTGCAACAAATTTGACAGCTGATTCGCATGTCAAAACAATAGGTGTGATTTGTCTACCCTGGAGACTTCATGCTAGCATATGCATGAATTGTGTGCTGCCATGGAGAGTCACCAGGAAATGAAAAATACAGAGCGGTAAGTATTCAATTTTCCTTTTTACTGCAGTGGTTCTCAGCCTCAGTCCTCAAGTCCTCAGTCCTCAAGAACCCCCAAAAGGACATGTTTTGTGAATTGCTGTCCAAAATACCAAACCATTGACTGTGATTTAAAGCACATGTGCAAGATGAAGGAAAACCTGCAAACATGGCCTGTTGGGGGTACTTGAGAAGCACTGATTTAGAGCACTGCACTTAAAAATAGCTCAAGGCAATACAATTCTAATTGTGGGCATTTTGAGGGAAACAAAGTAAGTGTTAGAACCCCTGCTTGTGTTTTTTTTTTTTTTTAAAGGTTGGGCTTTGTGTCCCCTTGTAGTCACACAGCTAAACAGGAAGTGAAGGTAAAACCCTACCAATGTCTTTTCTTGGGGACACACAGATCAATCTAACTAGTGTCCCCATTAAAGTGTAGCGCTACCTAGGTAAAATTGTGTATAATGGTGAATAAATACACAATATAAGTGTATTATTAATATGGTGAACACGTGTAACACCCAAAAATAACGTGCTGAGTGACTCTATTGCGAAAGTGATCAAACAATGATAACATAACCCATAATAGTAAACACAAAATGAATGTCTAATCACATAAAGTCTTTATTAAAATGTATAAAAACAGCAATGGTCCTACTCACAAGCAGAGCGTTAAAATGAGCTTTTTCTAGTGACCAGACGCGTTTCCGGGGCGCACCCCTTTCTTCAGAGCACATGAGTGTGTGTATATCTATATGTGTGGGGTTATCCATGAGAATAGGATACCACAAGCTGTGTAGGCTCTGAAGAAAGGGGTGCGCCCCGGAAACGCGTCAGCCGTCCAGCACATTTGAGGTACCATCTATCTCCCTGGTCATCGAGTTTTAACTTCAGTCGTCCTATGATTCAGGCTGGTCACTAGAAAAAGCTCATTTTAACGCTCTGCTTGTGAGTAGGACCATTGCTGTTTTTATACATTTTAATAAAGATTTTATCTGGTAATACACTAGGTCGGTGCGCTCTCCTGTTTTTTGTTTTTTTACAGTTGTATGAACACCCATAGTTCTGAGGAGGGCTGCAAGATTCCTAAAGTGTTGCCTGTTTACTGAGGAATGATCGACACGCCCCGCATACACCAAGACATCAGAGCGCAGGAGTATTGTTTTGTTGTAATCACATAAAGTCCATAGAAAGAAAATCATTAAAATGTCCAAATAGTGAAGTTCAATCCAAGGAAATGTGTTCAATCAAGGTGTGAGCTTGCAATTCAAAATTTTCTGTATATGGGAGAGATGTGAAAACCGCCACCAAGGGTAAGTTGAAGGGGGCTTACCGGAAGTCTCGGATTTGGAGAGGCATACGCCACCCAAATCAGAGAAGGCTTGAGGGTTAATTGAACCCAATATGGATGGTCTTGAGTTGGAGGGTGGTCTGGAGTCAAAGAGGTTTATCCGCTTCAATCAAACAGGACATCCAACACGCAAATCACCAATACATGTAAGGGCTCCGTATCCAAAATGCATACGTGTAAATATAGAAGAACTCACATAGCATGATACCGTTTGGAAAGGGTTTAATGGCAAAGCATAACAATGTAACACTCACATTTAAGATGGTTTTAAAAGCATGGATTCAGGTACAAGAGCGTTGTGTACGGACAAGTCCACCCGACTAGTTTAGACTAAATAGTCATCATCTGGGGTAAGGACCTTGTCCCACACACATCGCAAATAAATGAACAAATTGACCTCCATGATCCCGGAAGTGAACCGCCATTACCTCACTTCCGGTTTTAATTTTTAATCCTGGATGGTCAAAATAACAAAAATATCATATACTTTGACTATACATAATACCCGGGAAGAAAACCCTTAAAAAGCAATGTATTTCTAATTGAAATTGAAGAGGCTGTAGGTCACCTTATGTGACAGTATTAGCCAAGCCTCACTTTCAATCTTGGGTGCATCTATATCACTTACACTGCGCTGGATGTAGTGTGTTTTAGTAGTGGATCCAACCCTCGCTATGAAAACGAGGCTTGGACACAGCGCCACCACATCACTTCCGCCGTGGAGCTAGGCTGGAAGAAACCGGAAGTGGCAGCCAAGCCCCGTTCTGAAAAACGAGACGTAGGTCTGCAGCATGCCACAGCCACGCCCCTCTGCCGAGTCACACAGACGGCGATCATAGAGCCCCTGCTAGTAGGTCCGCCCCTCTAAAGGACGCAACCCACATATTCCCTGACCTAAAGAGAAAAACGAGACGTAGGTCTGCCGCATGCCACAGCCACGCCCCTCCGCCGAGTCACACAGACGGCGATCATAGAGCCCCTGCTAGTAGGTCCGCCCCTCTAAAGGACGCAACCCACATATTCCCTGACCTAAAGAGAAGTGCGTCTCAAGCTGGAGGGCAGACTAGATGCACAAGAAAAATATTAACATTAATGTTAATAATGCTAATAGGGTGAATCTAAAAACTATATATTATACATATATGGAACGCTATAGAGATATAATGGTGCATTCTTTGATATATGTGTAATGACTATTTAGTCGAAACTAGTCGGGTGGACTTGTCCGTACACATCGCTCTTGTACCTGAATCCATGCTTTTAAAACCATCTTAAATGTGAGTGTTACATTGTTATGCTTTGCCATTAAACCCTTTCCAATTTAAAGAAGATAAAGACCAGAGAACGAAAAAACATAAAAAATACTCACGCGATATTGGTGATTATAAGTCTGGGAAAGTGTACAGCTGGCAGAAGCCGCCTACACCAGATTCTGCTATGGAAGTAAACTCTTCAGGCACTGGGGTGGCGGCACCTCCAATTGCACACTTTAACCAACCCAAACCTTCTATGAATAGGAACCAACAACCTGGTGATCGTACACAAGGTGGTGTACCCCAAAATACCCATACCCCTAAGAACACCCAAAGGGGAGGGGACATAGTTCCAATAGAAGAGGTGGGGGGAGCCATAGAGGTAATCATTCTAATTATGATTACAATCAACAACATTATGAGAGAGAGAAGTCGCATCAAAGGGGATCACCATCCAGTTTTTATGACAACTCTCACTCCTCCCATCATGGATACCCAGTCACATCTACTTATAATAGATATTTTCCTCTTCAGGATCAACATGATGACAGAGTATATCCATATCCCAATGCTGAGTTTGATCGATCTCCATATCCCAATCCTCATCCCTCTCAGGGTTTTTGGGAGGACCCCCCAAGAAGAAAAAGGGGTCCTGAAACAAGAGAGGGACCAGAGGAGGGAGGAGGACACAAAGGAGGAAAGAAAAGTCGAACATGACCTGTCAAGGTGTGTTCAACTTAAGCAGTGTCACATTGTCTCAAGAAGAAAAGATGGTTTTAGATAAGGGCCTTAAATTTGCCCCTCCACGAAAACGTAATAAGTTCAACACTTTTGTGGACATACATAAGTATGTTAGAAAAATTAACATTCAACGCTATATTACTTCAAATCCCACTAGAAATATAGCAAGGGCAGCCACGTCAGGTACTGTCCATTCAGGGTTGGCTAACCCTTCGCTTTTTAACCCTCCCAACAAGCTTGCTCCAGCTCTTAATATGTTTAGAGATTTGGTTCTTCAAGATTTGGCTAAATTAATACCTATAACGAAGATTTCCAACAATCCTTTACCCAGTCAGGGCCTCAAAACCCTATGCGACAATAAAGATCTAATTATACGCCCCGCCGACAAAGGCGGAGGCATTGTTTTGTTAGATAAAGCAAGTTACATGGAAGAAATGTATAACATCTTGAGCGATCAAGATACCTATAAAGAAATACTCAGTAATCCCACCCCTAATTATAAGAAAAAGTTGACTAGTCTCATTACTAGCGGTTTTGATTCAAAAATTAAAATTTTTAAAGAGAAGTCGTTTCTTGTCCCTTTGGCCCCTAGGATTCCAATTATATATTATCTACCTAAAATCCACAAAGATCCCCTCCATCCTCCTGGACGTCCCATCATTAGTGGGATAGATTCCATCACGTCGAGGATAGGTAGATATATAGATTTCTTTTTGCAACCCTCCGTTAAGACCACACCATCTTACTTAAAGGACACCAAGGATGTTATCCAACGCCTTATGTCATTGACCTTTGAGGGCGAGTTCATTATGGCCACGGCGGACGTGGCGTCCCTTTACACCTGCATCCCACATCATAGGGGTATGGAGGCTGCTCAAGAATTTTTGAATAGGGACCTCACGTTGGCCGCTCCACAGGTTCATTTCATTATGGAATTATTAGAGTTTGCGACGCAACATAATTACTTCTGGTTTGATGGGCATTATTACCTCCAGCAGAAAGGTGTGGCAATGGGGGCAAAATTGGAAAGGGTCTGGCCAATCTATTCATGGCCAAGTGGGAGGAGGATGTCGTCTATGCCCTACAGGAGCCTCGGCTTCTGCTTTGGGCCAGGTACATAGACAACGTCCTCCTCCTATGGGCTGGTACTTCACAAACGTTAGAGAATTTTTTCTCCACGTTGAATGACAATGATAGAGGTTTTACTCTCACACATGAATCCAGTCAGTCCATGATACACTTTCTAGATTTACAGATAGAAAGATCGGAGCAACAATTTAAGTTTAGTACCTATTTTAAGCCTACCGACAGAAATGGGTTTATACCCATGAGCAGTTGCCATCACAAGTCATGGCTGAAGTCGGTCCCCAAGAGTCAGTTCCTGCGTCTTCGCCGCAGCTGTACAGAAACAGAAACTTTTGTGGCACAAGCAAACGTGCTTAAAAATAGATTTCTAGAAAAGGGATATAATCAGGCGGAAATAGATAGCGATCTGAAGAGGGTGCTGGATATAGAAAGACCAACATTGTTTGAAGATAGACCACCCAAAGAAGGAAATTATACTTTTAAATGGTCCTTCCTTACTACCTTTTCCACCCAATATAAGCACATAAAGGCTATTTTTGAAAAACATTGGGGGATATTGAGAAATGATAGGGTGTTGGGTATACTGATACCAGAAAGGCCTAAGGTTATTTATAAAGGAGTACCCTCCCTTCAAAATAAAATTGCACCCAACATCATAAATCCACCCATAAAACCCACCTTTTTTTCATAACTGGATGGGATACTATCCCTGTAAAAAATGTATTGTTTGTAAACACAACACATGTGGAAGAAGGCCTACAAAGGAATTCAGATCCTCAGTGACCAATAAAGTCTACCCCATAAAACATTTCTGCACGTGTGCCACAACCCATGTGGTATATTTGTTGACCTGCCCATGCGGTAAACAGTACGTGGGTAGAACGAATAGATCTTTCACTGCTAGGGTGTCTGAACACGTGAGTTTAATTAAATTTGGGAGTATTAAACATACTGTCCCCAGACATTACCGGCAACACCATGCCCGAAACCCTGATGGCACTCAATTTCTGGTTATAGACCATTTCGTTGCCCCATGGAGGGGTGGAGCAACTACTAGAGGAGTATCCAGATTGGAAACATTCTGGATATATGAGCTTCAGACTTACCAGCCACAGGGAATGAATGTCGAGTGGGACATTAACTCGTTTATCAATGCGTCCTGAACATTATATATTAATATACGACTTCTTATATTTATCAACTTTTAATTATTTTATCCTATTATATGTATATATGTATGTGTTTATTCACATACATTCTTAATATAAATTTTTATTTCACTTAGAGTATTTTATTTATTTTAACCCAATTTGTTGACTAGTACATAATCACATTTTTTGTGCGTGTTTGGTGTACGTTTGTGTACCGACCACGCACAGATTGTGTGTGATGGAATTATTCACCATAGACCTATGAGGTGTAAGGCAGTGTGTGAGTCATTACACATATATCAAAGAATGCACCATTATATCTCTATAGCGTTCCATATATGTATAATATATAGTTTTTAGATTCACCCTATTAGCATTATTAACATTAATGTTAATATTTTTCTTGTGCATCTAGTCTGCCCTCCAGCTTGAGACGCACTTCTCTTTAGGTCAGGGAATATGTGGGTTGAGTCCTTTAGAGGGGCAGACCTACTAGCAGGGGCTCTATGATCGCCGTCTGTGTGACTCGGCGGAGGGGCGTGGCTGTGGCATGCGGCAGACCTACGTCTCGTTTTTCTCTTTAGGTCAGGGAATATGTGGGTTGCATCCTTCAGAGGGGCGGACCTACTAGCAGGGGCTCTATGATCGCCGTCTGTGTGACTCGGCGGAGGGGCGTGGCTGTGGCATGCGGCAGACCTGCGGTGATATAGATGCACCCAAGATTGAAAGTGAGGCTTGGCTAATACTGTCACATAAGGTGACCTACAGCCTCTTCAATTTCAATTAGAAATACATTGCTTTTTAAGGGTTTTCTTCCCGGGTATTATGTATAGTCAAAGTATATGATATTTTTGTTATTTTGACCATCCAGGATTAAAAATTAAAACCGGAAGTGAGGTAATGGCGGTTCACTTCCGGGATCATGGAGGTCAATTTGTTCATTTATTTGCGATGTGTGTGGGACAAGGTCCTTACCCCAGATGATGACTATTTAGTCGAAACTAGTCAGGTGGACTTGTCCGTACACATCGCTCTTGTACCTGAATCCATGCTTTTAAAACCATCTTAAATGTGAGTGTTACATTGTTATGCTTTGCCATTAAACCCTTTCCAAACAGTATCATGCTATGTGATTTCTTCTATCTTTACACGTATGCATTTAGGATACCGAGCCCTTACATGTATTGGTGATTTGATTGTTGGATGTCCTGTTTGATTGAAGCGGATAAACCTCTTTGACTCCAGACCACCCTCCAACTCAAGACCATCCATATTGGGTTCAATTAACCCTCAAGCCTTCTCTGATTTGGGTGGCGTATGCCTCTCCAAATCCGAGACTTCCGGTAAGCCTCCTTCAACTTACCCTTGGTGGCGGTTTTCACATCACTCCCATATACAGAAAATTTTGAATTGCAAGCTCACACCTTGATTGAACACGTTTCCTTGGATTGAACTTCACTATTTGGACATTTTAATGATTTTCTTTCTATGGACTTTATGTGATTAGACATTCATTTTGTGTTTAATATTATGGGTTATGTTATCATTGTTTGATCACTTTAGCAATAGAGTCACTCAGCACGTTATTTTTGGGTGTTACACGTGTTCACCATATTAGTAATACACTTATATTGTGTATTTATTCACCATTATACACAATTTTACCTAGGTAGCGCTACACTTTCATTCCACTTATCACCAGCTTTTTTCTACTAGCAGTGTTGGCGGCTTCTTTTGGTATATATATATAATTTTTTCCCAGCGCAGTATTACCCTTCATTTCTTATCACTAGTGTCCCCATTAACCACTTAAGCCCCGGACCATTTGGTAGCTAAAGGACCAAAGGTGATTTCAGAATTTTGCACTGCGCTGCTTTAACTGTAAATTGTGCGGACATGCAATGTTGTACCCAAACGAAATTTGCGTCCTTTTCTTCCCACAAATAGAGCTTTCTTTTAATGGTATTTGATTGCCTCTGCGATTTTTATTTTTTACGATATAAACGGAAAAAGGCCGAAAATTTTGAAAACAAATGATATTTTCTACTTTTTGTTATAAGAAAAATCAAAAAAACTCAATTGTAGTCATACATTTAGGCCAAAATGTATTCAGCCACATGTCTTTAGTAAAAAAAAGTCAATAAGCGTATATTTATTGGTTTGCGCAAAAGTTATAGCGTCTACAAACTAGGGTACATTTTCTGGAATTTACACAGCTTTTAATTTATGACTGCCTATCTCATTTCTTGAGGTGCTAAAATGGCAGGGCAGTACAAAACCCCCCCAAATGACCCCATTTTGGAAAGTAGACACCCCAAGGAAATTGCTGAGAGGCATGTTGAGCCCATTGAATATTTTTTTTTTGTCCCAAGTGATTGAATAATGACAAAAAAAATAAAAAAAAAATTACAAAAAGTTGTCACTAAATGATATATTGCTCACACATGCCATGGTTATATGTGGAATTGCACCCCAAAATACATTCTGCTGCTTCTCTTGAGTACGGGGATACCACATGTGTGGGACTTTTTAGGAGCCTAGCCACGTACGGGACCCCAGAAACCAAGCACCGGCTTTAGGATTTCTAAGGGCGCAAATTTTTGATTTCACTCCTCACTACTTATCACAGTTTCGAAGGCCATAAAATGCCAAAATAGCACAAAACCCCCCCAAATGACCCCATTTTGGAAAGTAGACACCCCAAGCTATTTACTGAGAGGCATGATTAGTCCATGGAATATTTTATATTTTGCCACAAGTTGTGGGAATATGACAAACTTTATTTTTTTTGCACAAAGTTGTCACTAAATGATATATTGCTCACACATGCCATGGGCATATGTGAAATTACACCCCAAAATACATTCTGCTGCTTCTCCTGAGTACGGGGATATCACATGTGTGGGACTTTTTGGGAGCCTAGTCGCGTACGGGACCCCAAAAACCAAGCACCGCCTTCAAGGTTTCTAAGGGCATAAATTTTTGATTTCACTCCTCACTACCAATCACTACCTATCACAGTTTTGAAGGCCATAAAATGCCAAGATAGCACAAAACCCCCCCAAATGACCCAATTTTGGAAAGTAGACACCCCAAGCTATTTGCTGAGAGGCATGTTGAGCCCATTGAATATTTTATTTTTTTGTCCCAAATGATTGAATAATGACAAAAAGAAAAAAAAAAGAACAAATGTACAAAAAGTTGTCACTAAATGATATATTGCTCACACATGCCATGGTTATATGTGGAATTGCACCCCAAAATACATTCTGCTGCTTCTCCTGAGTACGGGGATACCACATGTGTGGGACTTTTTGGGAGCCTAGCCGGGTACGGGGCCCCAAAAACCAAGCACCGCCTTCAGGATTTCTAAGGGCGTAAATTTTTGATTTCACTCCTCACTACCTATCACAGTTTCGAAGGCCATAAAATGCCAAAATAGCACAAAACCCCCCAAATGACCCCATTTTGGAAAGTAGACACCCCAAGCTATTTACTGAGAGGCATGTTCAGTCCATGGAATATTTTATATTTTGCCACAAGTTGCGGGAATATGACAAACTTTGTTTTTTTTTGCACAAAGTTGTCACTAAATGATATATTGCTCACACATGCCATGGGCATATGTGAAATTACACCCCAAAATACATTCTGCTGCTTCTCCTGAGTACAGGGATACCACATGTGTGGGACTTTTGGGGGGGGTTTTGTGCCATCTGGGCATTCCATGGCCTCCGAAACTGTGATAGGCAGTGAGGAGTGAAATCAAAAATTTACACCCATAGAAATCCTGAAGGCGGTGCTTGGTTTTCGGGGTCCTGTACGCGGCTAGGCTCCCAAAATGTCTCACACATGTGGTATCCCCATACTCAGGAGAAGCAACAGAATGTATTTTGGGGTGCAATTCCACATATAACCATGGCATGTTTGAGCAATATATAATTTAGTGACAACTTTTTGTAATTTTTTTTTTTTTTTTGTCATTATTCAATCACTTGGGACAAAAAAAAAAATATTCAATGGACTCAACATGCCTCTCAGCAAATAGCTTGAGGTGTCTACTTTCCAAAATGGGGTCATTTGGAGTGGTTTTCAACTGTCCTGGCATTTTATGCACAACATTAGGAAGCTTATGTCACACATCATCCACTCTTCTAACCACTTGAAGACAAAGCCCTTTCTGACACTTTTTGTTTACATGAAAACTTTTTTTTTTTTTTGCAAGAAAATTATGTTGAACCCCCAAACATTATATATTTTTTTAAAGCAAAGGCCCTACAGATGAAAATAGTGGGTGTTGCATTTTTTTTTTCCACACAGTATTTGCGCAGCGATTTTTCAAACACATTTTTTGGGGGAAAAACACACTTTTTTTATTTTTAATGCACTAAAAAACACTATATTGCCCAAATGTTTGATGAAATAAAAAAGATGATCTTAGGCCAAGTACATGGATACCAAACACGACATGCTTTAAAATTGCGCACAAACGCGCAGCGGCGAGAAACTACATTCATTTTTAAAAGCATTTAAAAGCCTTTACAGGTTACCACGTTAGATTTACAGAGGAGGTCTACTGCTAAAATTACTGCCCTCGATCTGACCTTCGCGGTGATACCTCACATGCATGATGCAATTGCTGTTTACATATGACGCTAGACCGACGCTTGCGTTCGCCTTTGCGCAAGAGCAGGGGGGACAGCGGTGCTTTTTTTTTTATTATTATTTATTTTGCTTTTTTATTTTATTTTTAAACTGTTCCTTCCATATTTTTTTTTTTTTTATCATTTTTATTGTTATCTCAGGGAATGTAAATATCCCCTATGATAGCAATAAGTAGTGACAGGTACTCTTTTTTTGAAAAAAATTGGGGGGTTAGACCCTAGATCTTTCCTCTGCCCTGAAAGCATCTGACCACACCAAGATCAGTGTGATAAAATGCTTTCCCAATTTCCCAATGGCGCTGTTTATTTCCGGGGGGGGCATTCCCTCCCACTGCTTGTAAAAGCAGTCTAGAGGCTAATTATCTGCTAGAATTGCTTTTACATGAAAGCCGGCCACTGGCTGAAAAGAATGATACCAAGATGATACCTAAACCCGCAGGCATCATTCTGGTATAAACATTCAAAGTCCAGCAACATACCAGTACGTTGCTGGTCCTTGTTGGACATGTATTGTAATCTTTTTTTTCATGCAGCCTGTTGGCTGAACGAAAAAAAGAGATTAATCGGTGGGTATGCCCACCATTAGAATACCTCCCTTCATCCACCCACTTCTAATGATGGGCATATATGCCGAAGCATGGGGGCATCCTCCCGCAAAAAAGTTATGCCGTGTACACACGGTCGGACTTTTCCACGGGCAAGCCTTCGTCGGAATTTCGACCGTATGTACGCGGCATAAAAGGTTATGCCGCGTACACACGGTCGAACTTTTCCACGGGCAAGCCTCCGTCGGAATTTCGACCGTATATACGCGGCATTAGGAGCAAAATCGCTCCTCCGCCCCTGCTGCCCCCATGCTTCGGCATATATGCTCTTTTTTTTAACTGTGGTGGTGAAATCACCTCCTACAGCGTTGGAGTCATGGCTTTATGTATCGTGGGAGCAAACGCTGTTGCTGTCAAAATAAATAAATCCGCGATGCAACTGAATGGCGTACCTGCTAAGCAAATGATGGTTAACATTAAAACAAAGTAACATTACAGTACAACAGTAAGACCTTACCATACCATACCTGCAAAGCAAATACCAAAACAAAACCTAGTAAAAAATAAAACATTTTTTTAACGCAACCTGTGCCTAAAATATATATATGCCGAAGCATGGGGGCATCCTCCCACAAAAAAGTTATGCCGCGTACACACGGTCGGACTTTTCCACGGGCAAGCCTTTGTCGAAATTTCGACCGTATGTACGCGGCATAAAAGGTTATGCCTCGTACACACGGTCAAACTTTTCCACGGGCAAGCCTCCGTCGGAATTTTGACCGTATATACGCGGCATTAGGAGCAAAATCGCTCCTCCGCCCCTGCTGCCCCCATGCTTCGGCATATATGCTCCTTTTTTTTAACTGTGGTGGTGAAATCACCTCCTACAGCACTGGAGTCACGGCTTTATGTATCGTGGGAGCAAACGCTGTTGCTGTCAAGATAAATAATTCCGTGCTGCAGTTGAATGGCGCACCTGAAAACAAAAAATTACATACCTGAAAAGCAAGCATGATAAAACATCGCAGAATGGAATACAGTAAAAAGGAGTAGAACAATAGAGAGAAAATAGAGAGAGAGAGAGAGAGAGAGAGAGAGAACAATAAAACAACAACTATTTTTTTTTTTTTTTTTTTTATATTTTTTTTGTGTTTTGTTTTTTACGTTTTTTTTTTCTTTTTTACACTTTTTTTTTGTAACTTTAACAACTGTAATGGTTCGGGTCTCTCAAAATGTAATGGCATCTTGGGAGACCCTGTGTAAGTGTGTCCTAGTCTGTGAAATGCTGTACCCTACGCTAAAACTTCACTTTTGAGTGGTAGCGTTCAAAACATTCACCAAGGCAAAGACCAGGCTTGTCAGGACAGAGTGGACAATAATGACGGGTGTCACGCCTAAATCCACGCTTGCTACAGACACGACATCTTTTTTTGGGGGGCTCGTTGGGTAGGGGTACTCGGGAGGACATGCGTATAATGCCTCTCATGCAGCCGGCTTACTGCATTTGGTAGGGGATGGTGAGGTGCAGAACCGCCTGGATACAGGAGTTCTGTGACAATCTCATTCTGGAATTTTAGAAGAGATAAAGTCCTGCCTGAAGCTCTGTATAGCACATGAGCGTTCAGCAAAGCCAATTGAAATAAGGATAGAGACACTTTTTTGTACCAGCGTCTCACCTTACGGTCAATTAGATACGGCGCCAACAACTGGTCGTTGAGGTCCACCCCTCCCATATTTTTGTTATATTCGTGGACACAGAGGGGTTTCTCCACAACACCAGTCGCCGTACGAATTTGGACTGTCGTGTCTGCATGAAGGGAGGTAAGAAGGAAAACATTCTAATTGTCCCTCCACTTCATAGCGAGCAAGTTATTACACTTTACGCAGGCTCTCTCCCCCAGCCTAAGACGGGCATCTACAAGCCGCTGGAGAAAGCCCTGGCGATTAGGTCGCACGGTGCCACATGCTCCAATCTGATGATCAAACAAGTGACTAAACTGTCCTAATAATTCCTTATGGAGAAACAATACGTTCATTCTATCTCAAAAGAGGAACCTGTCTGTAATAAAAAGGAATTTAACTGAATTTTTTGATATCCATAAAGGTGAATCTCTGAATATTGCAAATTTATGGTGTACCCATAAAGCTTTTGTTAGAGGGATTCTTATACAGGTAGCAGCAAGGGAAAAAAAAAAGAAACAAAATATTATAAATAATTTATTAAAAGATATAGCAAGTGTGGAAGAAATTCATAAAAAAAAAAACAAAGATTCCAATTTGATACAACAATTAACCAAACTCAGGTTAGAACTGAGATGTGCCTTGCTAGAAGACCATGACAGATACCTAAAAAGAATAAAACTAAATTATTATTCCCAGAATAATAAAGCTGGTAGACTATTAGCAAATCTACTACGTCAACGACAAAACAATAATAAAATATTTAAAATAATACACCATAAAACAGGAAATACCCATTATAACCCCCAAGAAATAGCAGATTCACTGGCAGATTATTATACTTCTCTATATAACCTTCGGGAGGACAAAAATACCTTTCAACCTACTCCCGAGAGTATTTCTGACTTCCTGAAATCAGTAAACCTTCCTGAAATTGACCCTACCACCCTTGAAAAACTCAATGAACCAATATCGCGAATAGAAATTTTCAATGTTATCAAACATTTACCCATAAATAAAGCGCCAGGTAGTGATGGTTTATCAGCAGAATATTATAAAGCCTGTGTGGATATTTTAGTTCCATATCTAACCAATCTATTTAACCATGTAGCAAATACCAGTCAATTTCCTAAGGAAATGTTAGAGGCAATCATAATTACAATACCTAAAACAGAAAAAGACCCTACATCCCCCATTAACTACCGTCCCATTTCGTTATTGAATACAGACCTGAAAATTTACGCTAAAATATTGGCAAATAGACTGCTAGAAACTACCCCCTATCTCATTAAACCTGACCAAGTAGGATTTATTAAGGGCAGACAAGCACCAGATGGTACGAGAAGAATTCTAAACCTGATTAACCAGATAGATAACGAAAGAACACCTTCCCTTCTATTAGCTATAGACGCCGAAAAGGCATTTGATAGAATGCACTGGGACTACATATCTAAGGCATTAACAAAATTTGGATTCAAGGGATTTATACATACTGCTATTATGTCACTCTATACACAACCTTCAGCCAGAGTATCTACATCAGGCTCAATCTCTAAAAGATTTAATCTCACTAACGGAACTAGACAAGGGTGCCCTCTATCCCCCCTGATATTTTCATTAGCGATAGAACCTTTGGCAGAATCCATACGAATAAACCCATACATTAAAGGTATAAAAATAGGACAATACGAACACAAAATCAGACTATTTGCGGACGATATCATATTATCATTAACTAACCCAGACGCATCATTACCTGCTGCACAAAATATACTAGACCATTATGGCAAAATATCCTACTACAAAATTAACAAAAATAAATGCAATGTATTACCAATGAACTTATCTCCTGACCAAATTAAAAGTATGCGAGAAAAATATGGTTTTAACTGGGATACAACTTCTTTATCATATTTAGGGATTAAACTTACTTACCCGCCCTCCAAAATGTATGAAATTAACTTCCCCACACTCCTAGAAATAGTACAAAAAGATCTTCAAAATATACAAAAAACTCAACTCACATGGGTAGGGAGAATAGCAGCCTTTAAAATGCAAACACTACTCAAAATATTATATTATTTCCGCTCCCTCCCTACTATTATTCCCAATAAATTTTTCACACAAATTAATAAGAAACTCAAAAATTTTATCTGGAATGGGAAAAAACCTAGAGTGGCATTTTCCATACTGACTTCCAATAAAACAGTGGGAGGAATGGGATTACCGGAAGTAAAAAGTTACTATTACGCCTCACTACTAGATCAAATGAAACACTGGTTCTCCCCTTCAGAGGATAAATTATGGGCAACTATTGAAAGGGAGGCAACACTAGGATACGACCTGTATGCACTTTCTATGGCTAGCCACTTACTTAAAAAAATCAACATCCCCAACCTAATTAGTATTAGAGCCACCTTGATAGCATGGAAACACGTTTTATCCAAAACAAAAAATTGGGACAATAATGTTACAGTACAAATACCAGTGAAAATAATAGATTACTGCAAAATCCGCATTACATCAAAAGAATGGGTCAAACAGGGATATAACATTTATAATGAACTACCTGTAAGCTATAAAGAGTTGGTAATGGGTAAAATAGCAAAATGTTCTAGACTAAAAAACTTCCTTCCCCATAACAATATAAATATTCCGGCCTCAATTTGGCATTATTTAACAAACAATAAAGACCAAAAAGTGAGGGGTATCTCTTTATTTTATGACCTTCTCACCACATACCCCACAGACTACAAAAACCCCCATATGCTCAAGTGGGAAAAAGATTTATCTGAGACGTTCACAGGTACCCAATGGAGGAAAGCAATTTTAATATTCAGGAAGGCTTCCTCTTGTACTGATCACTGGGATAACTCCCAAAAAATTTTAAACAGATGGTATCTGACGCCATATAGGCTATCAAAGATATATCCCACAGCTTCACCGATCTGTTGGAGATGCAATGAGCAAATAGGGAATCTTCATCATACCCTATGGAGCTGTAAAAATATACACAGTTTCTGGAATTCTGTCTCAGTGTTTTTAGCGGATCTCACTGGCAATTTGCTGGATCTCACCCCTGCCATGGCCCTTCTAGGAATAAATCTAGACATATACCCTATAATGTATAGAACTATTGTAGCCCATACACTGATAGCAGCCAGACTCACAATATCCAGTCTATGGAAATCCTTTGAAACTCCAAACCTAACCAATGTCATAATTAGACTGAATATTCAAGCTCAATATGAACTGATGTTGGCATACAAAAATTACAACACAGATAACTTTAAAGAAAAATGGCAAAATTGGATGGTCCACCCTAGAGCTTCTAAATATCTAAAAAACTGTTCTTTGTAGTTCTTTAGTTACCTATCTCAAGCTTAGCTAAGTAGATAATACATTTGTTATAACGAATTTAGCAACAGGTTGATGGGTCTTCGCCTACAGTTTGTTCCCAATATGGGGTGGGCGAGACCTACTAACTTGGAAAATGAAAATATTGGTTAATTGATTACCTTTATATTTTCGGAAGCTACAGTAAAATATTTATATTCTTATAATGTTGATTAAGTAGGTCATATGTGATGTGTGGAACATTGACATGAGCAGCTGCTCTTATTTATTTATTTATTTATTTATGTATTTACTTATTTATTTTTCATATGTATGTATGTGTGTATGTGTATGTGTGTGTATATGTGTATATGTATATATATATATATGTGTGTATGTATGTATGTGTATGTGTGTATGTATATATATATATATATATATATATATATATGTATATATTTATTTTTCTTTCATGCCTTTTCTTTCTTTCTGTATGTTGTGTTATAGAAAATTATAAATAAAGAGTTTAAAAAAAAAAATATTCCCATAAACAAGTGACTAAACAGTGGCACGCTTGTGTAATAATTGTCCACATACAAGTGGTACCCCTTTCCGAATAAGGGTGACACCAATTTCCACACTATCTTGCCAGCGCTCCCTATGTAATCAGGGCAGTTGACCGGCTCAACCTGACTATCTTTTCCCTCATAAACCATAAAGCTCCATACATAGCCTGTTGCCCTGTCACAGCACTTATAGAGCTTGACCCCGTATCTGGCACGCTTGCTGGGAAGGTACTGCTTGAAAGCCAAGCGGCCAGAAAATTTAATCAGGGACTCATCAACGCAGACAGCTTGATCAGGAATAAACAAGGCTGCAAAACGTTCGTTGAAGTGGTTTATGAGGGGCCGAATTTTATAGAGCCGGTCGTATTCAGGGTCCCCACGTGGACGACAAAGTTCATTGTCGTTGAAGTGCATGAACCGCAAAATCTGCTTGTATCGTTTCCTGGGCATGGAGGCAGAGAACACGGGCATGTGGTCAATTGGGTGCGTGGACCAATAAGCACGCAATGACGGGAATTTATGTGTGCCCATGTTGAGGGAAAGGCCCAGAAAGGTCTTAAATTCGGAAACCGTAATTGGTTTCCAATCTTTGGCAATGGAAGGCAACTGGGGATTAGCGGCGATGAATTGACCAGCATATAAATTACTCTGGTCCACAATAGATCTATAGAGATCTTCCGTGAAAAACAGCGAATAATAATCAATTGGCATAAAATCAGCTGTATCCACCTGAATACCAGGTTGGGCAGTGAATGGGGGAAGTACGGGTTCTGCAGAAGTGGTGGGGACCCAATCAGGATAGGCGAATTCTGCAGGAAGAGCACTATGGGTACGACGGGCCTGCCTTTGTCTTCTTATTGGTGGCAGCGGGACACTACTTGTGCTTGCCACCTCGCCAGCTTGAACTGCACTTATGGGATTTGGCACGTCACCAAGTGATACTGCAGTGCTAGATGTACGCCCAGGCTGTACTAGGCCGCTGGTGCTTGCCAATTCACCAGAAGGAATAGCGGCGCTAGTACTACTCTGCTCCATAATACGAGAGCCCTGCGGTTCTTGCTCCTCAACAACCTCAGAAGATCGGGATCGGGTACGCCTGACCTTAGCAGGGACCTCAACTTCGTTGTCAGAGCTATCTGATGTGGGGCCGCTGACGTCACTGTCTTCTACGGGAAGATATTCTGAGCCTGAATCTGACAGATACATGACCTCCTCTTCACTATCTGTCATGCTCAGAATCTCGTAGGCCTCTTTACTAGTGTACCTTCGTCTTGCCATTTTGGGCTCTAAATTTAGGGGTACACTAGTAAGATTTACAGGAAAAAAAGCACCTGATTGTCATCAGCAAATATATCAAACGCTACAAAAAAAACTGTTAGCGATCGCAGGGATCAGGACTGTCTCTGCGAACGCTGCAGTTATGTGTTTTGTGTTTGGTAAGTGACAGTGATCGATCGATACTGCACTTGGGTGGGCTGGGCTGGGCTGGGCGGAGGGGCTAAAAGCAGGTGCTAGCAGGTATCTGGGCTGATCCCGCTAACACTGTGTTTTTGGGAACCCTAAACCGCTGGGGATGCTAGTATAGATCTGATCAGATACTATACCACTAAGGGAGGTGTATGCTTTGCGCGTGGGTGTTAGCGTTACTGGCACTAACCTAACGCTGCCTGGGGCGACGCAGACCCTCTCTGGCGCTAAAACCTAATTGATCTCACCCGCCGGGCGATCAGGGGGTTAAACCTTTATTGGGTTATATACGGCGGGTGCCCTGATGCTATAAAAAGCAAACTAACCAACCAGCGTCACCCGTAACCTTTATATGGTGATCACTGGTGAAAGGGTTAACTAGGGGCAATCAGGGGGTTAAAACCTTTATTAGGTTAAATATGGGGGTACCCGACGCTATATAAAAACCTGACGGGTTACCTAAATAACTAAATAACTAACTGGGTAACCAGTGTCACCAGTGACGCTTATACGGTGATCACTGGTGAAAGGGTTAACTCTAGGGGCAATCAGGGGGTTAAAATAATATATGGGGGTACCTGACGCTCTAAAAACCTGCGGCGAAACTAAAAATAAATAACTGGCTATCTAGGGCACCACAGGCACTAAATACAGCGATCGAAAATACGATCGCTTAGTGACACTGGCGTTAGGGGGTGAAAGGGTTACCTGGGGGGCGATCAAGGGGTTAAACCTTTATTAGGGGGGGGTTGGGGGGCTACCCTGGACCTAAAGGGGCCTAAACCTAACTGCCCTGACACTTTTTACTGTCACAGATGACACTAAATGCAGTGATCAGTAAAATAAATGATCACTGCAATCAGTGACACTGTGATTGGGGCCTGGGGGGTGACCTGGGGGGTGATCTGGGGGTGACTGGGGGGTGAAATGTGTGCCTATGTGTACCTAAGTGTCAGTGGACTGTTGGTGCACTAACCTGCTTCTTCTCTCCTCGGCGCCGGGAACGAAAAGACCGCCGCGAGGGAGATGACATCACTTCCTCCTGCTTCCTCTGCCTGTGTTTACATTACACAGGCAGAGGGAGCATTTTCATTCGCCGGGAGCGATCGCGAGGGGGTGGCCGAAATCGAATGGTCACCCCCTCATCTCTGATCGCTCCCCAACGATAAACGGCCGCTCACTGTATAGGAGGGGGGTCCGATTGGACCCCCCAACTGTACAAAGGCAATCACGTACACTGTACGTGATTGTGCCTGTCGGTGCCATTCTGCCGACGTATATATACAGTGAGCGGTCGTTAAGTGGTTAAGCAAATTGCACTCTAGGACTTTGTTGTGTACACCCCAAATCATTGGGTAGTTTGGGGTTTAGTAAAGACAAATCCACTCTGCAGTAAAAGTGTAGCTGCTGAAAATCTGAGGGATCACTGGTGATTGTAACATCCAATCATGTAAAAGCAAAGATGGTGTTTTTTTTGTTTGCTTGCATTTCCCTTTCGGATATCCAGCAAGTGCACTTGTAGTGCAAAGTAGATTTGCCTTTATTAAATAAACCCCAAAGTCCAAAAAAACTAATAATTTGGGGTGTAACCCGCAAAATGCTGGAATGCAATGTACATAATGGGCAAAGTATTTAGATTGACCTGTGTGTCCCCAAGGAAAGACATTGGTAGGGATTTACCCTCACTTCCTGTGTGGCTATGTGACAGAAAGTGAATTATTTGGAAGGATAAAGTGGCCAAATTTGGGAGTTGTCTTCACCTTATCAGGGGTGCAGACATCCCCAAAAACTGTCTAGACGTGTAATCCCTCTGCACTCTATCCCCAAGCAAAAATAAGAAAGGATTTCATTTAGTTTAACTTTGCAAAGACACATTCCTAGGTTGAATTGTGATGCATGTCAATGGCCCATTTAGACCCTCTTTAATCACTTGAGATCAGCGCTATAACTGATCGCCAGCCACAGCATGGTCCTCAATTGCCGGGAGTCCGTCAATAAACGTCGTCCTATTCGCGCGCGCTGTGGTCACCGAGTCACTGAGACTCGAGTGATGACAGATCCAAGTAAGGGGCCGATCCCTGCCCTTTACCATGTGATCAGCTGTCAGCCAATGACAGCTGATCACGTGATGTAAACAAAAGCTGGGTAATGGTTTTTGTTTTCTCCTTGTGCTGACAGCGTGAGCATAAAAAAAGGCAATCACCGGCTTATGTGCAAGGGACATCGGGCCCGAAGAGGAAGAGGCAATTCTGCGTCATCTGTGACAATCAGTAGCCCCTGCCAGTGCCACCTATCAATGCCCACCACTGCTGCCAATCAGTGCCACCTAGCAGTGCTGCCTATCAGTGCCCATCATTGCCACCTAGCAGTGCCACTTCTCAATGCCCACCAGTGCCAACTAGCAATGCTACCTCTCAGTGCCCACCCTTGCCACCTTATCGGTGCTCATCAGTGCAGCCCATCAGTGTACATCAATGAAGGAGTAAAATTACCTTTTGTCTAAATTTTCTAAATATTAACCACTTTCCTACCGCCCACCGTCAAATGACGTCCTTGGCTTTGTGCGGTGACATCTGAATGATGCCTGCGGTTGCAGGCATCATTCAGATATCATTCTTTTCAGCCGGCGATTCTGTGCACGATAAAAACGATCATAGCGGCAGTTCCGCCGCTTGATCGTTCTTATAGGCGGCGGGAGGCGACGTTCCCCCCCCTCCCGCCGCCATTCGGTGCTTCTCCGGGCTCTCCCGTGCCATCTTGGGCTCAGAGAACGATTTGGCCGGCGCCGGATAGGAATCATAGAGATAACTGGTGACCAGATGGTCACCAGTCATCTCTATGACCGTCGGAGGCCAGGGCGCGATGTTATGACATCACGCCGGGTTCCCGTATGTAAACCAAGCCGTGATATCGGCTGTCAGCATGAGATTGGTGAATTTTTTTGACCGATCTCATGCTTTCCAGCCTGCAGGAGAGATGTGGGGTCTTATTGACCCTGCATCTCTCCATAAAGAGGACCTGTCACAATAGATTCCTATTACAAGGGATGTTTACATTCCTTGTAAAAGGAATAAAAGTGATCCAAAAAACAAAAAAGTTAAAAAAAGAGTAAGAAATACAAAAAAGTAAAAAACAAAAAAATTAATCCAAAAAAATAAAAAATGCCCATGTCCCCGGTAGTTCGCGCTCAGAAGCGAACACACACGTAAGTCCCGCCCACATATGTAAACGCCGTTCAAACCACACATGTGAGGTATTGCTGCGTGCGTTAGAACGAGTGCAACAATTCTAGCACTAGACCTCCTCTGTAATCCCAAAATGGTAACGTGTAAAAAACTTTAAAGCATCGCCTAGGGAGATTTTTAAGTACTGAAGTTTGGTGTTATTCCATGAGTGTGCGCAATTTTAAAGCGTGACATGTTAGGTATCTATTTACTCAGCATAACAACATCTTTCACATTATCCCAAAAAATTGGGCTAACTTTACTGTTTTGTAATTTTTTTACATTCATGAAACCATTTATTTACCAGAAAAAAGGCGTTGGAAAATTTATTGCGCAAATACCGAGCAAGATAAAAATTTGCAATGACCGCCATCTTATTCCCTAGGGTGTCTGCTAAAAAAAATAGGATTTTTATAACAGCTTACCTGTAAAATCCTTTTCTTGGAGTACATCACGGGACACAGAGCGACATAGTCATTACTAATGGGTTATATAGATACCTTCAGGTGCTGGCACTGGCAACTTCCAAAACCGGAAGTACCCTCCCCTATATAAGCCCCTCCCATCCGGGAGCACCTCAGTTTTGTAGCAAAGCAATAAGTGTCCCTAAAGAGGGGCGGGAGCTCTGTGTCCCGTGATGTACTCCAAGAAAAGGATTTTACAGGTAAGCTGTTATAAAAATCCTATTTTCTTTCTCGTACATCACGGGACACAGAGCGACATAGTCATTACTAATGGGATGTCCTAAAGCAATGCCCAACGAGGGGGGGGATACACCATACATAAGCTGAGCGCTATCAGACATGAGGATCTTTTGCGGCCTGCAACACACTGCGCCCAAAGGCGACATCCTCCTGACTTCTAACGTCCACCTGGTAGAACCTAGTAAACGTGTGTACTGAAGACCATGTTGCGGCCTTACAGATTTGAGCCAGGGAGGCCTGGTGATGCGCTGCCCATGAAGTTCCAACTGCTCTCGTGGAGTGCGCCCTAACTTTGAACGGAGGCGGTCTCCTTCTCAAGCCATAGGCTTGTATTATGACCTGTCGTAGCACTTGGCTAAAGTAGATTTTGATGCTGCCTGACCCTTTCTGGGGCCTTCCGGCAGAATAAACAAAGTATCCGTTCTGCGAATCTGAGCAGTGGCTTTTAGATAAGCTTTAACTGCTCTTACTACATCCAAAGAATAGGAAAAACGTACCGCTCAAAAGCTTAAGAATTCACCAAATAGCTGCTTCCGCCCGGTCACTCACACAGGTGCTGGCTCTGCACTGATGCATGGGAGAAAAAGAAACCCTGGACTGCCGCACTCTGTATAGACAGTTATTTATTCCAAAATTTCAAGTAAAAAATCCAAATTCAAAATAAATCCATAAATCCAAAACAACAAATGCAGATAGTATGCATGCAGGGAAGGGTGGCTAACGCGTTTCACGTCACGAATTGACGCTTACTCAAAGAATGCAATAACTTTTCCTCTACCGAAGTAGGTTTGGGGAAAAAAGAAGGAAGAACCCCATCTTGGTTCAAATGAAACCTCGATACCACCTTAGGAAGAAAGGCTGGATGAGGACGTAACACTACTCTGTCCTTATAGATAACCAGATATGGCTCCCTACAGGACATAGCTGCTAATTCTGACACTCTTTTAGCCGAACAAATGGCTACTAGAAAAATCAATTTCCTGGTGAGAAGAACCAAAGAAATATGCTGTAATGGTTCAAATGGTTGTTTCTGTAGAACCGACAGAACCAAGTTTAGATCCCATGGACATATGGGAATATTAACCGGAGGACTAATACGCATCACTCCTTGTATAAAGGCTTTAACTAGTGAATGCGAAGCCAAGGGCCTTTGAAAAAATATTGACAAGGCCGAAATCTGACCCTTGATAGTACTCAAGGCAAGCTTCCTATCTACAGCCCATTGTAGGAAGTCCAGAATCCTACCTATTACGTATTTACGTGGATGCCATTTCTTGGCCTCACACCAGGCGATGTACGCCTTCCAGATTCTATAGTAGATCTGCCTGGATACCGGCTTCCTGGCATTGATCATGGTAGATACCACAGAATTAGAGAGCCCTCTCTTTTTTAGAATGTGGGCTTCAATAGCCAGGCCGTCAAACCTAGGGCTGGTAAGGAAGGGTGGTATATCGGTCCTTGCGAAAGCAGGTCCGGACGATGTGGGAGGGTCCAAGGACCCCCCACAGACATCTTTACAATCTCCGCGTACCATGCTCTTCGGGGCCACGCTGGAGCCACCAGAATCACTGGTTTCTTTTCTACCCTGATTCTGCGGAGTAATCGAGGTAACAATTGTGGCGGTGGGAATGCATATATCAGCTTGAACTGATCCCAAGGGAACACTAGGGCATCCGAGCCGCAAGCTAGGGGATCCCTTGTCCAAGAGACAAACCTGTCCACTTTTGCGTTGAATCTGGATGCTAACAGATCTACATCCGGTGTTCCCCACCGCTGACATATTATCCGGAAAACCTCGGGATGAAGGGACCATTCCCCTGGGCATAATTGTTGGCGACTTAGAAAGTCCGCCTTCCAATTCTCCACTCCTGGAATGAATACCGCAGATATGGCTGGGACATATCTTTCTGCCCATTTCAGGATGTAATTTACTTCCCTCTGGGCTGCACGACTCCTGGTGCCCCCCTGATGATTGATATATGCCACTGCTGTGGCATTGTCTGATTGAATTCTGACAGGGGACCCTTGGAGTTTGGATGTCCATGCTACTAGGGCATACCGGGCTGCTCGTATCTCTAAGAGATTGATGGGCAGGGCCTTTTCCGCATCCGACCATCTGCCCTGGAGAGACCATTGCTCCAGTACTGCTCCCCAGCCTATAAGGCTGGCATCTGTAGTGACCACCTTCCAAGAAATCGGACTGAAGGATTTCCCTCTTTCCAGATTCTGGGGAACCAACCACCAGCGGAGGCTCTTGCGAACGGAAGGGGACAAGGACATTGGTAAGTCTAGGGCCTGAACTTTTTTGTTCCAGGCTGACAGTATGGCCCTTTGCAAATTCCTTGAATGGAATTGACCGTAGGGTACTGCTTCGAATGATGCCACCATTTTTCCCAGCAGCCTCATGCACAGGCGTATGGATGGCTGTCTTTTTGTACCCACTAAGTGGATCAAATCTCTCAAAGACGACCCCTTTTCTTGAGGCAAGAAAATTTTTCTCTGGTCTGAATCCAGCCTTAGCCCCAAGTATTCCAGACTTTTGACTGGTTTTAGGGCTGACTTGTCTCGGTTGATAATTCAACCGTGATATTCCAGATACTTGATTGTCTCGTGAACAGCCACTTCTAGTTTTTCCACTGAGTGGTCTATCAGCAACAAGTCGTCTAGATATGCCATTATCGTTACACCTCGTGTTCTTAGATTGGCCAATAATGGGGCCAGAATTTTTGTGAACACTCGTGGTGCTGTGGCCAGACCGAAGGGTAAGGCTCTGAACTGAAAATGGCGCCCTTCCACCGCAAAGCGTAGAAATTTTTGGTGGGCTGGAAAGATGGGAATGTGCAAATAAGCATCTTTGATGTCGATCGAGGCTAACCATTCCTCCCCTTGTAGGGCAGTGGCCACCGATCGGATCGACTCCATCCGGAAAGTCCTGATATGTAGGAATTTGTTTAGCCCTTTTAGATTTAATATGGGCCTCACGTCCCCGTTTGGCTTCGGGACTGTAAAGAGGTTTGAGTAAAACCCGAACCCCCATTCTTACAGGGGAACCTCTATAATTACTGCTTGGAGCAATAATTGTTCTAGTGCCAACAGGAGGGATCCTCTCTTCTGGGGATCCCTTGGCACGTTTGACCTTATAAAGTGGGAAGGAGGGGAGTCTTTTAACTCCAATTTGTATCCCAGACTCACTGCGGAGAGCACCCATCTGTCTCTGATCGTGTCCCGCCAGGTCTCTGTGAACAACTGAAGTCTTCCCCCCACCCGATTGAGTGGGGGCAACCCTTCATGCATTTGACTTTGGGGGAGGTTTTGTACCTCTCCTGCTCCAGGGCTTCTTGTTACCCTGCAATTGTCCCTGATTTTTACCTCCGGGATTTGACCGAGGAGGCCGTCGGAACTGTTTCACAGCCGATGTCCTAGGGACTGGAGAAGCAGGCCTCTTAAAAGAGGGACCTCTAACTCTGTTTTTTACCGGCAAAAGTGTACTTTTACCGCTGGAAATTCTCTGGATATATTTGTCCAGGTCTTCCCCGAATAAGCGTTCACCATGAAATGGGAAAATTACCAGCAATTTTTTACAGGGAGCTTCAGCAGACCAGTTTTTGAGCCATAAAAGCCTGCGCATATGTACTACAGACAGCGTAAGGCGGGAGCCCTGATGGATTGAATCCTTTATAGCGTCCACCGCAAAGCATAAGGCTCTAGGTAGATCAGCTAGGGCAAGAGCCTGCTGATCTGGCAAGTCCCTTAAGACTTGTTTCAACTGATCCTTCACTGCTTGGCAGACCCCAATAGCTGCCACTGCTGGTTGTGTCACCAAGCCTGCTGTAGCAAAAGCAGATTTTAATAAGGACTCTAATTTTTTATCTATTGGGTCCTTGAACATTTGGACATTATCCACTGGACATGTCAGTGATTTATTCACACAAGAGATGGCTGCGTCCACTGTAGGGACCCTCCATTTTTTGATGAACTTATCCTCCATGGGATAGACCACTTGAAATCTCTTGGGAGGAGTAAACATTTTATCAGGATGCTCCCAATCCTGGTAAATGAGCCCTTCCAGTAAAGGATGGATCGGAAAGGAACAAACAGTCTGGGGAGCTTTTAGCGACCCCAACGAGGAGACAGAAGTGGATGATGGCTCCGCAAGGGGCATTTTAAATGCTGATCGGACCATGTTAGTCAGGAACTGAACCCATAATCTTTCAGCATGTGATGCTGAGAATGGTTCTTCCACTGTTGATTCCTCTACAACAGAATCAACCTCATCCTGATCCCCTTCAGGTAGGTCGATCCCTGTATGGGACTGTTGCTCCGCTAACAGGCACTCTGAGGGAGGAGACGGAGATCGAGCGCTTTTTTCCTGTGACAGGGAAGCAGCGATCAATGCTGACAATCTCTCTTCCAGCCCTCCCAGAGCTGAGGAAAAAACCTCCTCTGTTACATACACAGGAGCAGGTGAACTGAGGACAGCCACAGTACCAGGTACTCCTGATGGTGCTCTACGGTCACTAACCTCTGATTCTTCAGGGGAGATAGGTGCAGCCAAAGCATGCCCAAGATCCTCAGAGCCCGATGGAGACCCCCTATGCTTCCTGGGATTTTTAGTCCCGGAGTTTTTAGACGGCATATTCCTAAGCCCAAAGCTGAGGTATTCCAGCCGAAATACACCACTTACTGACAATAGTCTAGCACAAATGCTGCTATAAAAACAGTTGGTGTCTACTAATGTGCCTTTCTATGGGGATGCCTGCATCAACCGCTTGCTGTATGCCTTTTTTTTAAATGTTGCCAGCTCTGTCTCTGCACTCCATAGCCAGCTCACAACACATAATTGTGTTTTTTTAACATGCTGGGACGCCCGCACATGCGCAGAAGCGCTGCGGCGCGCACAGAGCGTCATCCCCCAAGCTCCGCCCCCTTTCCCAGCTCACCTCTATATATAGAGGCGCGTGCACGCGCACGCGCGTGGCCACGTGCGCCTTCGGCGCTAATTTTGAAGAGGGAAACTAGGGACAAGAGCCAGGGCCCCTTTTGCCGCAGGCCGGGGGACGGACGAGCATTGCAACATGGCAGAGGAAGCAGTTTCCCACAAGAGAACTCACCATCTGCCTGGACTTGCTCTGATGAAAAGAAACTAGTCCACATGACAAGAAACGTTCCACAGCGGCCTCTAGTGGATTAACACAGGTACCGCAGTCTATTATATATATATTTTTTTTCTTGACCACTATTAAAATTATTACATTTTTTAGTAGTTACAGGCATGCATAATATTTAGCGGGAATACCGTTAGGTAACAGGCAGAAAGACATATTAGGCTTGGGGGTCCCCTCAATAGAACCAAGTTCCTGAGGGCCCCCACTTACCTTTTCCCCGCCGCAGGACTCTGTTTGGCCACAGAAGCCCAAACTTCACCTATCACGGCAGGCATTGTAATTAAACCTTCAGGGACCGGGTTCCCAAGGATTCCACTCCCCTGGACCTGTATAGCACCCTGCACAGAAGACATCTTGGTCGTGGGTATGACCAGAGCTCTGGGTCCCAGGGTCCAGCTCTCCTAAGAGAAGCATTACAGGCAAAACCTTGCTCTTCTCTGCAAGGCCCGGGTACCGACCGTTTAGCTATGAAGCTTTTTTGGTCGGATCCGGAATAGCTTACTGAGGCCCAAAAGAACCTGTACGCAAGCTCAGTGAAAAACACATGTTTCTTCTTGGCCAACACCTTAGACACTGGCAAAAAACTGAGGTGCTCCCGGATGGGAGGGGCTTATATAGGGGAGGGTACTTCCGGTTTTGGAAGTTGCCAGTGCCAGCACCTGAAGGTATCTATATAACCCATTAGTAATGACTATGTCGCTCTGTGTCCCGTGATGTACGAGAAAGAAACATATATAATGTTTGGGGTTTTGAAGTAATTTTATAGCCATAAATGTATGATTTTTACATGAAGGAGAGAAGTGCCAGAATAGGCCCAGTGATGTTGTGGTTAAAATATCCATTTTTTTTTTTAAACTCGGTCTTTTGTATTTATAGAAAACAAAAAACCGCAGAGGTGATCAAATAGCACCAAAAGAAAGCTCTATTTGTGTGCTAAAAAATAATACATTTTCATTGGGTTACAGTGTTGTATGAGCACGCAATTGTCATTCAAAGTGCATCAGCGCTGAAATTTGAAAATTGGTCTGGGCAGGAAGGGGGTTTAAGTGGCCAGTGCGCAAGTGGTTAATATAAGGCTACATGCACACGGACGTTTTTCAAGCCGCTTGTTTGAGCGTTTTTTGCAGCTTAAAAACGTCTCTCCATGTTAGCCTATGGCCTCATGGTCACCATGGCGTTTTTGAGCTGTAAATGGCATAGGTGTTTTTAGGCCCCATGTACACGGGACGCTGGTGCAAAGTGTTCAGAACTAAGTTTGAAAGCGGCGTTTAGAAAGGCGCGCTTGGTGGCGTTTGCATGCCGCGCTTTACCAGATTTGCGTCTATATGCGTTTAGTTAGGAAACATGATAAGGAGCCGCCCTAAGCTCCAAAAACAGTATTATTAACGATTTCAGCTATTTTTTGAGACCAGAGTGAGTATCAGCAGCTTAGAGAGCAGCAGTGTAGTTGTATTTAGCGTGTCACTTGCCACATCACTTGCCCCAAGTTGTGGATTGTCCACTTGCCACGTCAGCTGCCCCAAGTTGTGGATTGTCCACTTGCCACGTCAGCTGCCCCAAGTTGTGGATTGTCCACTTGCCACGTCACCTGCCCCAAGTTGTGGATTGTCCACAATGCAATGGAAGCAATTGCATTATTTTTTGATATACCAGTATATATATATATTTTTAATGGTTTTTCCTCATTTGCCCTAATTTTTGAGTTTATCAATGTAAAAAAATAGGTCACCTTTAAAAACGCTTCTAAACTAAAATGCGTCTAAACGCCGGTACAACATGGAAATCTTTGGCGTCTGAAGGCATTTTTAGGCTTTGTGAAAAACGAGTTTAAACGCAACTGCAGATTTTTTTTCCAGGCCAAAAACAGTGTTTTGGATGTAATAGAATTCAATGGACCCGCATCCAAAACGCAAGTACCGCGAATTTGCGGCAATTTTTTTTTAACCTGCTTATAGCTGGTTGTTAAAGGAAATGTAAAAAAAATAAACATTGCCGGCTCTAAAAAAAAAAAAAACTGGAAAAAAAACAGCGTGGGGTCCCCACCCAGGTCCATACCAGGCCCCTGGGTCTAGTATGGATTAAAAGGGGACCCCCCCACCAAAATGAAAAAAAATGGCGTGGGGGTCCCCCCAAAATCCATACCAGGCCCTTCAGGTCTGGTATGTATTTTAAGGAGAACCCCCGCCAAACTTAAAAAAAAAATAGCGTGGGGGTCCCCCTATAAATCCATACCAGGCCCTTCAGGTCTGGTATGGATTTTAAGGAGAACCCCCGCCAAACTTTAAAAAAATAGCGTGGGGTCCCCTAAAAATCCACACCAGACCCTTTATCCGAGCACGCAACCTGGCAGGCCACAGGGGAAGAGATGGGGACGAGAGAGCAGCCCCCCTCCCTCCTGAACCGTACCAGGCCACATGCCCTCAACATGGGGAGGATGTCCCCATGTTAATGGGGACACGGGCCTCTTCCCGACAACCCTGGCCGTTGGTTGTCGGGGTCTGCGGGCGGGGTAGGCTAATCGGAATCTGGGAGCCCCCTTTAATAAGGGGGCCCCCAGATCCCGGCCCCCCACCCTATGTGAATGAGTATGGGGTACATTGTACCCCTACCCATTCACCTGGTGGCAAAAAAAGTTAATAAAAAACACAACACAGGTTTTTAAAGTAATTTATTAGGCAGCTCCGGGGGTCTTCCTGCTGGGCGCCCCGCTATCTTCTTCCAGCTCTTTTGCTAGCGGGGTCCCGGGCTTCCTCGTCGTCTTCTTCCGACTTCGGAGGTCTTCCTGCCGGGCGCCCCACTATCTTCTTCCAGCTCTTTTGCTAGCGGGGTCCCGGGCTTCCTCGTCGTCTTCGGGGGTCTTTCTGCCGGGTGCCCCGCTATCTTCTTCCAGCTCTTTTGCTAGCGGGGTCCCGGGCTTCATCGTCGCCTTCTTCCGACTTCGGGGGTCTCTTGTTCTGTTCTCCAGTGTCGTCTCTGCGCTCTCCGGTTCTTCTCCCGCTCTCCGGTGCCTTCTCCACGATCTCCGGTTCTTTCTGCCTTCTGCCTTCGCCCGATGTTGCCTCGTCGCTGTCCGCCGTTACAATGCTCTGGCCGCGGAGCGCGCCCACTTATAATGGCATGGGCGTGGTCACCGGGTGATGCCACCGCTGACCCCGCCCCCGTAGCACGTCACAGTCCCATCATTCCTCGGGACTGTGACATCATACGGGGGCGGGGTCAGCGGTGGCATCACCCAGAGCATTGTAGCGGCGGACAGCGACGAGGCAACATCTGGCAGAGAGAAGAGGGAAGAAGGCGACGATGAAGCCCAGGACCCCGCTAGCAAAAGAGCTGGAAGAAGATAGCGGGGCGCCCGGCAGAAGGCAGAAAGAACCGGAGATCGTGGAGAAGGCCCCGGAGAGCGGGAGAAGAACTGGAGAGCGCGGAGACGACACCGGAGAACAGAACAAGAGACCCCCAAAGTCGGAAGAAGGCGACGACGAAGCCCGGGACCCCGCTAGCAAAAGAGCTGGAAGAAGATAGCGGGGCGCCCGGCAGAAAGACCCCCGAAGACAACGAGGAAGCCCGGGACCCCGCTAGCAAAAGAGCTGGAAGAAGATAGCGGAGCGCCTGGCAGGAAGACCCCCGGAGCAGTGTAATAAATGACTTTAAAAACATGTGTTGTGTTTTTTATTTACTTTTTTTCCACCAGGTGGATGGGTAGGGGTACGATGTACCCCATACTCATTCACATAGGGTGGGGGGGCCGGTATCTGGGGGCCCCCTTATTAAAGGGGGCTCCCGGATTCCAAAAATCCTGCCGCCCGCAGACCCCGACAACCAACGGCCAGGGTTGTCGGGAAGAGGCCCTTGTCCCCATCAACATGGGGGCAGGGTGCTTTGGGGTGGGGGAGCCGCAGGTCGCCCCCCTGCCCCAAAGCACCCAACCCCCCCATGTTGAGGGCATGCGGCCTGGTACGGTTCAGGCGGGAGGGGGGCCGCTCTAGTCCCCCCTCTTCCCCTGCGGCCTGCCAGGTTGTGTGCTCGGATAAGGGTCTGGTATGGATTTTGGGGGGGACCCTCACGCCGTTTTTTCGGCTTAGGGGGTTTCCCTTTAAATCCATGCCAGACCTAAGGGTCTGGTATGGATCTTGGGGGAACCCCCACAACGTTTTTTTTGGCTTAGGGGGTTCCCCTTAAAATCCATACCAGACCTAAGGGCCTGGTATGCTCCTGAAGGGGAACCTATGCCGTTTTTTTCATTAAAATTTGGCGTGGAGTTCCCCTTCATGATTCATACCAAACACGGGACAGCGAGGCTGCCGAGAACCAGCGCGATGCCATCGCGCTGGAGATATTCTCGGCCAGCTAGTCGCCTCTAGGACAAGACTTGAGTGGCTGCTTCACGCTCAGGTCGTGTCCAAGTTGCCTCGCAAAGTCGTGCTGTCCCTGTGTCAGCCGGCACACGAGTCGCCCAGCGAGTCGGATCCGCTTCATCCGACTTCCCAGGCGACCTCTATTCAAATCAATGGGCTCCCATAGGGAACCATTCATTTTCAATAGAGCGCCGCTGACATTTGTATTTACTATAACAGTGTGCCGCTGTGCGCCGCTGGTTCCTGCGCCCAGTGAAGGAGTTATCCGGTGCACCAATTATGGTTAGAACCAGCGCAGCGCACTGTTATTAGTAAATCAGCCCCTTGGTGTCACCAGATTTCTCAAAGTGCCCATAGCAGAGGTGGTGGTGACACAACTGGCACTAGTAGTTATTGTGCAGGTTGTTCTTGGGGGAAGATTCTGAAAAAGGCGACGACATGCAATAGATGCCAACTGCTTCCTGGTCTCAGAGCAGGACCTCTCAGCCCTGCTAGTAGGGGGCTTTTGAACCAACAGTTTCCCTCTCTGATCTTTTCTGTTTGGAGGGTGGCCTTAGCATAGCACTACTACTGATAGTCAAAGTATCAGAGCTAGGCCTTTTGCAGCTGCTAGATCTGCCTGAACGCTTTGGCTGAGGCACTGAAACAGGACAGGCAAGCTGCTTCTGCTGCTTCATTTGCCTCCCCTTTGAAAAGTCACTCCTTTTAGACTTAACACGACTACTGGAACGTTGTGTAGTACTGGTGGTGGAAGTATGACTGTCTGGGCCTGGCAATACAGATGCTGACATACATGACACAGACAATGGGGGTACAAACTCACAGGTGCTGGTAGTGGTTGTTGTTGCTGTGTCACTGCTGCTGCTGGTACCAGGAGGAGGAACCTCATGTTGAGAGCTTGAATCCATCTTGACAAAAAAATTTACTAGACTGGACTCTCTTCTGCTACTTTTCAAATATTGTCTCCCCTCCTCTGCTCAAACTCCATTTCTCACTCAGTTACCACTGGTGGAATGCACAATGCAGTGACCTTTTGCCCTTAATCCAACCTCCAGCACAAAATAAATCAACTGATTGGCCTGTAAATTACTCCATGCCAGTAATCCAGCCCCCAAGGAATCAACTGATTGGCTTAAAAAACTTTTTGCAACTTTCGGACATTCGGATGCCTTCGAATTTCCGTTCAAAGCAATTACGAATAAAACCGAATCCGACAAAAATTATCTCAAATAGCGTATGGCTTTGGTGTAATTTGTTGATGCTTTAACGTGGTTATGTGGTTTTGCATAACGAATGATTTAATTTCACTATTCGTTAAATTTAGCAGACAATCATTCTGATGAATCAATTTCTTTCCAATTGTTAAAGTGGTTGTAAACCCACTTTCTAAACAAACACCTACAGGTAAGCCTAGATTAAGGAGATATTTGCATTTAAATGCGGCGACGGTGACGTCACGCGCATGCGCATGGGGTTAATCCCATTCACAAATTCGGCTAGGTCGCAGTATTCGACGACGTAGCCGAATTCGACGGGTCATGCGCGCATGCGCAGAGTCACGTCTTCGCCGCTCCGGCCAATCACAGCTCCGGAGCGCCGCTGTGATTGGCTGGTGCGGCGATACCCGGAACTAACATTCCGGCTATCGCCGCAGTGATGTCTGCGGCTGGACAGAGGGACGCGGACTGCTTCGGGGGCCCCGATCTAAGGTAAGTGGTACATAATGAGCTAATATGCTAGTCATATTAGCTCATTATGCCTTTCTCTTGCAGGTGGGGGAAAAAAAAAGGAGAAAAGTGGGTTTACAACCACTTTAATAGCTCACTAGGGAGTAAAACGAATCGATTTGAATATAATTAAATTATTTGTTATGCGATTACGATCACAAGTCGACTTATGCCGAAGGCATTCGCTATTTATGATAATTTAGTTCGGATTCGGTTTTATTCGTAATTGCTTTGTTCGGAAATTCGAATGCTTCCGAATGTCCGAAAGTTGCTAAATTCGGACGAATTTCGATTCGTTACGAAACGAATTGCACAAGCCTAACAACCACTCACTTATTCTTCTAGTGGGGTCAATTTCTAGGCTAAAGTAATGTAGCGCCCTGCTCCTGTTGACCAGGCGCTATTGTGTAAATTTAGTGGGTCATCTGAATTATACATAGTTCAGAACGTAATGTTTATGGCTAAATTAGCCTCTGTTCCAGCTTTGGCTGTGTTGACAGCATTTCCCACTGTCGCTGGTAGGTGTCGTTGTCCCCGCCGGCCAGTGTTGGAAATACAACAGGATGGAGTGTATTGGGTGTCCTTTTCCCAGAAACAGCCCAGTGGGAGGGGTCTACCGCTGGCCATTCTGGGAGAGGATACTTAAGGGGCAGACGCCATTTTTCTCCCTCTCTGACCTTATGGCCCACCTGGCCTTAGGTATGTGACAACTCCTCTTCTGCCTCGGGTCCTGCTGGCCCGAGGCTACATTGCTTTAAGTGGGCCCAGAAGTCTGTCTGGGGCCTACTGGTTCAGGGATGGTCCTGTGCTGTCTTGCCTGTGGGAAGAAGCCGAGCAATTGGAGGATCCAGGGGAGAACTCTTCTTGGAGAGGACCGAGCAAAAGGCTGGTATCTCAAAAAGAGCCTGGTGACTCAATTGGAGAATGCATCCTAACCAATCTACCTCACAGTACTGCCGAATGGCTTAAAGGACTTTGGTACTGTGTAGCTGTGTTTGCTCAAGCAATTACTGATTTCCAAATCCTGTGGCAGAGGATTGTTCAACAGTTTATTACTATCATCAAGTCTGTGGCAGAGACTTTTGTCCGTGCAGCATTCCGGCTGCTAGGCCGATGAGAGAGGCCTATCTGGGTGAGCAAGATCCAGTGACAGAAAGTGTACTTGTCTCCAGGATCTCAAGTTCCTCAGCGATCTACACAAGGTATCTAAATTCCCCCAACCCTCCATCCCTCTACTGCTGCAAGTTGTGTTGAATAAAAAGCATTGGAAAAAGACTAAGTGACTGGTGCATGCATCTGTGGGCACATTGCCCAATTTAGAGCCAAGCAAGTTTTGATAAGTTGAACTGTGGGGTAACGGCAGGACCAAAAATAACCAGCAGCTCCTACGGGGGTAGTGCTACAGTAACATTTTTAGGTTTTAGCTAGGTGACCTCCATTATTTTGTCAGCCCAATCAGGAGTAACAAGAGGACAATCGTACCCAAAGAAAGGTAGTTCAAGAAGAAAAGAAGAAAGAAAGAGTTAGAAATTTAGTAAGTGACCCCCACACCCCGACATCTGCCCCCCACCGGCCCCCTACATCCATATAGTCCTAGAGTCTCCAATTAAATACTGGATCCAAGGGCTCCATACCTTATCAAACTGTTGCATTTTATCATTTAAAATTGAAGTCATTCGTTTGTTTAGCATAAACAGGAGAGTTTATGTTTGAGCTGGTTGAATGGCACCACCGCCGATTTCTAGACATGTGCACTGCCAAAAAACTTGTTAGTTTTCGTATTCGTTTCATTTTTTTTTTTTTTTTTTTTTTTCAGGTCATTCGTTATGATCGAATTCGTAAATTTATACATTCGTAAATTCGTACATTCGTAAATTTATACATTCGTAAATTCGTACATTCGTAAATTCGTAAATTTGTAAATTCATACATTCGTACACTCTTACATTTGGAAATTCGGAAATTTTGAAATTCCAAATTCGAAAATCCGAAAACCCGGAAATTTGAAAATCTGAAAAAATAACTATTAAATTATAGGTATTGTAATTTCCTTTAAATTTGGCTGTTAGCGAACGTAACGAATACAAATTTATCCGAAGTTATGCATAACCTGAAATAACAAATGCCACATCTAAACAAATGGAACGGAACAAATTAATAATAAATAATAATAATAAAAAGTTTTTATTATTATTATTGTTATTTATTATTATTATTAATTCATTACGTTCCATTTGTTTAGATACAGCATTCATTATTTTGGAAAACAATTCGTAACTTTGGATAAATTTGTATTCGTTAAGTTCACTAACAGCCAAATTTGAAAGGAAATTCCAATACCTATAATTGAACAGTTAGTAATAGTTAGGTTATTATAGGGCTGGGAAAAAAATCGATTTTAATCTTGAATCGAGTTTTGAGTTCAAATCGATTCAGATTTGAAGAAAATCGATTTTTTTAGATAATTTTTTTTCCAAAAAAAAAAAAAAATTTTTTTATTCCTTCAAAGTTTCCGTAGCAGGGCTGCAGGGGGCGTATCCGGAATGGCACTGGGTGGCGTTACCCCAATTACATCTACTCGCCACAGCCGCCACGAGTAGATGTAATGTAACACTAACTAACCGCAAGCCGCCGTCTGCCTACCTGATCAGCGTGTCATGCAGACAGACGGCGGCCATTGCAGTGTTCAAAAGCCGCGCCTCCCGAGTCCTCGTCGTCTGTGATAGGCGGAACACTCAATTTCACAGCAGGCAGTGTTCAGCCTATCACGGACATCCTCTCATCCTCGTCTGTGTTATGAGGATGAGCGGATGTTCGTGATAGGCGGAACACTGAATGCTGGGAAATTGAGTGTTCCGCCTATCACAGACGAGGAGGAGGCGCATCTTTTGAATACTGGAATGGCCGCCGGTGTAGCAGTAAAATCTGTATCCCATGAAAATCTGCATCAGGTAGGGGCACAGTGAGGCACGGGCACAGTGATTGAAGCACGGGCACAGTGAGGCACAGGCACAGTGAGGCACAGGCACAGTGAGGCACAGGCACAGTTCAATTCAACTAAGAGTAACCTCAAGATTTTTTGTTGTTTTATTAGCTAAATCCAGTTCTTAATTTATTTTATTCAGAAATTAGCTAAATCCAAATACAGTATTAATAATTTGGATGTTTAACAATCTTTGTTGCACACTGACTTTGCAGTTAGAGAAAGGGTTTGCCTTTGCAATTTTCTTTGTAGATGCACTTTAATTAATATCATTTTAAAAAAATCGAATCGAATCGTAAATCGAGTTTTTTGGGGGGAAAATCGCCCAGCCCTTGGTTATTATTAGTTAATTATCATTTCAAATTTCCGAATTTCCGAATTTACAAATTTCCGAATGTATGAATTTAAGCATTTAGGAATGTACGAATTTCAGAATGTGCGAATGTACAAATTTCTGAATATTCTAATTTACGAATATTCGTTAAAATTCGTTAAACGAGTTTTCGTTAATTCGGATATTTTCGAATTAACTAATTTGTCGAAATTCGTTAAAAAACGAATTCGTAACGAAACGAATTGCACATGTCTACCGATTTCCATGACTTAGCTATGGTGATTTTTGCCGCTGTAAATATAAAATTTATAAGGCGCCTTTGGGGTTTTGAGGCTGATTCTAGGTCGGCACCCATCAATGCCTGTCTTGGGGATTTACTCAAGTTTACCTGTGTGATGGTATACACAAAATTGTACACCCTGATCCAGTAAAGCCTCAACTTTGGACACTGCCACCATATGTGGTATATCGTTCCCAGTTGTCCACAGCCACGAAAACATTGAGGGGATGCCCCAGGTATAAAGATTGCCAGTCTTGCAGGGACCATATACCATCTCAGCAAAACTTTGAAATTTGCTTCTATTAATGAAGTATTTATGATGGATTTTGTGGCCCCCTGGGCCATATTGTGCCACTCGTCCAGCTCAATGTTTGTCATGTACCAGGTGTGACCAGAACTGTGTGGCTTGCAACAGAGGAACACCAAACACATATAAGTGAAAATATAATGATTTACCTAGGAATAATATAAATATAACCACCTCCAATATGACACAGTGCAACAAACCAACCAACAGACAGAAACCCACAAATAACAACAGACAGATATGTACAATTAATGGGAAATTAATTAATGCCAGAATCATGAACAATAGCCAGGCCAGGGTCATACACAGCAGATGGGCAGATGGACAAGGGATATTCCAGAAGCATAAACGTTAGCCAGGCCAAGGTCATACACAGGGAGATCAGCAGATGGGGTAAGGAACACAGGACAGGGAGAGGATGGTCAGGACAGGGAGACAAGATCAGGAACTCAGGTAGCAGATTCAGAAACAGATTTAGGTAATCAGGCAGCAGGTACGGATCAGGGCACGAGGACGATACCAGGGCAGTGTGTGTGTGTGCACTTGCCGGGTATTTATACTACACCTGTTAACAGGCTCAGGTGACCCCTGATTGCAGGAAGTAACATCTGCACCACACTGCCAGGATCCATCCGCTGGTGGACGCCAGTACTGCGGCCCAAGGATAACATAACACCAGCAGAGAGAAGTTCCCCTGACAGTTCAAAACTGCCAGGAGACACCTGCTGGTGGACCTCAGTACTGCACACCAGATGATAGATATTACCAGCGGATGGAACCTTTCCTTACAATGTTCTCCTGAAGGTCAGCTTCCCATCTCTTCATATATTCTAGTTTTTCGGTACAATTTGTCAGGACTGTGTATATTTCTGAGATATGACCCCTGATCTTATCGTACTGTGTGCATGAATATTCCATTGGGGTCATCGTAGTTATGTCCGAGTTTCTGGAAGTAGTAGTTAAGAAATGCAGTATCTGTGTGTACCTAAAAAATTCTAAGATCAGTAGCTGATGTTTTTCCTCTTGTGCTTTTCTCGTTAAAATGCCCCTGTGATCACATACAGGGGGTTCCCGACTTACGAACACCCGACTTACGAACCCCTCCTTCTTACGAACCGGGCGCTGCGGGGACCCTCTGCCGTTCTGCGCATTCCATCTGCTGTTCTGCGCATGCGCGGCCAGACGGAGCCTCGGGAAATGTCGTAAATATCCGTAATTGGCCGCGCATGCGCAGAACGGCATTCGACGGAACATCGGAAAACATTGGAAATGTCCGTAATTGTCGTTCTGCGCATGCGCGGTCGACTTACGAACATTTCCGAATTACAAACAGGAGGAAAGTCCCTAACGGGTTCGTAACCCGGGAACCCCCTGTATATCTTCTATTCTCAGTAACCCTTTGTTTGTCCACCATTCAAACGCTCTAGGGGTGAGGCCCGGGGTGAAGTTTACGTTTCCCAAGATTGGAGCTAATGGAGTATGTAAGGATTGAAATTTGTGGGATTTAAGTAGTCTGTCCCAAATGCTCAAAGAGGTAGAGGGTGCGGGACATAGAATCGGGGGTCTTTGTTTTGGGGATAACCAGAGAATAAAGGAAATTGGATGCGTCTTACAGGCTTCGGCCTCCATCTGCATCCAAATTGGATGAGGTCGCGAGCTGTGGAATCTAGTAATGTGAGCTAGCTGTGCAGCCAGTGCCGGCCCAAGACATTGTGCTGCCTGGTACCAAGAATTAAATGCTCCCCCCCCCCCAAAAAAAAATCACGCCCACCAAATACCCCACATTCATTATTTTATATCATAATAACTAAAGTGGACCTGTCATGGCTCTATACATGTAAAGGAGTATAAAAGGACCTGTGCGTGGCTGGTGGCCGCGATCGCTCCAGAGAGTGTAAACGGACAGATCCCTATTCTGACAGGGGAGGAGCGACAGATCTGCTCTTCCTAGTGATTAGGAACAGAGATCTCTCTCCTCCTACAGTCAGTCCCACCCCCCCCCCCAGTTAGAAACACCTCCCAGGGAACACATTTAACCCCTTTCCTGCCAGTGACATTTACACAGTAATCAGTGCATTTTATTAGCACAGATCGCTGTATAAATGTCACTGGTCCCAAAAAAGTGTCAAAAGTGTCTGATCTGTCCACCGCAATGTCACAGTCTAGCTAAAAATCGCAGATCACCAGACCCCGCTACACTAGTAAAAAAAAAATAATAATAATAAAAATGCCATAAATCTACCCTCTATTTTGTAGACTTTTGGCATTTTTGCGCAAACTAATCAATATACACATTGCATTTTTTTTACCAAACATATGTAGAAGAATACATATCGACCTAAACTGATCAAGAAATGTTTATTTTTATTTTATTATGCTCCACTAGACCCTAGTCTCTTTATTGGCTACAGCCCTTAACCCTTCACGGATTTGCTTTTGGAATTAACTCTTCACGGACTATATTGTGTTCTTTTTGGACTCTGCATTCGTTTTCTTTTTAATTAATTTTTCATATATTAATTTTTCACATTTCAAGGTTTAACATTTATTTCACACATGGTTTTAACCACATAGCGCTGCACATTTTTTGAACACATGTGACCTATTTGGCACCTACACTGACCCCCTGACACACCTATGTGACACATGCACTGATCCATCTGACTCCTACTTCCTGCACTACTCACATTACACTGACCTACCTGACCTACATGACCATTACCCTGACCCCTACACTGACCTACCTGACAACAACACTGACCCCTACACTGAGCTTCCTGACACCTACCTCACTCCTACTTCCTGCACTACTCACATTACACTGACCTGACAGCAACACTGACTATTACACTGACTGACACATACAGTGACCCACCGACCTTACACCTACACTGACCTACTACACAGACCCTCCTGACTCCTACAGTAGGAGTCCTACTTCCTGCACTACTCACACCCGACCCCTCCCCACAGCTCAGTGCGAATCCATCCTTTGAGTCCTCCTTACCTTTGTCTGCTCTTCACCAGGACTCTCCTCGGGACCTCAGCACTGGATGTGCAAAACTGCTTTGGCGTCCCAACTTCCCGCCAGCGCCATCCACCCGCAGCCCGCTCTATGGTGTCAGACGCTGCACGCCTGCACCTCCATGATCCCATCTCCACCGCGCCGTAACAAAGCAGAGGGACAGGTGGAGGGGAAGACAGCTCACACTTCCAGTGCTTGTCTCCCGCCACCATGTTCGTGTTTCCCGGCGCACTGTGATTGGGCGTATGGCGGTCATGTGCGGAGGCGGGACTTCTAGAGCGATCGCTGACAGGCCAGCCCCACGCCGCACATGACCCCCATTCGTCCAATCACAGGACGCCGGACACTAAACATGGCAGCTGGAAAATCGGGGACAGAGGAAAGGAAAATTAGTAGGAGACACGAAATGTCGCTGGCTGACGGGCGGCAATTTGCCGCCCCCCTTAAAGTGCCGCCTGGGACCGGGGTACCATCGGGTCCCATGGTAGGGCCGGCCCTGTGTGCAGCATAGTAATACTTCAACAGATCTGGGAAGCCTAGTTCACCATTTTTCTTAGGAGCGTATAGCGTACGTATATTCACCTAGGCCTCTTATTCCCCCAGATAAATGACAAGATTCTAGTTTGGAATGATTTCAGGTCTAGTCTGGCTATTGCCACTGGTAATGTTCTAAAGAGATATAAAATTCTCGGTAACACATTCATTTTGACTGAGTGTAGTCTACCGAACCACGGCGGCGGGTGGAGCGACCATCTTGTCAGGTCTGCCCCTATATTTTTAAACAGTGCAGGGTAATTTCGACAGTACAGTGTGTTCCAAGATGGGGTGTTAGGGGCATAGTAAGAAATTAGAGAGGTTAACTGATCATTTATATGGCCTACTGCCATAACATATCTGCCCTGTTTATCTTTGATTATGGTGATAGGGACAAATGGTATTTTAGGAGAAAAACATATGGCTACTCCAAGTTTTTTCTCTGGGCCTGAAGAAGTATAAAACTGTGGGTATTTTGTGCTAAGATATTGTGATAATATGTAAAGGCTTTTGTTCTCTTAGTTGGGGAGTTGATGTGATGATGGTATAGTCAGGGAACTATCCGCAGAAGGACTAGCAGGTCCATCAATGTCCAGCAGAGTCACGGATCAACAAACGCAATGCGCATGCGCGCGCGCACACGGGCAAGAATGGTCAGGAATCTATGTTCTCCAGTGCGCATGCGCGTGCACCAGAGCGCACGCAATACGTGAGTGACTCTAGACGCCCAGTGGCCTATTTAAAGCCTTCTGCAGCAGTCAGTAACTGCTGCATGATCTTCAGCCTTCCTGTGAGTTCCTGAGTTCCTGTCTCTACTATCTTGAATTACCGTTATCGACCCGGATTGCCTGACCAGTCTTCTCTGTGCACGACCCCGGCTTGACCCTTGGCTTGTGCCTGTATCCTGCTTCTGTCTGCTTATCCAGTGTATGACCCCGGCTGGAAGCCCTCCCAGCACTTTGGCCTCAAGTAAGGTATGTGACAGTATCATGCAGCCAGAAGTGTCTGAGGCCGACGGAGGTGCTTCCCTGCTCAGGACTTTGTGCCAGAAAGTCGCGACCCTCACTCAAGCAGTGACGGGCCTACAGGAGCAACACTCCCAGTTGGAAGATCGCTTCCTGAACCAGACAACGTCTCCTGTGGGGAAAACTTCTACACCTATTGCAGTCACTACATCTGCTCCCATGATGTTTCCTCCTCCTGAACCAAGGGTACCCACTCCTGAACGCTTCTCAGGTGACCGAAGGGAGTTCAGAGCGTTCAGGGTTTCCTGTTTACTCTACATTAGGGATGAGCTTCGTGTTCGAGTCGAACATACGTTCGACTCGAACATCGGCTGTTCGATCGTTTGACGAAGATCGAACGATTTGGGCCGTTCGCGCCAAATTCGAGTGACGCGAACGGCCCACAATGCACTACGCCATCGCAGTGTCATCCAGGCGCTGTGATTGGCCAAGCATGCACTGTGACCCCGCATGCTTGGCCAATCACAGCGCCGGCAGCGAGGAGAGCAATGATTGGCCACAGGCAGGATGCCTGTGGCCAATTATTGCTGAGGGTGTTTAGTACACGCCCCACACTATAAAAGGCCGCCAGCACGGCGGCCTAGTGTAGTGTGTTCCGGAGCAGGGAAAGAGAAGCATAGGCAGGGACAGTGACATTTATTTTTTCTTGCTTAACCTGGATTCCTTTAGTTTAAGGAAAGAGAAGGATAGGTAGGGAGAGTGTCAGTGTGTTTTACTGTGCGAATCCTTGTTTCTAGGGACAGGGAAGGACAGTGAGGGAATTCTCCTTGTGCTATAGTGTGCTTTAAAAAAACATTTTTTCTAGGGACAGAAAACTATAGGTAGGGAGAGTGTCAGTGTGTTTTACTGTGCGAATCCTTGTTTCTAGGGACAGGGAAGGACAGTGAGGGAAATTCTCCTTGTGCTATAGTGTGCTTTAAAAAAACATTTTTTCTAGGGACAGAAAACTATAGGTAGGGAGAGTGTCAGTGTGTTTTACTGTGCGAATCCTTGTTTCTAGGGACAGGGAAGGACAGTGAGGGAAATTCTCCTTGTGCTATAGTGTGCTTTAAAAAAACATTTTTTCTAGGGACAGAAAACTATAGGTAGGGAGAGTGTCAGTGTGTTTTACTGTGCGAATCCTTGTTTCTAGGGACAGGGAAGGACAGTGAGGGAAATTCTCCTTGTGCTATAGTGTGCTTTAAAAAAACATTTTTTCTAGGGACAGAAAACTATAGGTAGGGAGAGTGTCAGTGTGTTTTACTGTGCGAATCCTTGTTTCTAGGGACAGGGAAGGACAGTGAGGGAAATTCTCCTTGTGCTATAGTGTGCTTTAAAAAAACATTTTTTCTAGGGACAGAAAACTATAGGTAGGGAGAGTGTCAGTGTGTTTTACTGAGCGAATCCTTGTTTCTAGGGACAGGGAAGGACAGTGAGGGAAATTCTCCTTGTGCTATAGTGTGCTTTAAAAAAACATTTTTTCTAGGGACAGAAAACTATAGGTAGGGAGAGTGTCAGTGTGTTTTACTGTGCGAATCCTTGTTTCTAGGGACAGGGAAGGACAGTGAGGGAAATTCTCCTTGTGTTATAGTGTGCTTTAAAAAAACATTTTTTCTAGGGACAGAAAACTATAGGTAGGAAGAGTGTCAGTTTCTTTCACTGTGATAATCCTTGTTTCTAGGGACAGGGAAGGAAAGTGAGGGAAATTCTCCTTGTGCTATAGTGTGCTTTAAAAAAACATTTTTTCTAGGGACAGAAAACTATAGGTAGGAAGAGTGTCAGTTTCTTTCACTGTGATAATCCTTGTTTCTAGGGACAGGGAAGGACAGTGAGGGAAATTCTCCTTGTGCTATAGTGTGCTTTAAAAAAAACATTTTTTCTAGGGACAGAAAACTATAGGTAGGAAGAGTGTCAGTTTCTTTCACTGTGATAATCCTTGTTTCTAGGGACAGGGAAGGACAGTGAGGGAAATTCTCCTTGTGCTATAGTGTGCTTTAAAAAAACATTTTTTCTAGGGACAGAAAACTATAGGTAGGAAGAGTGTCAGTTTCTTTCACTGTGATAATCCTTGTTTCTAGGGACAGGGAAGGACAGTGAGGGAAATTCTCCTTGTGCTATAGTGTGCTTTAAAAAAACATTTTTTCTAGGGACAGAAAACTATAGGTAGGAAGAGTGTCAGTTTCTTTCACTGTGATAATCCTTGTTTCTAGGGACAGGGAAGGGCAGTGAGGGAAATTCTCCTTGTGCTATAGTGTGCTTTAAAAAAACATTTTTTCTAGGGACAGAAAACTATAGGTAGGAAGAGTGTCAGTTTCTTTCACTGTGATAATCCTTGTTTCTAGGGACAGGGAAGGACAGTGAGGGAAATTCTCCTTGTGCTATAGTGTGCTTTAAAAAAACATTTTTTCTAGGGACAGAAAACTATAGGTAGGGAGAGTGTCAGTGTGTTTTACTGTGCGAATCCTTGTTTCTAGGGACAGGGAAGGACAGTGAGGGAAATTCTCCTTGTGCTATAGTGTGCTTTAAAAAAACATTTTTTTCTAGGGACAGAAAACTATAGGTAGGAAGAGTGTCAGTTTCTTTCACTGTGATAATCCTTGTTTCTAGGGACAGGGAAGGACAGTGAGGGAAATTCTCCTTGTGCTATAGTGTGCTTTAAAAAAACATTTTTTCTAGGGACAGAAAACTATAGGTAGGAAGAGTGTCAGTTTCTTTCACTCTGATAATCCTTGTTTCTATTGACAGGGAAGGACAGTGAGGGAAATTCTCCTTGTGCTATAGTGTGCTTTAAAAAAACATTTTTTCTAGGGACAGAAAACTATAGGTAGGGAGAGTGTCAGTGTGTTTTACTGTGCGAATCCTTGTTTCTAGGGACAGGGAAGGACAGTGAGGGAAATTCTCCTTGTGCTATAGTGTGCTTTAAAAAAACATTTTTTCTAGGGACAGAAAACTATAGGTAGGGAGAGTGTCAGTGTGTTTTACTGTGCGAATCCTTGTTTCTAGGGACAGGGAAGGACAGTGAGGGAAATTCTCCTTGTGCTATAGTGTGCTTTAAAAAAACATTTTTTCTAGGGACAGAAAACTATAGGTAGGAAGAGTGTCAGTTTCTTTCACTGTGATAATCCTTGTTTCTAGGGACAGGGAAGGACAGTGAGGGAAATTCTCCTTGTGCTATAGTGTGCTTTTAAAAAAACATTTTTTCTAGGGACAGAAAACTATAGGTAGGAAGAGTGTCAGTTTCTTTCACTGTGATAATCCTTGTTTCTAGGGACAGGGAAGGACAGTGAGGGAAATTCTCCTTGTGCTATAGTGTGCTTTAAAAAAACATTTTTTCTAGGGACAGAAAACTATAGGTAGGAAGAGTGTCAGTTTCTTTCACTGTGATAATCCTTGTTTCTAGGGACAGGGAAGGACAGTGAGGGAAATTCTCCTTGTGCTATAGTGTGCTTTAAAAAAACATTTTTTCTAGGGACAGAAAACTATAGGTAGGAAGAGTGTCAGTTTCTTTCACTGTGATAATCCTTGTTTCTAGGGACAGGGAAGGACAGTGAGGGAAATTCTCCTTGTGCTATAGTGTGCTTTAAAAAAACATTTTTTCTAGGGACAGAAAACTATAGGTAGGGAGAGTGTCAGTGTGTTTTACTGTGCAAATCCTTGTTTCTAGGGACAGGGAAGGACAGTGAGGGAAATTCTCCTTGTGCTATAGTGTGCTTTAAAAAAACATTTTTTCTAGGGACAGAAAACTATAGGTAGGGAGAGTGTCAGTGTGTTTTACTGTGCGAATCCTTGTTTCTAGGGACAGGGAAGGACAGTGAGGGAAATTCTCCTTGTGCTATAGTGTGCTTTAAAAAAACATTTTTTCTAGGGACAGAAAACTATAGGTAGGAAGAGTGTCAGTTTCTTTCACTGTGATAATCCTTGTTTCTAGGGACAGGGAAGGACAGTGAGGGAAATTCTCCTTGTGCTATAGTGTGCTTTAAAAAACATTTTTTCTAGGGACAGAAAACTATAGGTAGGAAGAGTGTCAGTTTCTTTCACTCTGATAATCCTTGTTTCTAGGGACAGGGAAGGACAGTGAGGGAAATTCTCCTTGTGCTATAGTGTGCTTTAAAAAAACATTTTTTCTAGGGACAGAAAACTATAGGTAGGAAGAGTGTCAGTTTCTTTCACTGTGATAATCCTTGTTTCTAGGGACAGGGAAGGACAGTGAGGGAAATTCTCCTTGTGCTATAGTGTGCTTTAAAAAAACATTTTTTCTAGGGACAGAAAACTATAGGTAGGAAGAGTGTCAGTTTCTTTCACTGTGATAATCCTTGTTTCTAGGGACAGGGAAGGACAGTGAGGGAAATTCTCCTTGTGCTATAGTGTGCTTTAAAAAAACATTTTTTCTAGGGACAGAAAACTATAGGTAGGGAGAGTGTCAGTGTGTTTTACTGTGCGAATCCTTGTTTCTAGGGACAGGGAAGGACAGTGAGGGAAATTCTCCTTGTGCTATAGTGTGCTTTAAAAAAACATTTTTTCTAGGGACAGAAAACAATAGGTAGGGAGAGTGTCAGTGTGTTTTACTGTGCGAATCCTTGTTTCTAGGGACAGGGAAGGACAGTGAGGGAAATTCTCCTTGTGCTATAGTGTGCTTTAAAAAAACATTTTTTCTAGGGACAGAAAACTATAGGTAGGAAGAGTGTCAGTTTCTTTCACTGTGATAATCCTTGTTTCTAGGGACAGGGAAGGAAAGTGAGGGAAATTCTCCTTGTGCTATAGTGTGCTTTAAAAAAACATTTTTTCTAGGGACAGAAAACTATAGGTAGGAAGAGTGTCAGTTTCTTTCACTGTGATAATCCTTGTTTCTAGGGACAGGGAAGGACAGTGAGGGAAATTCTCCTTGTGCTATAGTGTGCTTTAAAAAAACTTTTTTTTCTAGGGACAGAAAACTATAGGTAGGAAGAGTGTCAGTTTCTTTCACTGTGATAATCCTTGTTTCTAGGGACAGGGAAGGACAGTGAGGGAAATTCTCCTTGTGCTATAGTGTGCTTTTAAAAAAACATTTTTTCTAGGGACAGAAAACTATAGGTAGGAAGAGTGTCAGTTTCTTTCACTGTGATAATCCTTGTTTCTAGGGACAGGGAAGGACAGTGAGGGAAATTCTCCTTGTGCTATAGTGTGCTTTAAAAAAACATTTTTTCTAGGGACAGAAAACTATAGGTAGGAAGAGTGTCAGTTTCTTTCACTGTGATAATCCTTGTTTCTAGGGACAGGGAAGGACAGTTTGGGAAATTCTCCTTGTGCTATAGTGTGCTTTAAAAAAACATTTTTTCTAGGGACAGAAAACTATAGGTAGGGAGAGTGTCAGTGTGTTTTACTGTGCGAATCCTTGTTTCTAGGGACAGGGAAGGACAGTGAGGGAAATTCTCCTTGTGCTATAGTGTGCTTTAAAAAAACATTTTTTCTAGGGACAGAAAACTATAGGTAGGAAGAGTGTCAGTTTCTTTCACTCTGATAATCCTTGTTTCTAGGGACAGGGAAGGACAGTGAGGGAAATTCTCCTTGTGCTATAGTGTGCTTTAAAAAAACATTTTTTCTAGGGACAGAAAACTATAGGTAGGGAGAGTGTCAGTGTGTTTTACTGTGCGAATCCTTGTTTCTAGAGACAGGGAAGGACAGTGAGGGAAATTCTCCTTGTGCTATAGTGTGCTTTAAAAAAACATTTTTTCTAGGGACAGAAAACTATAGGTAGGGAGAGTGTCAGTGTGTTTTACTGTGCGAATCCTTGTTTCTAGGGACAGGGAAGGACAGTGAGGGAAATTCTCCTTGTGCTATAGTGTGCTTTAAAAAAACATTTTTTCTAGGGACAGAAAACTATAGGTAGGAAGAGTGTCAGTTTCTTTCACTGTGATAATCCTTGTTTCTAGGGACAGGGAAGGAAAGTGAGGGAAATTCTCCTTGTGCTATAGTGTGCTTTAAAAAAACATTTTTTCTAGGGACAGAAAACTATAGGTAGGAAGAGTGTCAGTTTCTTTCACTGTGATAATCCTTGTTTCTAGGGACAGGGAAGGACAGTGAGGGAAATTCTCCTTGTGCTATAGTGTGCTTTAAAAAAACATTTTTTCTAGGGACAGAAAACTATAGGTAGGAAGAGTGTCAGTTTCTTTCACTGTGATAATCCTTGTTTCTAGGGACAGGGAAGGACAGTGAGGGAAATTCTCCTTGTGCTATAGTGTGCTTTAAAAAAACATTTTTTCTAGGGACAGAAAACTATAGGTAGGAAGAGTGTCAGTTTCTTTCACTGTGATAATCCTTGTTTCTAGGGACAGGGAAGGACAGTGAGGGAAATTCTCCTTGTGCTATAGTGTGCTTTAAAAAAACATTTTTTCTAGGGACAGAAAACTATAGGTAGGAAGAGTGTCAGTTTCTTTCACTGTGATAATCCTTGTTTCTAGGGACAGGGAAGGACAGTGAGGGAAATTCTCCTTGTGCTATAGTGTGCTTTAAAAAAACATTTTTTCTAGGGACAGAAAACTATAGGTAGGAAGAGTGTCAGTTTCTTTCACTGTGATAATCCTTGTTTCTAGGGACAGGGAAGGAAAGTGAGGGAAATTCTCCTTGTGCTATAGTGTGCTTTAAAAAAACATTTTTTCTAGGGACAGAAAACTATAGGTAGGAAGAGTGTCAGTTTCTTTCACTGTGATAATCCTTGTTTCTAGGGACAGGGAAGGAAAGTGAGGGAAATTCTCCTTGTGCTATAGTGTGCTTTAAAAAAACATTTTTTCTAGGGACAGAAAACTATAGGTAGGAAGAGTGTCAGTTTCTTTCACTGTGATAATCCTTGTTTCTAGGGACAGGGAAGGACAGTGAGGGAAATTCTCCTTGTGCTATAGTGTGCTTTAAAAAAACATTTTTTCTAGGGACAGAAAACTATAGGTAGGGAGAGTGTCAGTGTGTTTTACTGTGCGAATCCTTGTTTCTAGGGACAGGGAAGGACAGTGAGGGAAATTCTCCTTGTGCTATAGTGTGCTTTAAAAAAACATTTTTTCTAGGGACAGAAAACTATAGGTAGGGAGAGTGTCAGTGTGTTTTACTGTGCGAATCCTTGTTTCTAGGGACAGGGAAGGACAGTGAGGGAAATTCTCCTTGTGCTATAGTGTGCTTTAAAAAAACATTTTTTCTAGGGACAGAAAACTATAGGTAGGAAGAGTGTCAGTTTCTTTCACTGTGATAATCCTTGTTTCTAGGGACAGGGAAGGAAAGTGAGGGAAATTCTCCTTGTGCTATAGTGTGCTTTAAAAAAACATTTTTTCTAGGGACAGAAAACTATAGGTAGGAAGAGTGTCAGTTTCTTTCACTGTGATAATCCTTGTTTCTAGGGACAGGGAAGGACAGTGAGGGAAATTCTCCTTGTGCTATAGTGTGCTTTAAAAAAACATTTTTTCTAGGGACAGAAAACTATAGGTAGGAAGAGTGTCAGTTTCTTTCACTGTGATAATCCTTGTTTCTAGGGACAGGGAAGGACAGTGATGGAAATTCTCCTTGTGCTATAGTGTGCTTTAAAAAAACATTTTTTCTAGGGACAGAAAACTATAGGTAGGAAGAGTGTCAGTTTCTTTCACTGTGATAATCCTTGTTTCTAGGGACAGGGAAGGACAGTGAGGGAAATTCTCCTTGTGCTATAGTGTGCTAAAGCATTCCTCATCAACCATCTTTGAAATCCTTGTTTTTTGGACAGTCAGGGAAATTGTCGTTGTGCTATTCTGTGCAAAAGCAATCATCCTCAACCATATTTAGAAATCCTTAAGTAAAGGGACAGAGAAGGACACCTGAAGGTAGCCCTTATTGCTTTTTTCCCATCTCCCTGCAGGCCATCTATTAGAATGTCTGGAAGGCAAACAAGGAGAGGCAGACAGTCAGGAGGCAATAAAAGAGGGCAAGCAGGCTCTGTGTCTGGGGGCAACAGTGCTGGTCGTGGACGCGGTGCATTGTCATCAGCACATGGCCATGGGACACGCTTGTCCTTCTTTTCGGCAGCTGGACATGTTGAGCCACATCATGCCGAAGACTTGGTAGAGTGGATGACCAAGCCCTCCTCCTCCTCCTCATCCTCTCTCACCCAGGCTCAGGGTACTGGCAAAGCAGCTGCCAAAGCGTCCTCTTCCCTGGTATCAATGTCAGACTCATCATCAGTCACTCCTTCCCTAGACCCACCATGTCCTCCTCCTGAGGAGTCCCCCGAACTGTTTGAGCACAGTGTTGGGTACATGCTCCAGGAGGATGCCCAGCGTTTCGAAGGGTCTGATGATGAAACCCAGCTACAGGAAGGCAGTAGCGTGAGAGCAGACAGAGGGGATGCTCAATAAGGACACCAATCTGGCAGTCATGTTCCAGCAGCTGCAGCATACTGCCAGATTGGCTCCAGTGATGAGGAGGGAGGGGATGATGAGGTCACTGACTCCACGTGGGTGCCTAATAGGAGAGAGGAGGAGGAGGAGGATGAGGAGGAGGCACATCTCCAACGAGGCAGGATGCCCTTTGGTGGCCAGCGTAAGGGCAGTACACCGACGGAATCACACCGCAGAGCTCCGCCTGTGCAGGGCGCTGCCTCTGCCCGTCATTCAAAAAGTTCTTTGGTGTGGGCCTTTTTTGAGGCTAGTGCATCAGATCGCACAGCTGCTGTTTGCAACATATGTCTCAAGCGTATATCGCGTGGCCAAAACATCAGCCGCTTGGGTACCACATGCCTGACCAGACATATGTTGACCTGCCATGCAGCTCGTTGGCAAGCCTACCTCAAAGACCCACACCAAAGAACAAAGCGGACCTCTCCTTGCACCGCATCAGCTGGGATCTCCAACCCCACTATAACTTCAGTCCTCTCTGAAACATGCACTGAGAGGAATGAAGGTGTAGAATTAGGTGTGTCACAGCCAAGCACTTGCGGCCACTCTGCTAGCAGTACACCGACGTCCGATTCTAGCAGGCAAATTTCCCTGCCCCAGCTGCTGGACCGTCGAAAGAAGTTCACTCCCAGCCATCCACATGCCCAGCGGTTGAATGCTAGCTTGGCTAAATTGCTAGCGCTTCAACTGCTGCCTTTTCAGTTGGTAGACTCGGCCCCCTTCCGTGAGTTTGTGCAATGTGCGGTTCCTCAGTGGCAGGTTCCCAAACGCCACTTTTTCTCACGGAAGGCTATTCCGGCTCTCTACCGGCATGTGGAAGGCAATGTCTTGGCCTCGCTGGACAGGGCGGTCAGCGGTAAGGTGCATATTACCGCTGACTCATGGTCCAGCAGGCATGGACAGGGACGTTACCTTTCTTTCACGGCCCATTGGGTCACTCTTTTGGCAGCTGGGAAGGATGCAGGACAAGGTGCAGTAGTGTTGGAGGTTGTTCCACCGCCACGCCTCCAAAATGCTACTACTGGTTGTGACACACCTCTCTCCTCCACCCCCTCCTCTTCTTCTTCCTCCATGGCCTCTTCCTGTGGTTTGTCCTATGAACCAGCGGTGCTCCGTAGCCGTTCAAGGGGCTACGCAAGTACGCAGGCAAAAAGATGCCATGCCGTGCTTGCGCTGGTGTGTTTGGGGGACAGAAGCCACACTGGGGCAGAGGTCCTGTCTGCTCTGCAGGGCCAGGCCGAGAGGTGGTTGACGCCACGCCAGCTTAAGCCAGGAATGGTGGTTTGCGACAATGGCACCAACCTCCTCTCCGCCCTCCGACAGGGACAACTGACCCATGTGCCCTGTGTGGCTCACGTCCTTAACCTGGTGGTGCAGCGGTTCTTGGGCAGGTACCCGGGCTTACAGGATGTCCTGAGGCAGGCCAGGAAAGTCTGTGTGCATTTCCGCAGATCTTATAATGCCAGTGCTCGCCTGGCTGAGCTGCAAAAGGAGTTGAACCTGCCCAAGAACCGCCTTATATGTGACATGCCCACCAGGTGGAACTCAACGTTGGCCATGCTGCAGCGGCTGCACACGCAGCAGAGGGCCATCAATGAGTACCTGTGCGACTACGGCACCAGGACAGGGTCAGGGGAGCTTGGTTTTTTTTCTCCACGCCAGTGGGGCATGATCAGGGATGCATGCACTGTCCTGGCACCATTTGAGGAGGCCACGAGGATGGTGAGCAGTGACAGTGCATGCATCAGTGACACTGTACCTCTTGTCCACCTGTTGGAGCACACGCTGCGTGGAATAATGGACAGGGCACTTGAGGCAGAACAGAGGCAGGAAGAGGAGGACTTCCTTGCCTCTCAAGGCCCCCTTTACCCAGACAGTGTTCCTTCTGTCCCACCCATCGCACTGGAAGAGGAGGAGGAGGAGGAGGAGGAGGATTGTGTCAGCATGGAGGTGGAGGCTGGCACTCAGCATCATCAGCAGCAGTCTTTTAGGGATGATTTACAGTCCCAAGAAACCAGTGGACTTGTACGTGGCTGGGAGGAGGTGGCTGCGGATCATGTCGTCCTTAGTGACCCAGAGGACTCCGGAGCGAATGCCTCAGCAAACCTACGCTGCATGGCCTCCCTGATCCTGCAAAGTCTGCGGAAGGATCCTCGTATTCTTCGGATCAAGGAGAGGGACCATTACTGGCTGGCCACTCTCCTTGATCCACGGTACAAGGGTAAGGTTGCGGACCTTATGTTACCGTCGCAGAGGGAGCAGAGGATGAGACAACTCCGGGAGGCCTTGCAGAAAGGTCTGTGCAACGCGTTCCCAGAGACTGGGAGGTTACAAACTCCTGGTCCTGGACAACGAGTTGCTGAGGCTTCGGCCAGTCAAAGAAGGAGCGGTGGGGAAGGTGGCCGTCTGACCGATGCGTTCAGACAATTCTTTAGTCCGCAGCCCCTAAGTATGATCGGTTCCAGCAACCATCGCCAGCGTCTGATAAACATGGTGCAGGAATATCTAGGGGCAAGGTCAGACTTGGACACCTTCCCCACCGAAAATCCTCTGGCTTACTGGGTCTTGAGGATGGATCACTGGCCAGAGCTTGCACAGTATGCAATTGAGCTACTGGCCTGTCCTGCATCCAGCGTTCTTTCGGAACGCACATTCAGTGCTGCTGGAGGATTTGTCACGGATCACAGGGTGCGCCTGTCCACCGACTCGGTTGATCGACTGACTTTCATCAAGATGAACCAGTCTTGGATCACCACCAGCTACCACACACCTGATGCTGATATAACAGACTAATTGATTTTAACATGTCACATCCCTTCAAGACTGATGCTGATGCTGAGTGCCTGTGCTGTTATGTTGACTGGCTATCCTCCTCCTCCGAGTCCTCAATGATACGATTGATGATGATAGCTTGGAAGATCATTTTTGTTTATGGGTGCCGCCACCAGTGGCTAAGGCCCAATTTTTCAGCCCCTGTTTTACAGGGGCGTGTAATTACAATTTTTTTAGCAATAATTTGCCATAGGGCTCATTGCTGTGCTCCAAGTACAGTATCTGTGAGGGGTTGGAGTGTTGTGGCACCAGTGCCTAAGGCCCAATTTTTCAGCCCCTGTTTAACAGGGGCGTGTCATTGCAATTTTTGAAGCAATACTTTGCAACAGGGCTCATTGCTGTGCTCCAAGTACAGTATCTGTGAGGGGTTGTAGTGTTGTGCCACCAGTGCCTAAGGCCCAATTTTTCAGCCCCTGTTCAACAGGGGCATGCAATTACAATTCTTGATCTAATAATTCACAGCAGGGCCCATTGCTGCACCCACCAAGAGTAACTCTGAGGGCTTACAGTGTTGTGGCAACGCCACCACCACCACCACCACGAAAGGCCCAATTTTTCAGCCCCTGTTCAAAAGGGGCATGTAATTACAATTCTTGATCTAATAATTCACAGCAGGGCCCATTGCTGCACCCACCAAGAGTAACTCTGAGGGCTTACAGTGTTGTGGCAACGCCACCACCACCACCACCACGAAAGGCCCAATTTTTCAGCCCCTGTTCAAAAGGAGCATGTAATTACAATTCTTGATCTAATAATTCACAGCAGGGCCCATTCCTGCACCCACCAAGAGTAACTCTGAGGGCTTACAGTGTTGTGGCAACGCCACCACCACCACCACCACGAAAGGCCCAATTTTTCAGCCCCTGTTCAAAAGGGGCATGTAATTACAATTCTTGATCTAATAATTCACAGCAGGGCCCATTGCTGCACCCACCAAGAGTAACTCTGAGGGCTTACAGTGTTGTGGCAACGCCACCACCACCACCACCACGAAAGGCCCAATTTTTCAGCCCCTGTTCAAAAGGGGCATGTAATTACAATTCTTGATCTAATAATTCACAGCAGGGCCCATTCCTGCACCCACCAAGAGTAACTCTGAGGGCTTACAGTGTTGTGGCAACGCCACCACCACCACCACCACGAAAGGCCCAATTTTTCAGCCCCTGTTCAAAAGGGGCATGTAATTACAATTCTTGATCTAATAATTCACAGCAGGGCCCATTCCTGCACCCACCAAGAGTAACTCTGAGGGCTTACAGTGTTGTGGCAACACCACCACCACCACCACGAAAGGCCCAATTTTTCAGCCCCTGTTCAACAGGGGCATGCAATTACAATTCTTGATCTAATAATTCACAGCAGGGCCCATTGCTGCACCCACCAAGAGTAACTGTCAGGGCTTACAGTGTTGTGGCACCAGCACCACCATCAAAGGCCCAATTTTTACTACCACTGTTCAACAATTATATGTAATTAAAATTCCTGATATAATAGTTGACAGCAGGGCGTTCCAGCACCAACCAAGAGTAACTGTGAGTGCTTACAGTGTTGTGCCAACACCAACAACTAAGGGGCCTATTTCTGCAGAGTATATACGGCAGGTCCCTACTTTCAAACATCCAACTTACAAACGACTCCTACTTGCAAACGCAAGAAGACAACAGGAAGTGAGAGGAAATCTACCCCTAGGAAGGAAAATTCTCTCCTGTAAGAATTAATATGGGTTGTCATTGGGACGGAAAGTGAGGTGAAATGTTCTGAACAGGGGCACAGACAGCAAAACAAATGTTACAGGGGTGATAACCCTTACCTATGTTTTCCAAAAAATTTAAAAATAGATTTTTGGGCTGGAGCTACACTTAAACAATGTACCTGTTCAAAATTACAAACAGATTCTACATAAGAACAAACCTACAGTCCCTGTCTTGTATGCACCGCCTGTATACGGCTGTTCAGAGTATATAGGGCCTTTTTTATTTTATGTGCGGGGTTCCCCTTAATATCCATACAAGACCCAAAGGGGCTGGTAATGGGCTGGGGTAGGGGGGGGGGGTCATGGGGTAGCTATGCCATTTTTCTTAAAGATTTTCATCCATATTACCGGGACCAGACATTACATTAAAGCCGCAAGCAGTTTTAAATGGCTTTTTTTTCCTTTAGAAGTGTCATTTTGTGCAGGGACAGTTCTAAACACGGGAAACACGTGGCACTTCACAGGCATACTTTAGACACCCCCCAGGTACGATATTTAAAGGAATATTTGACTTTTTTTTTTTCACTTTATGCATCATTAAAATGACTGCTCCCGAAAAACGACCGTTTTTAAAACTTATTTTTGCATTGATACATGTCCCCTGGTGCACAACCCGGGTTCCCAAACCCTTTTTAGGACAATAACATGCATAATAGTTGTTATAATTAGCACTTTAGAATTCGAACGTTCGCATCCATTGTATTTAATAGGGTTCTAATGTTCGTACGAACTTTCGGTCCGTTCGCGGGTTCTGGTGCGAACCGAACCCAGGGGTGTTCGGCTCATCACTACTCTACATGGACCTTCAGCCAAGAACTTTCTCCCTAGAGACTTCTAAGGTGGGATTTGTTATTTCCCTGCTGTCCACGGAACCTCAGTCCTGGGCTCATCAGTTACTGGAACAAAAGATCCTATAGCTATTAACTCAATGGACTTATTCTTTGAAGCCATGGCTAAATCATATGAGGACCCGCAATGTGCGACCTCCGCTGAAGCTGCCCTTCATGCCTTGCGGCAAGGGCAGCGCCCTGTTGAAAATTATACTGTGGACTTTCGCAATTGGGCTTCGGACACAGGGTGGAATGAGGCTGCCCTCAGACATCAGTTCCGGCTCGGCCTGTCTAAACCTATCAAAGACGAGCTAGCACGAGTGGGTCCCCCAGCCACATTAGAAGGGCTCATTCAGCTAGCTATCCAGCTTGACAGGCGCCTGCGGGAGCGACACTCTGAACGGGCTCAATCCTCCCGGCCCTCAGGGATGTTGTCTACGGTTCCAGCCGCTCCAGCACCCTCCACCTCAGTCACATTCAACAGAAGGTCTATGCAAATTGGCGTGGTTCGCTCTGCCTTGACCCCTAACGAGAAACTTCATCGCTGACAGGCTAACCTGTGTTTCTATTGTGGAGAAGACGGACATTTCCTTTGCAACTGCCCGATAAGGCCCAGTAGATCCTTTCTCCGCCAACCCTTTGCACCTTCAAAACCCGAAACCTTCTTCAGCTCACCTTGTTCTCCATGTCGCTTTACAGTTGGAAAAGGGGGAGGCCAGATTCCCAGCAATAATCGACTCCGGGGCTTGCAGTTGTTTCTTGGACATTTCCCTTGCTAAAGACTTTCAGATTCCTCTGCGGAGTAAGGAACATACACTTAAGATTCACTTAGCAGATGGATCCACACCTTGTTCTGGGCCTGTTACCCAAGAGACTTTACCTATACTTACCATGATTGGCTCAGGCCATCAAGAGTTCCTTTGTTTTGATGTTCTCTGTTCACCAATGTTTCTTGTAATTCTGGGGCTCCCTTGGCTGCGGGCACGTAACCCACAGATAGACTGGAATACTGGAAGTATCTCCTTCAAGTCAGACTACTGCCGTCAGCATTGCATAGTGCTTGAACCTATAGTACCCTCCAGTTGCCTCACCGTTCAGCCAGTTTCTTCATCCAGTCAAGATGTCCCTCCAGTTTACCAGGACTTCGTAAACGTCTTCGATAAGAAGAAAGCCGACACATTACCGCCCCATCGCCCTTACGATTGTCCTATCGAGTTGCTACCTGGTGCAGAGATAACCTTTGGATGAATATTCCCACTTTCAGAGACTGAGCTTGAGACCCTGTGTCAATACATTGACGAGAACCTAGAAAATAAGTTCATCCGCCCATCGTCTTCTCCAGCTGGTGCAGGAATCAGGGAACTCAATAAGATCACTATCAAGAACCGTTATCCTCTCCCTCTCGTTCCTGAACTCTTCCAGAGATTCCGCACTGCACAAGTATTTACTAAACTGGACTTACGAGGCACCTACAACCTTGTGCGCATACGGGAGGGCGATGAATGGAAGACCGCTTTCAGAACTTGCTTCGG